>JAKTRQ010000029.1:0-119502 GCA_030579775.1 Starmerella cellae
GGCTCGCGGCGAGGCTCGCGGTACGCATCGGCATCGCGGTACGCATCGGCATCGCGGTCCCAGTCGCGATCTCGGCGGCCGCTGCTGCGCGTGCGGTGCAGATCGTCCTCGAGGCGGCGGACCCGCGCCTCGTCGTCCTGCGCGTGGCGCCGGTCCATGCGCCGCATGTCTCTCACGAACTCTGATGCCTCATCACCCATTGTCAATTGCGCCTGGGGATGATGCCGACCGTTGGCGTTGTCACAAGGTAAGGTAAGGTTGCCCGCTGCTCATGCGGTGGCTTAAGGCGGAGGCTTAAGGCGGAGGCCTGAGGCGGCCGAAACGGGCTCGGTTTATCGTTTCAGGGTTCGTGCCACAAGGAACCCTGGGGTCACGCCGGACGGTCAATGGCCGGGCTCTGCTTTACTAGTTAGAGACATGTCTGGCTCAATCAGGAACCTCAATTGATTTGCAGAGGTGACGAGGTTACGCCAGCAGTACGTACGAATCATTGGAGCTGCGAAACCACTGGTCTGTATAAGTCGGGAGTAAGCCGGGAGTGAGCCGAGGATGCTTTGGACGTCAATTGAATTGTATTCACTATGGTATGATGTATGCTATGCTATGCTAGAATAATAAATATGGTAGATTATGGGTATGATAGCCCAAGCTGGGCTCTAATAGGAAGGGAGGGGGGTGCGGGCTCTAATGCATGGTGAGCATGTTGTTGTTGCCCCTGCTTATTTGGTGTGTCTCAAGACAGAATTTGCCTTCCTTGTACCGGTACCGCTTGCCGAACGACTTCAGGTACGTCCAGCCCAGGTATGCGTGGCAGAACTTGCAGTTCACGTACTGCACTATGTAGATCCCCGACTTCATCGTCTGGCTCTCGGGCGGCGAGCGGTCCACGTTTATGACGCTGCTCACGAACACAGCGTCGCCCATTTTGCCGGTGAAATCTCCGGGAATGAAGTCCTTCGCGGTGGCGAGATGGCACTTGCAATTGTGGCAACGCCAGCCAAGCTCTTTTCTCTCAATTGCGGTGCGGCAAGGAATTCCCATATGCTGTTAATGAACTCGCTGAAATTGCCAGTTTAAATGGAGGTTTGCGGCGTATGAATTTATGCAAAGAAAGAACGGGAAGGATCCGTGGGGGGACGCAATTGCGACGATTTGGGATTTTTATTGGCAATCATGGGGTAATCATCGTACTATTATTGGGGCAGGGGTGGGCGAGCGGAAGACGCATTAAATATAGCTGCGATAGGATGACGACATTTCCTCTTATCGCTCGATCAAGGAGCGACGGGAGGACATGTCACGACCGTAATTTGCGGGAAAGAACATGTACACCTATTTCGAACCAACACTGACGAAGACAGCGAGCGAATTGCACAGCCAGTATTTCACTATTTGCAGCCAAGATATTCACTCGAATGCATCTAGCACTGGGAAGAAGCATCTCTCCTGCTCCCCGCTAGGGTAAGAACCCTCGGCATTACGAGGCACTGACATTCAGGCCCTGGAATCAGAGATGTTCGTAAGGCCTGCGGCTCAACACTTGATACAACTTAAACAGTGCGGAGGCTGATATAAGTGCATGTGCTGTGATTGAACTCATCCCCATTTTACCAAAAAAATAAAAATAGGTACCATGGTCATGATTTTCGTGAGCATATGACATATAGATGTCCTAGCCGATTTATCTCGAAATAATAATCCTGTGTTCATAACTCAAATAGCCACAAGATTTGAAAAGTCGACTTCTGAAGTAATTTCTCTTAGCGTTTGGGAGCTTGCTGAACGGTGCTGCCGTTCAGGCGAACTGGGTCCTTCTCTGACTCCCAGACTCGACTGATCTCCTGCATGAGGTGTTTCTTCTTGTCAATGGGCAACAAGCCGTCACATTATTAAGGTAGTTAGCAATATCAGAGAGACTCACGGGACGCCTAGGTAGTAAGTAGTAGTAGTGTTATCAAGTCTGGCATGGTCAAGGATCACCCCACGTGTTGAGGTCACCTGGATAAGCACGCCCGTTAACCCTTTGATGTATACGGAGATCTCAACCCTCAGGGGTAGTTAGGTAGCCTAGCATCAGCAGCACCATTGCAACATCGGTCCTCTGATTGAGTAAATAGCTACAGGGTGTCAAACATTCACATCAGATTTGATCAGGTGTGGCTGAGGTGCGACGCGTTACTGAGCATATTTCTCGCTTGATTGATAGTTGAGATGCTCTTCTCCCAGAAACTTCATGACGAAGTCTTTTTACCCTGGAAGCAACATTATATTGCATATGATCAGCTGAAGAAACAGCTGAAAGAGAGTGTGTCCGCCGAGGTCGAGTGGACTGAGGATGACGAGAGTAGGTTCGTCCAGCTTTTAGATAAAGAATTGGACAAGGTATATGGATTCGAGACCTCAAAATACGACGAGATAAGCGAACAGCTCTCGAAGATCGAACAGAGCGTCGATAGCTTAGACGTCTCCGAATCAACTCCGAAGAAGCTGGAGGCTGATCTGGAGAATATCCTGAACAATGCAACCCATTTGGATCGCTTTCGAAGGTTGAACTATACAGGCTTCCTAAAACTTGTTCGTAAGCATGATCGATTGCATCCGCAGTACCGGGTGATGCCGTTACTGAATGCCCGATTCCGCTCTGTGCCATTTCACTCCGAGGACTATTCACCGCTTTTGCGCAGGCTTGGTCACATCTATTCCACCATCGACAAGCCACGGAATGGTCAGACTCCAGCATCGGTCGCTCGATCGCAAAAGTTCGGGTCTATTGACAAAGATAACCGCTCCAATGGCTACGTGACCTTACAGTTCTGGGTGCATCCCGACAATTTAATGGAGGTCAAGACTAGAATTTTACGTCGTCTTCCTGTGCTTGTATATAATCGTGAGGATGATGACGACGAGAGTGAACGTGATCCCATTGTTACAAGTTTGTACCTCGATAATCGAAAATTTGGTTTGTACCAGAACCTGTTGGAGCGATCATGCACTGAGCACGTAGGATCTGAGGACGAGGAAAACCAGGGAAATTCCTTGCGATTCCGGTGGTACGGAAAGCTCTTTGAAAGACCAGATATTGTTCTCGAAAAGCATAATGAGTTTTCAGGAAAAATTACACGCATAAATCTCAAGGAAAAGCAGATCAACAAGTTTCTCAGCGGTGACAAGGGCATAACCGAGAAACAAGTTCGGAAAATGCGTGAACGTCATGTTCAACAGCGCGCAATCGACGATTACTCTGCTGCATCCTCAGAATTGCAGAGCTTCATTCAAACAAACAAACTTGAACCTATGCTGCGCACAGTGTACCGACGCACCGCATTCGAGATTCCTGGCGATGACCGTGTGCGTGTAATTTTAGACCAGAATATTGTGTTCATGCGCGAAGACTCGCTCAGTCAGACTCGTCCTATCCGAGACCCCAGCACTTGGCACCGTTCTGATCTTGATAGAAGCGATATTGATCCCATGTCGTTGTTGCGTCGCGGTGAGTTCGCACGATTTCCGTACTCCGTGCTCGAAGTACGTTTGCGTACTGAAGAGCAGAGCAAGCTTGGAAAGCTACCCTGGATTGAGGAACTTGAGAAGTCCCATTTAATTAAAGAAGTGCCTCATTTCACAAAATTCCTGCAAGGTGTAGCCGTGCTCTACGGTGATGACGACCGTCTGGATGCGCTGCCATTTTGGCTGGCGGACATTGATCCTAAGAGCTCTGGAGATCATGAGGCCACGGCTCAAGCAGGGAGCTCAACAGAAGCCGGCGAAGCAGCAGGTCCTTCCTCTGAACACAAGCATGGTCAGCATTTGCCAGTGGCCGGACCATCGACCATGGCTTCTAAATTGCGTAATTATAAGTTTGACTATGGTGAGGAGGAAGACGACTTCGACTCTGAAGATTCCGGAGTTCTCGATCCTGCACTAGATGCTATTGAAGACGCCGAAGTTATGGCCAACCAAGATAGCACTGGTTATCCGACACGAGTTGGCAAACTCTCTAATGAGGAATCTGAGGATGATGAAGTGATTCTCCCGCCCGGTGTTGAGCATCCCTCCCAATGGCTCAAGAATCAGAGCGCACCTAAAGTTGAGGCCAAAGTATGGCTGGCCAACGAACGTACGTTTAACCGATGGTTGCATGTTACTTGCTTGATGTCTGCACTGACGTTCACTTTGTACAGCTCAGTGGGAAGAGCAGCATCGTCCTCCGTTGCAACTGTTGTAGCATATGTGTTGTTTGCTCTGACAATCTTTTGTGGTGTGTGGGGCTACTCACAGTACATTCTGCGCATTCGATACATCAAGGAGCGTGGTGACCGGCCTATGGATGCACCGTTAGGACCAATTGTCGTGAGCGTCGGTCTCCTTGTTGCTCTTATCATCAACTTTGGTGCGTTGTACACGAGCAAGAGTGGTGACGCGAATGCGAACACTGCAGCAAAGACACGATTCTCTTTCTAATAATATAATAACCTATAGCCTAAATTTGCATAATAACATACAAGTCAGAGAAAAGAGAGCAAAACTTAATTAACGAATACATAACGCTTATAAAGATTAGTTGGTTCTTCAGTTGGCCAAGGCTCCGCAAGGATCCCACGGTGCGAGGTGGATAGGCTCGGCATCAAGCTTGTCACCGTACTCTTCAACTGCCTCCTTGTCAACGACAATCTGGTAGACGTACTCTTGGAAGAACTTGTGGGACATGGTGTAGTAACCCTTCATGCCGTTCTCGTCACCCCAGGAGTTCTCGACCTTCCAGCGAACGGGGTTACCATTCGAGTCGAGGTGGACGCCAACGAGAGCCATGGCGTGGGTCATCAACGACTGGCCATAGCGCAGGCGATCAGCCTTATTCTGAGTGGGATTGAAGCCAAGCGCCTCGTAGTCCCATGCATCAGTATCGATAAGTCCCGACTCCTTGTCGTGGTAAATCGGTGTGTGCGTGCCGAAGAACACTGCCTTATTCTGCTGAATACGCTCAATGGCCTTCTTAGTGAGGACATCGATATCGACATTGAAGTAGAAGACCTCACCGCTCTCCAAAACATTGCCCAAACGCTCAACGTGGACGGGGGTCTCATACGCATTACGAGGATCATTGAGCAACGAGACGGTGTTCTTGACGTCAGTCTTCACCACCGTCTTGTAGAAGTCAAGCGGCGTCAGATCCTTGATGCTGCCAGTCTTCTTGTCCTTCGTAGTGTAGTCCCAGTCGAACTTCGTGGGGGGAGCACCCAAGAACACAACAAGAAGCTGGTGGATCTTGCGGATCATCTGCTGCTGCAAAGGTTTAGGATCCTTCTTATTCTGCACAGCCTCTCTCAAGGTCTGGGCGTTCTGGCGCAACAGAGTAGTAACAAGCTGGTTCACCATGGAAGAGTTCTTCGTGGTGGCACTCTCGGGGTAAGCGTGCATAGGCACCATACCGTACTTTTCAGCAATGTTTGCAAACATATCAAACTGACCACCATCGTTCACAGGGGCACTCAGCAAGTGCTGTACAAGTCGAGAGTCCTCCTCGAGATCAGCAGTCTTAACGATCTGGTCCAAGAAGAAGTTAGCCTTCTCGAGTTTGTCGTAGAAGAAGAGGAAACCGGGGGAAAGCTCAAAATTGTCAAGATTGTAGCGCTCCATAATAGAAAGACGCAAGACATTGCACGAAGCGAAAAGCCAGCAGCGGCCAGAGCTGCGCTGATTCATTCGCGGAGAGCCCAGGGGCAACACAATGTCGCTGAACTCACCAGAAGTGAGTTCGGTCTTGCGCTCACGGCGGATCAAAGACTGACTGACGTTAGTGTTTGCAGCCACGGACATTCCGAGACGAAGAGTCGGGTCCTTGACAACCTCTGTAGTCCAGTCGGCCAGCGTCGAGGCAGTGAGCTTAGTATCGGCGGGGGATTTACCAAAAATTCGCATTGATTAACAAAATTTATGTGGAGAGATAGAATGTTTGTATGGGTGATTTTTCCGTGGATCCCACGGTAATATATACTTGTAAGACTTTATTTGGGACTATGTGTCCCTGTCCCAGATGCATGCATGCCGACATCATAACTTCAATGCAGAGACATCAGGGTTGCGTCAATATGCCTACTGGTGACATCTAGTGACATTGGCACAATGGGGTGGATACGTATACGTAGGGACAATCAAAAGCCTTGGCAGACAGGGGATGGGGAGTCGCAGTGATGAATCATAGTGGAAATAGGGGGATACGTGGAGGCAAATTATGGCCATTGTATAAATAAGATGCTAGTATCTCGTCATCATTACTAGTTCATAAGATCGGGATATTAAATCTAGTTTATTTTGCAATGTTGACATCCTTCTGTTGGTATTTTATTATTTTCCATTTGATCACAACTCCACCTGACTAACTTCTTACAGTCCTGTAAGGGATCGATCGTGCATGGCCAACGCGAGACCCACACCCAGTTTGAGGACCCTACCTGCAGTCATTTTGAGGATCGAAAATACAGGTGTTTAGCCCGGAGTTACCAGCCATTGGCAGAGATTCCAAGAGAATTTACATAGGTCATATCTCGGTTCCAAATAGCAGAGTGTCAGTAACACCTTGCCGGATAATAATTATTGAGTCTGAGGTTGGTTGGTGAGTAAAACGAAAAGAAAAAAACAAAAGGAAGTGAGGGGGTTGACAATTCATTTATTGATCACTTAGATAAAGCAGTGTCATTTTGATTTGTCGTAAATCATACTACATTAGTTACTCTGAGGTCGCATTGAGAACCTCTTTGCGGATGTCGTATTCGCTGAGGCCAATTTCGCCACCAAGCTTCTTGAAAACTTCGAAATAGGTCTTGTGTTTTGACATTGAAATCTCGACAAAGTCGGGCCAATACACGCTGTGGTCATATACAAAGTCCACCGATCCACCGTACTCCTGATCAAGCTGGTCCGCTGGGACGTACTGTGCCAGAGGCTCTGAGAACACGAGCTTCTCCCGCGTCATCGGATCAATGAAGGGGTTAATTAGTTTCAGAAACATCCAGCCAAGTCGGGGAATGTTCGTGAGAAGGGCCTTTCCGAGACGTTCCGGGTAGTGGTTCTGAAGAATGTTCAGCACCTCACGACCAACACTTAAAGACGGCAGCTTGCCACCGTTCTTGAAATCTATAAGGAGGGCCAGTTGGTCCTGGCCAGGAGGCATCATATCAATGACACGCTCCAACATGAAGACAAGGTGCTGCACCTGGCGGTGACTGGATTTCGTGTTCTGCTTGCCAGGCTTCAAATAAAGACATGCCCGGGCGTCGTTATCGTAACCAAGCTGGACTTCCTTACCCGTCTCGTTTTCTTCACTTACGAGATCGGCTGTAAGGTTTGTATAGGGATCAACGCCAAATGTACGGCGCCACACAAGTGTCTCTTCAATGCGCTTGATCGCATGTTTGACGTCCCATTTGCTAGCACGTAGATAACGAAGAATACATTCGCGAGAAAGCCACGCCTTCTCGGTCTCAGAGAGATCAGCCTGTTCGGCTTGGTGCTTATTTTCATTAGTCGGGAGTGTCTTTAGCTCAATAAGGTGATTGTAGACAGTGTCATAGCATTTCTGCTCATTACTGTCCAACGCCTTCGCAGCCGGTATTTTCGAGCCAGGTCCAGGCGCCCGGAATACGGTCTTGCGCACTGTCATTTTTAAAGAAAAAACACACAGTTATTTTCTCTTTTTTATGTACAAAAAAGGTGGGCTAAAATGGACAGCGTCTGAACCAAGAGGGTGGTGGCACTGCACTTATTTATATGTGTAATTAATTTACGCGTTGAAAATGTGCCTTTCTTTTCCTGCGTCGGCTCTTCCCATGCTTTAGTGAGCTTTATGTCAGCGGTCTCTGCTGAACGCCATGTTATACCCGAACCCCTGGTACACGACGCGTAAATATGGGATTCATATGCCGAGGAATGAATATGAACAAAGTTACCGTGCCGAGACGATTACAAACGTGATCATGTTCCAGAATTGATAAATAAATGATAAATAAATAATGTTTTGAGTTCGGTTCAGAAACCTTCGGGCACGCCCTTTGCTGGTCTCTGGGGAACAGCAGCCGTCGTGAAAACCCCGCCTAGCTCTTTGTTCCAGCCCAGCTGGTTCTCGCCTGCGAGTTTAATTAATTTGCATGTATCTAGGCCACTGTAGGCAACTCCCGTAGTAGGATCGAGGTATTTAGCAGTAGTTCCGCTGAAAGGGCACATTCGCTTGGCGGGGGGCTGAGTCACGGTAGATGCAACCGGGCCAAGAATGATGCTGCGAATCGAAAATCTGTTCAGATGGACGTCATGGAAATCATGTAAAGTAAGGAAATTGTAAGATTTCAGATGTGCTGGTCCTTCTACGATGGGTTCCTCGGGCTTCTCAATAACCGTTCCTGTAGCGCCCTCTATTTCTTGCTTTAAACCATCTTTACTATCCTCGATTTCCGATTTGACTTCGATGAGTGTAGCTTTGCTCTCATCGTCAGTCTTAACGTTATCCTTATCTGGTTTCACATTCTCCTCCTCCTTGATACGTTCCTGGTCGTTGGTTTCGGGCTGCTCTGATGAGTCACGACTTCGCTTCTTTTCCTGTGATGTTTTACTGGGTTCGTCAGCCTGAGGCTTTGTGTCAGTAGATGCAGTTACTGTGTTTTGGGATGTCAGCTCTTTCTCATTTTGAGACTTATTATCGGTAGATTCATTAGAAGCCTTAATGTCCTCTTTCGCACCTTCAACTTTGACAGCCATTTTCTCAGAAGGTTCTTGTTCGGAAACGCCATCTTGTCTAGATGTCTCTGTAGTACCCTGGTTATCTGATGTTTTAGTGCCACTTTCATGTGTTGTGGCTTGCTCGTCTGGTTTTTGCATAGCCGCTGAAGTATCGCCTGGGGTCTCTTCTTTTACGATACCAGATCGATGCTCTTCTGCTTCCTCCTCTGTGACCTCCACAATTAGTCTGGGTTGACTCAAGTACTGAGCGCTGTGAAATCGTACAAAGTGGGTGAGCTTTGGTCGCCGGCTTAACATTGCCAATCGTTGCTGAATTTTCCGTTCCTCCTCGAGTTCAACAAACTTGTTAAGAGTAGACAAGTTTCTGATCTCTGTCTTTTTGGCCTCTTCCAATCTTTGTTCTTGAGTGAGTTTAGGTATGCTGGTTCGTTTTGGCGGTACATACTGGGCTCGTCGCTCCTCTGCCTCCTTCATCTGCTCAATTAGATGCTGTTTGTTGCGCATTGCCGATTTACGTTCGCTTCGTCGAGTCTCGCTCATCAGATCAGCACTTGTGAAGATCTTCTTCTTTTTGGGCTTTGGAGGATTTACACCATCTGCCGTTTGTGCGGGTGGCCGAATTTTGATTTTGAACATCTTATTGCGCTCTGCAATGCGTTTCTCTCGCGTTTTCTGCCTATTCTCCTTGATGAGTTCCTTTTCGCCAGCATCTACGGGTTCTTCATCATTTTCAAGTTCAGAATCGTCTGTAGTGTCGCTGAAATTCTCGTCATTTAGACTGATATTATCATCTTCACCACTTTTATCGTCGCCACTACCCTCTTCACCGTCCTTTTCTTTTTCTTCATCACTCGCTTCTTCGAGCGCCTTAGCAGCAGCTAATCGTTCTTGCCGTATCCTTTCTTCTTCGGCCTCTATATCGAAATCTTCATCATCTTCCTTCTCAGCAAAGATTTTAGCATCTTCCTCGTCTAGAAGAGCCTGATCCTCTAGCAAGGATTGCAATCTGTTGCCCGCATTAGATCGCCGGCTTCTGGTTGTGGCCATTATGGATCTATGTGTAGTTGTGGGTGTGAGAGTTTGGAAACAGGGTTAGCACTGACAAAATGCTAATCATCATGACATGTACTGATGGACACAGCGTGTGCATGGTTATGGTAACCACCGTATTCTTACCTGCTATTTATAACTTACGATCTGAAGTCCGTCAAAGAAAATACTTGTATGACGGAACATAAAATATATTGCGTAAAATAATTGATATTTCAGGAGACTATTTAAAAAATCAATTTGCTCGTGGTTTGATTGATAACTTGTGGTGTTAGGGGTACGCAACTCTTGTCCTGTCCTCCTCTAATATGCCGAAAGTCAGTGCCGCTGGAAATGCGTCTGAAATGGCACATTTCGCGCAACTTGCGAAGTCGTGGTGGGATCCTGTTGGGCCTCAGCGGATTCTGCACAAAATGAATGTGATGCGCATGGATTTCATCCGCGAGACAATTCTCCAAAATCAACGAGGCGTGCCTGGCTACTCCCTCAACCTTCTACCAAAGAATTTGCGGCCAAAAGCATCGATCAAGTCTAATATGGAATGTCTCGATATCGGCTGTGGTGGTGGACTTCTCAGCGAGTCATTGGCTCGAGTGCCTTTCACCAAGTCAGTGTTGGGTGTCGATGTTACTCCTGAGGTTCTCGAAGTAGCTGAGAGCCACAAAAAGCTGGACCCTGTTTTGTACAAGAAGCTGAGCTACAGACTTCAAAGTGCAGAGAGCCTTGATCCCTCGGAGAAGAGCTTTGATCTCGTTACTATGTTTGAGGTATTAGAGCACCTGGATCAGCCTTCAAAGGGTCTTGATACAGCTCTATCTTTAGTAAAGCCTGGTGGCTGGCTTTTTATCAGCACCATCAACCGAACTGTGGCTTCATACTTGTCTACAATTTTGATGGGAGAACATATTTTGAAGATCGTTCCCCCTGGAACTCATACCTGGTCGAAATACATCAATGAGTCTGAGGTCCGTGAATACATAGAGGAAAATCACCCAAACTGGCAGGCAGCGAGACTGCAGGGATGTATATATGTGCCAACACAGGGCTGGCTTCGGTTCGATCCAAGCAGCCAGTCATTGCCATTGCAAACATTGAACTGTGTGATTGGACAGGATGGCGGCAACTATCTCATGGCTCTTCACCGTAATGAATGATTTTTGCATATAATTGCATATAATATAGTTAACAATGGAAACAATCTATTTCTAAAATGCGATACATTTCTAAGAAACTTATGCTTTCAGTGGCTCGTCATCCACAAAGTTGGGCTGCGCCTGCGCAGGCTCCTCTGTATCTGCCAAATAGCTGGGTGTTTGTAGCTCACTCTCATTTTGATACTCCATTTCTGTGCCCAAGGCCTCAAGTTCGGCATCGAGCTCGAGTTCGTCCACATCTTCAGGAAGAGCATAGCTACGAGACATTGTCTCCTGAATCTCCTCATTCATATCCATGAGATCGGCCATTTCGTCTTGCATGTCCTCTATCTTATCGAGATCGACTTTTCCGTATTGTTTTTTCAGCTCTTTATTAGCGGTTTTCATCGCATCAATGGTGACCATGGTGTTACGGAGGTTTTCTTGGGTCATCGTGGCCTGCTCCATATTCCACGACTGGGCCTCTAGCTGGGCTTTTTGGGACTCGATCTGCTTGCGCTGTCTAAGAATTTTGAGTGCACGCTGCTTCATAGCATTTTTGCCTGCGCCTTCGCGCATATTCGACATCTTTTGCTGGTAAGTGGCGAGTTCACCATTTAACTTCGCAATTCTCACGTCCAGTGACGCCACGCGAGTTTCTATTCCGCCAATTGCGTCATTTAGTGTTGGTTTAGGAGCTTTCGGCTTGCTTCCAAAAAGACGATTCATTTAGTGAATAATCTGATATTCTGATCTTGTGGAGGTGCAACTTAGGAGAGAGAGAACACCGATTCTGTGTAACTACTGTGAGACCTTACCCATCTGTCTGCAACGGGCTCTGATCGCAGCGATAGTCATATATAGTGCATCCCTAGGCATATTGGAGACTGTCCTGCAAAATGTCAATTGATGACTATTGATTTCTTAAAGGTCTTGCCAAGCATATCCGCCTGTAGTAAGATGTGAACCTTGGACATATGAAAGAAAGAGTTATTGCTAATTCACCTTTGACTGCACTGTCAAGTGGTATTTGATCTGTCTACAGTAGTTGGAATTTCTTGGTAGAATGAGCAAAAATAGATAATCAATCGCCAATCGATTTCATTTATTCGCTGATTACGCTGGGAGATTGCCTTATTTAAGGTTCAAAATTATCCGCCCTCGCACAGCTCAAAACAGGTTTTATTTTTTATGCCTAGATAGAAAGTGTACAGCCTCAAACAAATTTAATTTTCAATTTTAGAGTGCATGAATGATGAGGAGCCTAAATTTCATGGGTGCTCAATGTGGCGGACACTCCCATATTCTCCAAATATTTCACATGAATGAGACCATGCAAAAAACGGTTTTTTCTTAATGCGGAAGCGTCACGAAGGCGCGCAGATCCGGGCCCGACCCTTGCCTAAATCCCGGTCACTCCGTCTGTCGATGACCTAGGTATCTGTAAGTGCTTTACCGCCTCCTGTACCTTACCCACCTCATGGGTAAGTGGGTCATGGATATAACTGCTCAAGTTTAATTTGCAAATCGAAGACAATCTCCGTTGAACCTAATCAACTGACGTGCAAACATTATAAAGACTACAAGAGGTCGAAAGATTTTTAGACTCTCTTGACGAAAAGCGTAGTTGTTTTTCCGATCTGATCGACTCTTTACTTCATCGTTTTAGTCATTGCCGCCACAGCTGCCGAATCTAGCAGCCGCCGTCACGTTCTACATATTTTAACAGACGAAAAAGCAGTAACTGTTACTGTTTAAGCATTCAAAACATTCTATCAAGGCAGAAATCTGTGGTTCAATAAAAACTCATGAGTGAAGACTTGCATTTTGATTCAATTCCGGAAGCTCTGGAGGCATTTCGCAAAGGCGAATTCATTGTTGTTTTGGATGATGAAAGCCGTGAAAATGAGGGCGATTTGATTGCCAGTGCTGAAGACATGACAACCGAAAAGATGGCATTCCTTGTAAAGCACTCCTCGGGATACGTCTGCGTTCCTATTTCTGAAAAAATTGCCGATAATCTGGATCTACCCCTTATGGTACCCCAAATGCAGGACCGCCATAAGACAGCATACACCATTACTGTGGATGCATATGAAGGCACCACTACTGGCATCAGTGCTCACGACAGAGCATTTACTGCGCGAAAACTGGCTGATCCGAATAGCAACCCCAGCACTTTTAACCGACCTGGACACGTACTTCCCTTGCGAGCCCGTGAGGGTGGCGTAGTAGTACGTCGTGGACACACCGAGGCCGCCGTAGATCTGTGCAAACTCACTGGTAAGTCACCTGCGGGTGTAATCTGCGAGCTTGTGCGTGAACAAGATGGATCAATGGCCCGTCGTGACGATTGCTTGGAGTTTTCTAAAAAGCATGGTCTCAAAACTATTACGATTGATGCGTTGGTTGAGTACATTATGGCTAATCCGCATGCGATCAACTAGCATTCCTAATTATACTAAGAGGAAGAAAAGAAAAAGACAGCAACAAAGAATAATAACAAACAAAAGTAATGTGATGTACATAAATCACGAGTAATACATGAGTAGCTCTTGAATTCATTTCTTCTTACCCTTGGGCTTCAGAGGAGCTGCTGCCGCCTGTTTGGCAGCATCAATATAAGCCTGCTGGTTGTGACCCCATGCGAACTCCCGATCTGTGCTTGCAAATAGTGCAACAGTAGCCTCGTCGATCTTGGCACGTCGCTCTTGGAACTCTGCAACAAACTTCTGAAGGAGGGCAATGCAGATCTGCTTGAGCTCTCCTGTGAGCATCTCACCGCTCTCGTAGGATTTGCGAATACGCTCAAGCTCTTCATCGTCATCCAGGAAAAATGAAATGTATTGGAACGGAACGTCAACCTCAGTGTTGCCGCCATATTTGCGCTGATCCTCGATTGTAGCCTGGCCACCACTGAATGCGTATTTGTTGATCTTCTTCTGAATCTGCTTTGCTGAATCAGTCATGAACACGGCAGAAGTATCGGCAGAAGCGCTCATCTTAGATGACGCACCCTGGAGAGCGGGGAAGAATTTAGAGTGAAGAAGCGCCTGCTTGGGATGTCTCAATTTGGCACTCACATCTCGGCTAACCCGGAAATAAGGATCCTGGTCGATGGCGCAAGGAATCAAACAGGGAATCTTCGAGCCACCGAACAGGTGAGGATAGCTGTCCGAAAGACCGGCACTGATCTGAATAGATGCGAAGTGGATTTTGCCGATCGCATCACTGTCAGTAAAGCCGAAGACAGCCTTGGCCGTATTGTAAGTGATCTGTCTGCTAACACGGCTCACATTCTTGTAGAAGTTTCCTCCCATGTAATTATAATCACTGAAAATAAACGTCTTTTTGGGATCAAACCCAACGCTGATAATATCCTTTGCATTCTCCATGTAGAATGTACCATTAGTCTCCTCAATAGAAAGAGAGTGCTTGAACAAGAACTTCTCGTCATCGGTCATCTCAATGACGAGAGGAACATCGAAGACGTCCTGAAGCCACTTCGTGAAAGTAAACGGGATCAGGTGGCCCAAATGCAAACTGTCGGAAGAAGGACCACGGCCAGTGTACAGGAAAAAGGGCTTCTTCTGCTCGTACAAGTCCAAAATTCTGTTGAGATCACGGTGAGAGAAGAACATGCCACGGCGAAGAAGCAAATGAGGACGGTGGCCAGTCAATTTCTCGAATCGTTCCAACAATTCGGGGGTGATAAGCTGCGAACCAAACTCTTTCACAAGCTTTTCATAGTTGATGCCCTGATCAACGCCGTCCTCAACAGCACCAGCTACATCCCAAGGGGTAACAACCTGTGCAGCATCACTCTTAGCGGCGATCTCACTCTGGCTCTCTTTGCGAGCTTCCTCAGCAATTTTTACGTCCTCTACTTTCGCAGCTAAATCGGACATTTTTTGTGATAAATAAATGTCCGTACCCTGAACTACGCTATATACACATTTGTCATTATGATCTCACGCATGCCCCTGCCTTGACACAACAGAGTAGAGAGGTGTAAGTAATAATGGTCATCATAAAAATGAAGATAAGATATGGAAATAGAAAATTAGTAGAATTTAGAAGAAATTAAGAAAAAATGGGCTTTTCCAAGTTCATGTAAATTTTGATGTATTTCCCGAGTTTAGCAATAAAGTTTTACTGAACTAGTGCAAGGTGCTTGTGCGAATTTGTGGTTTTTGTTGACAATTATCCTTTACCTGAATGCAAAATTCATCAAACTACACAGTCCGTTTCAAAGTAATCTTATTCTATATGACTATCTAGGCATCGAAACGCTTAGCAGCCTCCTTCCAGTTGATAACGTTCCAGATGGCCTTGAAGTAGTCAGCCTTCACGTTCTTGTACTGCAAGTAGTAGGCGTGCTCCCAAGCATCAATACCAACCAAAGGAACGAATCCAGCGGGGACAATGTCCTGGTTAGGAGTGGTGATAACACTGAGGTCAGAGTTGGTCTTGTTCTTGACGATCCAGGCCCAGCCGCTGCCCTGGATGCCGGCAAGCTTGGCGTTAGTGTCAGCGATGAGGTTATCAAGAGAGCCGTGAGACTCGCCGATGGCAAGGCTCAAGTTGCTGCCCTGCTCTGGGGGCTCACCACCACCGTTCTTCTGTGGGGCCAAGCTCTTCCAGAAGAGGTTGTGATTGATGTAGCCACCGCTGTTGAAGTTGATCAACGGGAGCAGCTGGTTCTGGGCCTTAACATCGTTGCTAGCAAGAGCGCTCTCGAGCTTCTCAGAAGCGGTGTTGTAGCCGTTGATGTAAGTACGGTGGTGCTTCAAGTAATGGGTCTCCATGATCTCACCAGAGATGAAGGGCTCAAGAGCACCAAAGTCATAGTCCAAATCGGGCTGAGTGACCTTTGTACGTTTTGTGACAAAGGATCTCGGGGAGATGGTACGAGTAGATTTGGCGATCTGACGGAACATTTTTTCTATACTTAGAGTTTTTCGTTACGTGAAGATCCGGGAAGACGTGACAATTTAAAATATTTATGTATTATTACAAGCAAACTGACCGTTAGCCGCAACCCCTTACCTCGACCCAACCATGTAAGGCGTGATAGGATGCGGAGAAGAATTGGCCGTTATTGGCAGTCTAAGGAGTGAACCCTGCAACCATTAACGTCTCTCCTGCAGGTCCTCACATGACCGTAGTATTAAATCCTTCTAAAGAGAGTGATTTCTGGCGTAGCGGCCCGCCCGTCTTTATCATCACAAAGTGCATGAAAGATAAGCCAACGGTTATCAGAAGGCGGGCTATTGATTAACTGCAGATATCTTGACGTTCGCATATGGTCGTGAGATCTCTATGTAAGCTCATGCTAGCCCTAGACAGCTCTTGCTGTTTTTCCCGTACATAAAGTGTGACGTCGCCTTTCTGTGGATATCATGACCTGCAGAACAGGGTCGATGCACCCCATAGCTAAAGAAATTAGGTATGATCTGAAACTCTTGTATGTTTGGCACTAGCTAAATTATAAGTAAAAGCACATGAACATTGCTGCGTGTACGCAAAGAAATTTGAGGAGACTGTGATTCTGAATGAACGAAACTATGTGACTGGCTCAGCATAGCAAGATTAAAGTCGTAAGATTCCCTATAATAATTTGTCAACAAAAACAACAACCTTGTGTAAACACTTCGTACAATTCTAATAGTTTAGCTAGCTAACTCAAGCGGTTCTAAGTGAGGCTTTCGAACCCTAACTAGGAGGTGGTCTCGCGATGGATGGCCCATCCATGCCTTTATCACGACTGCGCATGCGAGAGACCCAGCTTTCCGCTAACACATACACACGCACACCCTGTCACGTCACACCACCATCCCTCACCACTGAACGTGCCTGCATCCGAAAAAATGTCCCTGGATTCGCTGGTCGGCCTGATCATGCTTTTGGTAGCCACAGTTGTCTTTATTTACTACACATTCTGGACCTTCTTGGTACCATTTGTCGACGAGTCGAGCCCCGTTCTTGCGCTGTTTCCGCCGCGTGAGTGGATCATCCGTATCCCTGCACTTCTCCTGCTGGCGGCCACTGCCCTCGTTGGCACCTTCATCGGCTCGGTTTTTTTAAAAAAAGAACAAAAACGCAAGGTCAAAGCCGCTGAGAAGAAAGCTCAGTAGTCTCATACTTATTTATTCTACAAACCTCTCTCATATTCCTCCCACCATCCCCCCTCTGCCATTTTGTACGTACCCTTCCCCTATATGGAACTAATAAATGTCACTCTCTAACATCCAGCTCTAAATAAGACCTTCTTAATTAAATCGCACAAGTGGGGCAACTTTTTGAGGAAACCAAACTCATGGAGGCTTTTATTGAGCGCAGCAATGCGCTACTTTTCGCTCGTCCCGATACGACTCGTGTGTCCACTCGGTATACGCACAAGCATGCTGCCGAAAAAGGCGAACGTGTAGATAATACGGCCAAGGCGGCAAAGGTCGTCATCAAGACGCAGGACATAAAAACTGGCATGGTTTACAAGTATAAAACGAAGAAGCACCAGGAGCTATCGAGAATATTGGCGAGTTTAGGGCCACAGTTCTTCGAGTTCGGCGGAGATCATAAAAAGGGCGCAGCCAGCATTATGAGCGGTGTAGAGCCCGTGATGGAGCCCGTAGAAAAGCCAGCACCCGAACTGGTGAGTGCATCAGCAGCACAGGCTGCGAGCTCTAAATCAGAAGCTGCGGAGCCAAAAGGCAAGTCCAAAAAGAAGAAGTCCAAAAAGCATTAAGTTCTAATAAACAAACTATGGATTAAACTAATAAATATCACTATCAAGTCATAATAACGAGCGCATGCAAAAAATATAGAAACAAGAAGAATACCAAGTAACAAAAACCAATGAAAAGAAATCAACAAAAAAAAAGTCCGCGAATATCAGTGAACATGATGCTGAATCTTAGGCATTGTCATGCGCATTCTCGTCTATAGAGCTTGAGCTGGATGCAGAGGAGACTGCCGACGCGCTCGTCGCATGAATAGTCGATGCGTCGTCATTGTCACTAGAACTAGAGTCTCCAGCAGCCTCATAGGTCTGATCATTAGTTCTATTATCATTCTGGGCAGCACTCTGCTGTGTGGTTTCGCGCGGGTCTTCGGTAACGTCCTCGATTCTGGCCCCGTTTTCCGCATTAGTGTCTCGGTCCATGCTTTCCGGTAATAGGTCTTCTTGCGGCTCGTCATTATTACTACCGGTCATTGGTAAAGGCGGAGGTGGCGATCCCGGCGGGGTGTGGATATCAACACTATGCAAAGACAGATGTGCGTCGTCACTCGAGCGGCGCCGCACATATGGAGGCGCTTCTCCGGGCTCGGATCGGTCGACGCTCGGCGGGTACGATGCAGTGACGTGGCCCTGTGTGTGGGCCGTCAGCGTGTCCGAAGAGCCCTGCGAGCCCTGAGAGCCCTGCGACGAGCCCAGAGAAAGGCGTACGGCGTTGGCTGCTGTTCGAGACGGTCCAGCCGGTCCTACAGGCAGTCGGGGACTAGGTCCCGCAGCAAGCTGCGTGCTTTCGAGCAGCAGAGAGTCGTCCTGGTCGCCGTATGCAGGTGGAGGCGCTAGCGATCCCTGGGCCGGCGCAAGACCCCACTCCTTGACGTTCGCCTGAATAAATACAAAGCCGTCCTGGCCCAAGTTGACGTACAGGTTCGCCGCACCAATGGTGCCGACGGTCGGAAACAGGTTCACGCGCATTCCGTGGGCGACGTCGTCGAGCTTCCGGCCATTGTGCGTGAAGAACACCGTGCCCGTGCGCGTTCGGAACCCCACGCCGATGACGTCGCCGCGCTGCCACGCGTGGCCGTAGGTGATGCCCGAAAACGGCTGGTTCAGCCGGTATATTCCCTGGCTCTCGTAGCTCACGGAGTAGCGGTGCATTCCCGGCAGCCGAAAGCACGGGTACGGCTTTGTCGTGAGGCCCACGGCGATTTTCGTGTCCGGGGCCATGTCGTAGATTTTGGTTTCCCAGTAGTACACCTCCTTCTGCTTCGGCAGCGGCAGGTTTGTCTGCACACAGCACATGTCCGGGGACGAGCGGAAGTCGATCTCTGTGCGATTGTGGACGTTCACGGTGGGCTGCTGCAGGATATCGGAGGTGAACTCCCACGCGGCGACGGCCTTTTCCTGGATCGTCATGTACTGGCTCAGGCTGATGTCGGTGTCGGCGGAATTCGGCGGGTTGTGCTCGACCCAGCGCTTTGCCATCAGGTAGCTCTGTTTTGAGCGGTCGTCCATCAATTCGAGGGCGGTCGCCTCCTCTTCGAAAAACTGCTCGGAATCATCGAAGGCGCCGGGCAATCGCTCGCTCAGATGGATGCTGTGCAGGCCGCGGACGACGTAGGAGATGACGACGATAAGGGTGATGCCGACGAAGCCCACAAAGATGTAGAGCACCACGGTGATGCCGGCAATTAAGTCATCAACAAACCCCGGATCGGACGACATATATTTTTTTCGGGATGTGCAACGGAATTGGGCTTGGCCAGGGAGAGTTGCGGCAAGACTGCTGATAAAGAAGGTGTGGTGGAGCGGCCTGGGCAAAGATAATAATTTCCGGTAGGAACGCCTGTGATGTGGGAGGTGTGTGCCCTCCCCGCGTAATTTGTAGTGCTTATGTGCCCTCGTGGGCGAGGAAAGTGGAAAAGAAGGGCGAGCGTCAGGAGGCGAGGGTACGGGTGCGCAGATGTGCCTACACACCCCCGGCCTTAATTCGGGCACCATCGCCAAACGCAGCCACAAAACACGGGTGGATCCGCGCCGCCGGCATAGCGTATCAAAAAAAATATCCATAAAAATAAATGACCAAAAAGGAACGTCAGCACAAAGGAATGCGAGCACAAGGGAACGCCAGCACGACCGTAGGCTTAATTTGATCTAGTTTTTTTTGTTTCGACCCGCATATTCTATAAAATACCATTAAATTTCTAGATCCAGATTTATATGCGTTATATTTTAGATTGAGCAGCCCACGCACAGCTACATTATTTCGTCACATCCGCCTTTGCGGCCTTCGCAGCCTTTGTGTCTGGCTTTTTTGTAGCTGGATCCGAGGATTTCTTCTCCTCTTTGTCCTTGTGCACACTCTTCTGCTCGCTCTTCTGCCCATCCTTGGGCTCGCTCTTCTGCTCATCTTCACCCTCGTCCTCTTCTTCCGTGGACGTATCGATATCGCTCAGGCCCTCAACCTCCTCGTCGCTGTCCTCGGACTGCTCGGACGCGTCGTCATTATCGTCCTGCGAAGGCTCCGGCTCCGGGGCGGCGACGACCTTCATGACGACGGACGCGAGCATGTCGCAGCCGAAGTAGGCCGTGCTGAGCACAGCGAGCCGCAGCGGCGCGATGCCGGGCTGTGCCGACGTCGGCGTGGACAGCGGGATCACGATCGTGTCGTAGTGGACGTCCTCATTATCGGCGACCTGTGCGCGCGTGAGCTTGAGGTTATGCAAATCCATGTTCGTCACCTTGACGGGCTTCTCCATGAGCTTGTTGTCGCGGTCGTTGTAGAGGTAGACCTGCCACGCGATCTGCTCGTCGAGCGGGAAATACGGCGCGACGGCCGGCCCGAGCGGCGGTCGCGAGGCGTTGTGCTTGTCCGGTGATCCAGCATCGTCCAGCTCCAGTCTCTCCAGCTCGTCGCGGCTCGGCTGCGGCGGCGTGTCTCCTAACGGCACGACCACGTACTTGATCTCGAGGTGCGGCCGGCTGTTCGTGTAGACCTGCTTCGCGCCGAGCACGCGGAACTCCGCCTCCAGCAAATGCACCTTCGGCAAGTACGCGCGGCCCTCGTCGACGCTCTTGAGCATGGCCATGCCCGACTTCTGCTGATCCGGCTCGTCGAACCCCGGAGCGCCCTTGAGCTGCAGGAGCTCGGCCTCGCTGATGCGCTCGAACGGCACGGCCTGGATGACGGCGCGGTGCGTGTCGAGGATGCGCTGGCACAGCACAAAGCTGCGGAAGCCCGCAGCAAACTCGTGCAGGCCCGTCAAGAGTTTCGCCGTTTCGGCGGCGACGACGAGCTCGTCGTGCGACTGCGGCGTCTTGCGCGTCATGTAGTTGTGCAAAAGCGCGTGGCGCTCCTCCAGCGTGAAGTGGTGCGGCTCCAAGGCCTCGGTCATGTCGGCACTGCCGAGAACCTCGTCAAGAATGCGCTTGCGCGTCAGGAAATGCGGCTGCTCCTTCGCGAGCAGCTCCGCGAACTGCGCCGCCGTCGCCTGCAAAAGCCCGTACCGTGTGCGGACCTTGCTCTGCGTCCACAGGAACGCCACGACGAGCGGCACGCCCACGCCAAAGCCGAACAGATAGATGCCCACAAACAGCACAGAGGCCGCGGGGTTGAACAGGAACGCGGGCAGCGCAATGCCGTGCGTCACGGGCTGCGGGCCGTCGGGGTGGCCGTACTGCAGGAAGTTGTCGCGCGTCACCTCGTCCGTCAGAGCGCGATACGCCTTTGTGATCTCGACGTAGATGTTCTCGATCTCCTCCTTCGACGCCTCGGCGACGTCCTTGACCTTGTCCGGGTGGAACTTCAGCGACAGCTTGCGGTACGCGGACTTGATCTCCTTCATTGACGCGGACTTCGCGACCTTCAGGATCTCGTAGGGGTCCCAGAGCTCGGCCGCTGCCGTTTCGGCCGTCGCACCGGCGTCCGAATCGCGCACAAGTTTCAGCAAAAACGCCACGAGCAGCCAGCCCGCGACGGTGAACCACATTTTCCAGCTCGACAGGAAGTTCTTGCGCACGCGGTTCGCGCGGAACCTCTGGTGCTCGGCGCTCACGGCTGCGTCCGACTTGGCCGCCGAGAACAGCGTCACGAGCTGGCCCAGCGTCATCGGAATGAGCACGACGCCCAGCAGCGTGATCAGGAAGAACGGCCAGACCTCGTTCGACTCGTCGTAGGCGTTTCGAGCGTCAGTCATGGTCTATGAGTTCGAGTGTAGCTTACCGGCAATTCACGTAGGTGTGCTGTAACCAACACTTACCTTTAGGGTTGTCGTGTCGGTATCGGGGCAGGCGTCGCTCCCACTTTTAATATCAGGGCCGCTGGGTGCAGGCAGCTGCAACAGAAGGGTCTCGAGAAGCGTAGGTTTCAACTCGAACTGAAAAGTCTATTCGCACCATCTGATTAGTGGATTGCCGTCCTTCCAGAATGTGTTGCTAGTTGTTCGTAAATACATTACCTTCGTGTTTTTGACCGCATGATTTTCCTATATATATTCCCTATGTATATTCCCTATGTATATTCCCTATGTATAGTCCCTATGTATAGTCCCTATGTATATACAGCGTATAATGAAGGAAGGGTTTGGAAGTTGAAATTGTCAAAAATGCGTTTTGGGACTGAAAAGAAATTGGGACAAACGCGTGCATATGCTGATCTCTGTCTCGCTCTCCCGCTCTTCTGGTCCCAGCCTACCCGGCTCGGCTTACCATATTTTTCTATTATCCAAACACACCAACTGACAAACTGGACCCCAAAAAAAAAATATAGATGTCTGGTCGCGGCGGTCGGAGACGCCATCAGGGCAATCGACAAAATGCCGGTGACTCCATGGCGGTCGACCAAAATAACGGACCCAAGGTCCCGTACCTGGAGCTCCGAAATTGGGAGAGCGGCACCATGACGGACGTGATCAACTTCCTCGAGAGGAAGTGCCGCGTCAAGCTCCCGAATCCCAAACAGAATGGCGGCGTCATTTCCTGCCAGGTCGCTCAGAACGACGTCCGCGAGCTCGAGAAGTGGAACGGCGCGCGGTTTGCCGGCGGAAAGCTGAACATTCGCATAGTTTACAAGCAGGCATCGGCAGGCGCCTCCGAAACAGTGCAGATGCTCGATGCGTTCCTCCGATCTAGATACAACCCGGCCACGAAGCTCCTGAACTTGATGGGTCTCATGTCCGATCCGACCCTACGGCAGCACGGGCTCTTGGACAACCCCGGAACTGCTTTGAAAATGTTCAAGGCGTTGATGCGCGTGGCCAGCGACAGCATTCCGGACGTCCAGAGCATGTCACTGGAGGGGAACTTCCTCACAGACGCAGAGCTCGCCGAGTACGTGGCCGAAAGCTACCCGCGGCTGCTGAATCTGAGCTTGGCGAACAACCAGATCGCGAGCGTTGCTGCGTTCAGCCGGCTGCGAAACAAATTCCCCATGCTGCGCGAGCTCGTGCTTGCCGGAAACCCGCTTCTCCAGAACCCTGCATTCCAGTCCCAGGCCGCCGAGCTCGTCTCGATGTTCCCGTGCCTCATGATTCTGGACGGAATCCCGGTGAGAAGCGAGGCCGATCTGCCCAAAAACTCCCTCCCTGCCCCGATAAAGCCCACGTTCTTCGAGGACGACGGCGTCGCCTCGATGACCACCATGTTTTTGACGAACTTCTTCTCGCTCTGGGACACGAACCGTGCAGCGCTGATCTCGCTGTACGACCAGGCCTCTTTCTTCAGTCTGAGCTTGGACTCATCAGCCCCGCATCTGCCCACGAGCAGAGGGTCCTCGAATAGTTACATGCAAATGAGTCGCAACCTCAAACGAAACCCAGGTGCCCAGGCCCGGCGGGACCGCATCTTCTTCGGTCCTTCCCAAATCGGGCCAGCCTTTAATAGAGTCCCGGCGTCAAAACACGACCTGAGCAACGCTCGGGCATTCGCCATTGACGCCTGGAAAATCACAGACGTCCGCAGTCCTGGTGACACCGCCGTCCTCATGGTTGTTCACGGGGAGTTCGAGGAGACCACAAACACTAAAATCACGAATAACGTCAACTCGAAGATCATGCGCAGCTTCGACCGGTCGCTGGTCGTGCTGCCCGGAGCGAACATGAGCTACATCGTGGCCTCCGACCTGCTGAACATTCGTCTCCATTCCACCCTTCCACACTCCAGCCCCGACCAGATCACGCCAGCACCACCGGGCATGCCTGTTGCTGGTGCGGTCGGCGCCGGTCCCATACCTTCACCGAGTGAATCCATACAGGGCACCCCGCAGGCTCAGGCTGTCCCCACCGGTATTCCTCCTCTGTCCCAGGCCCCGGGCGCGCCGGCCGTGCAGCCGATGAACACCCAACAACCCCTCCCTCATAATAATAATAATATGCTGAATCCGACTCCGCCACCGCAGGCGAATGGAATCCTCGAAGAATTCATGCGCCAGACGGGGCTCACTGCTGAGTATGCGGAAATGTGTCTGAAGCAGGCCAACTTCGACCCGAACGTGGCTATCCAGCTGTTCCAGCAGTCGCGTGCCCAGCTACCTCCAAACGCCTTTATGAGATAGTTTTGTATTGTAAACGAGTATCTACATTCATATGTAAAAGCCAAATGTCATTGACTGCTTATCTCTCTTCATGTCTTTTCATTTATCATCATCATCATCATCGTCCTCATCCTCATCCTCATCACTCAGCCTTTAATCTCAGAAGGAGCCGGATTGTTGCCTTTCGCTGCAGTAACTTTGAGTTTGGTGTATAATTCAGCTAGCCTCCTGTCAATCGCGGCATCTGACGCCGCAAGATCAGCACACTCATCGGCAAGCTTTTCAACCTCCGTTTGCCAGCCAATGAGCTCTTGTCCTGCAGACTTGTGCAGACAAGTCGTGCGTGCATTATCGATCTCAGCGGCACGACGAGCTAATTGTGTGGCTTTCACCACTTCCTTCATGTTATTGTCTACACTTTTCTGCAAATACTCGCATTCTTTCATTTCTTGTCGAACTTTGACGGTGAGATCCGCCTGATTCTCAGGACTGATAAGTCCTAGAGGAATATCGGCACCAATATCATCAGTCAGTGCGAGCGATGTATCTAAAGCTCTTCGATTCTCTTCAAGCTCATTAGCAAGACGGTCCAAAACTGAAAGAACAGCCGTAAGATCCCCTGCACTTCCTAGCATGTGTATCAAATACTAATATTAGTTCAATTGCACATATCTTTATTTGTGAATAGCTTCCGATGTGGTGTCGTTTCCGCTGTTGCAGGAAAGTGAACTGACTAGGGCACAGTACCGTGTGACCAGACCACGGAAATGACCCCACCTCCGAATGATTGTTGGGAACATATGACCACCGATTAACTGTCATATATGTACATATGAATAACACATAAATATCAATAATTATACTTTTTTATGTTAAAATTTTGGTATGTAAAAAACTATTTTCTGTTCTTCATTTCACGCGGTCGATACTGGTCTCTAGATTAATGCTCCAAATGAGCAAACGTGAATGGCTCGAACGCATAGCCTTCACCAATGTAGAATTTCGACATGCTTTCGACCCAGTGAAGACGCAAGGCGTGAAGCATAGCTGAGGTTCCCTCCATAGCAGTGAGAATCACGACTGTCAAAACCATCCATACAGCGAACATCACAACTACCATGAGAACACCGACAAATCCAGTGGGACCAAAACTAAGTCGCAAGGTCATGTTCCACAGAACCTCAGACAACTGAGAATGGGCAAGCGACAACGCCCACAATCGGAGATATGATGCAGTATGCGAGACACTGTTCAAACAGAACTCGATGGTGTGGATTGCTTGCTCAATCATGATATCACCAAATCCCTCCTCTTCATGCTCTTCATGCTCGTCGTGCGCAGCGCTGTTTTCGTCTTGCGGGAGCTGAATGTGCTGCTGCTGTCGCTTTTGGATTTGTTTACGCATGTACAAAGGTTTCACAAAGAGCAGCCAGGGCACACTGGCGAGCGCAGCAATGAGCAGGCAGAGTTGGACGGTCTGCTGGCCCTTGAACAGAGGCTCATCGATCTTCCCTGGAGCTAAAAACATATTAATCAGAGTGTTCATCAAGCTGGGCGGTACAGCATCGGTCTTCGACCAGTCGATCGTCCACTTGTAAACAATGCAAATAGACAGGTACCCGAAAATGCTGAGGAAGAAAATCAGTCCTGGAATGAAGTTTCCAATGATGTCGATCATTGAGTGGAAATAAAGGTCGTTCACAAGCGAGAACATGTATGAGTACAACATGTGTACGTATCCAAGGATGACAGAAAGCTTCATTTTATAACTGTTCATGAATCTCAGGTTGTTCTCTGCACCGTGCCACATCCAGTCAATACCAAATTGATAGACAGTGCCTTTGCTAATAGCAGACACAGCACTTCCGTCACCCGGAAGCGGGTCCGGCCATTGCCAGCCACTGCTGAACAGTGTCATGCTCTTCGAAAACAGATCGTTGTACATAAGTCCGGTGAACATCGAGAATGCTCCCATGAAAAGTACGACGTATCTGCCAGAGTAGAACATATCAAAAAGATCATCACCCTGGTATTTGGCTAGTGTGCGCTCATTCAATACAAAGAACAGTGCAGCCAAGAACATTAAGAAACCATGGCCCAAATCACCGAACATGACAGCGAACATGAAAGGGAATGTAACTACAGTAGGCAGACCAGGGTTCACCTCTTGATATGTGCCAATGGCATAAACATCAACCATGTTTTGGAAAGCGTCAGTGACCTTGTTCGTACGGTGCAACGTAGGTGGGGCCTGCTTAGTCTCGAGCAGGTTCAATATAGCGGGGCTCTCAACCTGAGCCGACTCGCTGATCTGCTTCAACGTCTGCTGAACTTCACCGATCTGGTCAGTCGGGATCCATCCCTCACCAATGAGTAACTTCCGGCCTGCATCGAAGTTGAATCTGTTCAGGGTCTCATAAATGAGTTTTTCTTTCTGGAAGTAAATGTGCCAGACACCTATGCTCTTAGCTACCGTGGAAAGTTCCACGTCAAGGGCTTGCTGAGTATACTCAGCAATGTCGTTGACTTCAGCCAACTGGTGATTTAGCGTGTTTAGACTTGCGTGGAAATCAGTGTTTGTAACGTCATATACATGGGCCTCCATAGCCTCTGCGATTTTTAGTGCCCGCTGCCAGAGCTCTGATCCATGTGTTACTAGAATGAAGACTGATTTCTGCACAAATTCTTTAGAGGTAGGACTCCAAATAGGCGTGCTGATCTCTGATGCCGAGAACACAAGATTTCCTCTCAACGCTCTCCAAGCAACTCGCTCCAAAAATGGTACAAGTTTCTTAGGAATCACACCGGCAACAATATCGCTTACTTCACGAAGTCGAGTAGCTCCATCCGGACCAAAAAAGTTCGAAACGGCCCTTAGTACATGTCGATGCTCGTAGAAATGTGCTTGCTTATCACGCACCTGGCGTTGGGATTCAAGCAGATTCGTTACTTGGTGCTCGAGGTGACCCAAAGTCGAGGGCAACATCTCTGTGTCGGTAATGCGCTGGCCATCCCAAACCGGGGTTTCTGTAATGTTATTAGTTGCGATCTCCTTTCTTAGAAAAGCGATCTGTCGGAGGCAATTGTCCGTAGATTTGATCTCGTTCACAAATGCTCTTTGGAAATTAGAAACATCTGCATTTAAATCCCGGAAATGTACACAGCCAAGGTCGCCCAACCCACGGATAACTTCTTTGGCCACTTCATTAGACACATAGAGCTGAGCAAGCGACATTGCCGCCGAGCGGAACATCGCTTCCTCCTTCAATGAAACTCCGGACATGTCTCAGAAGGCGACTAAATCGAAATACGTACCTGCAGTCCGTTTAGCAGCACACTCCTAATCGAAGGTAGGTTTCAATGTGAGACAACCCATTGCGCCTATCAAGGCCGGATTAGTCATCACATGAGATATTCCCGGCACTGGCCTTTCCCTATCTCTGTGATCGTCTCTCGTTCACAGGCTATCTCTCTCTATCTTGTGTATACGTTATACAAATGCGTAAACAATAGCCTTTGCAGCAGCCACAGGATAGATAAGACACTCTTTACAAACAATCAAATAGTCACATGCTGAGTTACTTGTATTTCTTTATTATTATGACATGAAAAATAGATGAATTATACAGAGAGAGATGTTCTCGTTCATGCTTCTTGTTGAATAAATAAATCAAAACAGAACCCTCCCTTTTTTTAGAGCAATGGAGGCAGACTCATTCCATCAACTTTTGCCTTGCTCAATTTGATCGATGGAGTCACCCATGTTCCGCACGAGCACTTGGAACCTTGCCATTGATACGATCCGACCTTGTGGCCACATTTCGGACATGTCAGTTTGCCCTCAATTTCTCCGCGCTCGAGCTCGGGTCTCATCCATTCTACAGGCTCGATGAAATAATGCTGACATTTACCTTGACCGCCAATTTCATGGGTAACAATCGAGTTTGTGGACGCGATCTTCGTGGAGCAGCTCTTACATCGCAGAGACCCGCTGCTACGAGAAAGAGTTTGATTCAAGAGTGCTCGTAGCTTTGTTTGATCGATCGAGAAATCGGCTTTACCGATCACGAAATGAATTGGATCTGTTGGCGGGACTACAACGCGCTCAGTGATAGCATAAACAGTATCATTGATTCTGATCTGCTGAGGCACGGTTGACACTAGTTCTTTCATATGCTGTGAATCTACTATCACGGGAATGACCTGCTTCCAGTTCAGAAAGGGCTTTGGCGGCAAAATCTTTGTATAGATAGGGGCTCGCTTATCTTCTTCGTCGAGGTTTTTCAGTTTCCATTCTCGATAGAGCTTATTATCGTCACTCACTTCGTAACCACATTCGTAATAAAGATCAAGTTGTTCAAGGAAGCTGGGATTCGGGTCAGCGACAGCTCTGTGCTTTCGCACAAACTCAATTGCGGTCTGTGCATCCCACTTATTCGTTTTCATGAGGTAGGCACACACACAGCTCACTGATCGAGATTTTCCGGCAGCACAATGGACGAGGACGCCTTCGTGTTTCGATACTGCGTCCTGAATAAATGCATTACTCTCATTAAAGTGTCTCATAATATCGACTCCTGGCATATCGTCAAGGCCGATCTTGAGATGGTCTGTGATCTTCGAGAAAATCGGCAGTGTTTGCCAAGACGGCACTCTGTCATGTTTACATTCAGAAAGAACTGATAGAATATGAGTAACATTCCCTTGTGCGAGCTCGTTGTCAGCTCGCAAAGCGATTAAAGAGCCCAACCAGATGTTATCTGTGATCTGGTGAAGCGCCATTTCAATGTCACACACAGTAGATATTCTATGTCAAGGTGACTCAAGGTATCATAGTGATTATTAAGTTTTCTCTCGGATCCTTATCCTACATGAATTTTAGTCGAGGGTTAGGAAGTTCCCCCTCTCGGAGATAGACATGCATGCAAGTACCGAAGGGCGGCTGGAAATCGGCGAACGTAGTTAAACAGACGTCTATTGGCTGAAACTTGTTTACAACCTTTTTCGCTGTCGTTTTCGTTTTGTTTCGAGGTAGCCCAATTCAAATATTGTACTTAAAGAATTCAATGCCAATTCCACCAGCTATAATGTGTTGGTCCTGAACTACTAGAGTACCAGTGTCCGCTACTCCAGAAAATGCCGAGGCAGACAGTTCACCATCTAGTGTCCAAATTTTGATCCTCTGGTCTGAGCCTACTGTAAAAAGAGCATTATCTTTAACAACAATGCTAGTAACGGCTGATGCATGACCGTCGGCAATATGGAAAATTTCCCGCATTTTCACTTGATTCTCGCCTTGGAAGGTCAATTCGAGGCCATGTAATGCATTGTCGTCTCCCCCGCTATAATATATAAGTCCAGTATCTGAAGCAATAAGCGTTGCACATCGGACGCTGGATTGGTGTATACGGAATCGGAATAAAGGCGATGCATCTAGTAATTTCAATTCGTTATCAGCAGGAATCTTGTATCCAACGAGATGCCCATCAGTCGAACTTATGAGGAGCCATAATGTATTATTCGATTCATAAAAGTCAATATTCAGAAGACAGCATTCTCTGTACTTGCCCTCTATAAGCAAATCCCAGTGTCCATGATAAGACTTGCAATCATCAGCGGTTGGTAAGCCGTAAATTCTGAATGAGGAATCAGAGTATGCTACCGCGATAAGATTCTTGTAAAATGCAAAGTCCATAATTCTGAGTTCTTGTTGAACAGTCCTTTTAACGGGCATTCTTGAAGCCTCGCGAGCAAATATCCTCGAGCCTTCTGTTTGCACATTCCACATGACGAGTTCACCTTGTCCAGCACTGGTGAAGAGAGATTTTCCATCGGGATGCCAGCGCAGTGCTTGAATTCCACTTATGTGCCCATCTGTCACAGTTGACTTGCACTCAGCATATTGGTAGTCCGGATCCAGCCAATACATATTTATAGTAGTGTCTTCAGATGCAGTAGCCATTATCAAATTATTCGTCGGACAGGTCTCCATTCCCCTGATTTCGCGTCCATGAGTTCCGTGTTGAAGTAATGGCTTTGAAAACTTTGGTGATGGCGATGCAGCTGTGTGGATATAGAGTTCAGCTGCACGAACGTATGCAAAGACCGAGTGATTCTCAAAGACCCTGAAATCCCAGGCGCGATGCGCCCCGCCGCATGGTATAGCCAGAAATTCAAAGCCAAGGTCAGCATTCCAGCTGACAAACGTATCATTTTGGAAACCCCACATGAGCTGGCCCTGAGTGTGCTCATATTGGCCCTCAATTGATCCCTTTTTTCTTGCCCGTGTCATTAATAATCTCTCTAAAGTGTCAATATTGTAGATTCCGTATTCAGAAACTCTGTTAGTCGCCAAAACTAAACTTGTTTTCTCGGTGCATTCGATTAGGCGAATGCTGGTCACGGCATCAACCCCGAGAGCTTTAAGACTGCAGGCTTTTGCCTCATTCTGCCCAATGATATACGATACAAGGTCACCCTTTCTAGTACCAATACAAACACGGCCATCAGTTGTCATCATAGCACAAGTTGGTTGCCACACATTGTCAGGCATAGCAAAGACCCTATCAGGGACATCGGGATTCAGAGAGGTTATGACACATTCACGCGACGGTGGAACGGGAACTATCAACAGCAAATCATTGGAAAGAACAAAGAAATCCAGAACAGCGTATCCGAGCTGGAATTCCTCTATCTCGCCAGATTTATAGTTGTAGCTGAGGCCATTTCCATTCGCAGCAAGAGAGTAAAACTTATCACCAATATCCTTCACGCTCGCAACTGACGCCAGATTTTTTCCAATTGTTACCCACTCAGCGCCATTATAAAAATAGGTCTGTCCGGAACTTGTAGTTGCCGCGATCTTCGTTTGTGCCGCATCAGTACTAGCCTCAGAACTAGCTAAAATTACACAGCTTCGAACACCTGTCTTTCCGAATGTTTGATCAATATTATACTTTGTGGACTCAACGGGTACATCTAGATCCCAGAGCATAATACGACCATCGCCTCCTCCACTTACAGCGATATCAGACATGACATCGATCGCCCACACACTCTTACCCTTATGGCCGATCAGAATTTTAGAGCATGTCAACTCTTTATGCCCAGAGAACTCCCACAAGCGCACTGAGCAATCTTCAGCAGCGCTAAGTAAACGATTTCCACTGACGAACGATAATTTCCAAATACGCGATATGTGGCCCCAGCCTTTTGCCAGAGTTTCACCAGTTTCTATGTTTGAAACAATGATTGCACGATCATCTGAGCATGAAGCGAGCATTGTCCCATCAGGACTCCAAGCGACGTCGAAGATTGAGCCTTCATGTTCTTCAAATCGACGAACAATCTTTTGGGTGTGTATGTCCCAAACAACTACACCGCCAAAGACGGTGCCCGCTGCTGCTAATTTGGCATTAGCTGTGATCCATAATGATCCAGAGTATAAAATTGATCGCTCATCGCAAACAAATCGGTCTTTTACCTCATCGTCATTTCCTATTGTCAACACTTCATTATGAGCCGTAAGGACATAAAAAATGTTATCTGAACATTGAACATGAACAATTCGATCCTTAAGGGTGTGACGTCGAACTATATTTAAAGTCTGTTTATCGAGAATAACAAGCTCATTCCCACCCCATATAATCAGTAATGTCGTTGAAGACTCTTTGTGAATTTGAATGCCATGAATTTTATTCAGGGTAAGCACTCTATGAGTCTCTACGAGATTAGCTGTACGCCAATTGTAAATTTTTAAAAAAGACCCACATCCACCAGCCACATGATCGGCATCAATAAACCTCAGCGCAGTCACTGAAGTCTGGCTCTGGATGGCCTCAAGCATGTTCCTACTATAAAATTCTGGAGAACTTGGAAAAATTAAAGTGGTAGGGTAAGGTAATTTTCGTGATCGTTCAATCTTTCGCGTTCATTATAAACAAAGCCGAAGAACTGCTGTGCATTGCATAGTTTCGAGAATTGCACGCGTAAAAGCGAATTAGCTCATGGACGACTCATCTGGAAGTGATGAGCTTGAAGAAGGCAATATTTTTCAAAAAGCACGGGTCTCACAATCTCGCAAAAGATCGTTTACCGGGTCTCGTTCAGTATCGCCGATCAAATCGTCTCGACGCCGCATTGAGGAACCAACGCCGACTGATACGGTGAATAATGAAAACACTTCATTTGCAAGTCATCCATTGCATCCTGTGAGTTTATCATCTAGTCCTGATCATGACCGATTTCAAGAAATTCAGCCTCCCCCCGGATGGTCACGACCTAGTCTTACTCCATTGGCTGAAAATGTCATTGACAATCATGAAGAGTCTATAATTAATGAACACCGCGAAAGTTTATCGATTCCAGAACCTGATGCTAAACTAATTGAAGAAACGGAAAATATGGAAATTGTAAAAGGAAGTAATCACTCGGGATCTCAAACCCCTGAAGAGGTTCGTGACTATGATGATATTACGAGTGACATTACGAGTGAATTTGAAAGTGACGGCTTGACCGACCAGATGGAGCGAGCAGTTTCGCAGTTGGAATCGGTAAATTCTGCTGGTGAACCAATGTCCAGTCAGCCAAAATTTCCCGATGACACTCAGACTATAGGTGAGCTTCTTGCGAAACTTCCATTTATTGAAGTGCCGCTTCTCGAGTCAATGCCCGTCCCTATCAATATTCGTGACGCGCTTTCACGTTCTGATAGCATCAAGCTAGAAATAGTCACAGCGTCCCTCACGAGATTGCACGAACGGGCTCAAAAGGTCTCACAATCACTGAAAAATCAGGAGTCTGTGAATATAGCACTGTCACCAAATGAAGACGTGGCCAACAACGAAGTAATTCAGCAGATATGGACCTCTTCAAAAACATTGGCTCAGGTTGCAGCATTGAAAATCCAAGTGAGGCAGTTACAGGCATTCCGGTTGCGCTTGATGCAGGAAATCACTGATCTCAAATATACATCAGGAATCAACTCAGCATCTGAGCGTGCGTATGAGCAGCTGAAACAACAGATTGATGAAGCGAAAATAGCGTTACAGCAAAGTCAGCGTGATGACGCATTAGCAAAACAACTAGTGCTTGATGTGGAGACAATTCAAGAAAATGTTCATAGCCTTCAATCTGACGTTAGCTCAAAAGAAGAGGAACTTCGACTGATGACTATCAATGAGATCACGAAAATCAAAACGTTATTGACTGGAGCTGGCAAGATTTCGACATCGAGTGAAGACGACATAATCTTCCAGAAGGAGAAACTGATCGAACGCGACATCAGGGATATCAGTTCTCAATTCGGCGCTGAAGTCAGATTTGAGCAGGACTCCGTTGTCATCAGCCAATTGTATATGAATCTAGATGTAAATCTGAAGCAACACAATCAAATCCACCTGGATTTCGATACCCCACCAGTTGTACCCCAGTTCTTCAGATACTTCAAAACCTTACTGCAGAGAGATACCGAAACGCGGTCGATAACCGACACATTGAGGCTATGGAATACGTGTCTGGGGATGCGGACACATCTGATCTCCATCCTGCCGTATGGTCCATATAAGTTTGAGAACGATACAGATGGTAGTTTAATATTCCGACAACGTCATGTCAAGCGTGATCAGAACATCTTTATCAGATTTAATGGTGTAAGGGTGACAATTGGTGAGGACCCACTGGATATCCGCGATTTACCTCCACTTCTTGCTTTATCCAAATATGCATCAGCTCAGAGCTGAGCCGAGCTCCGCATCGCCAAAAGGGCGAACTCTTATTTATTCGAAACTCTGTTTCGCTTAATTCAATTTGTATTATCTTTTAAATTGTATTATGTTCTTTTTTTTTCTTAGTCTAAGATCATAACATTCGATATTTATTTATGTTTTATTTGGTTCATTGCTATTGCTGATGGAAATTATTCACATGAAACCTTGGAGAGCATCCTGGCCCATCATGCCTTCGGAAGCTAGCTGCTCAAATACGGCAAACACGTTGAGAGCAGCAACGCTCATGGCAATGCCGGAACCAGCAGGGCCCAGCGAATCAGCCAAGCCAACAAAAAACCCGAGCACGGCACCGCCGATCGTAGCAGCGAACGGGATAATGCGGCGCAATTCCTTCACGACGGAGACGTCGCGCTTGCCGACCAGAACAATCGAGTTTTCCTTGAACTGCTTAGCGATGTCCTGCGGGCCGAAGCCCGAGCTTTGGGTCCACACATTGGCAACCCAAGCCGCTGCGAAGCCGAAGAGGGCGCTGTAGGTGACAATGCGGAGAGCCGTGACAATAATGTTCGAGCTGTAGTAAGGCACAAGAAGACCAGCGAATCCACCCACGGGCACTGTGTCCTCGAAGTCCCATTGTCCCAACACCTGCACCACGATGTTGCCGTTGCCCAAAATGCTGCTCAGCACATAAGAAGTCAACAAGACAGCGGCCAACACGGCGGCCACAAAGAACACAGGAATACCGCCGGTGTAAAGCAGACGCACGGGGAAAGAAGAGGCCTGAGCACGCATTCTCGTAGAACGGACCTGGAGATTCATACGGACCAACGAGATGTACAAAATGCCGCTGAACATAGCAACATTCAGGGCAACTGTGATGACATTCGGAGCAGCCGAGCGGAACACGGCGTCCGTCAACGTGAAGGAGTACGAGCGGTTGCTGAGGTTAGCAAAAATGCTCGGAATGAGACCGTAGACGACCGTCGTGTCCGTGTCGGGGACCGGAACCTGCTCCATGCCGATGAGCTGCCAAACGAAGTGCTGCGACGTCAAAATGAGCGTGAACAGCACGGTGCCCGGCACAAAGCCGTAGTTCTTCGTCAGCAGCTCGTCAATGAAGATGGTGAGGGCGCTGCCCACGAAGATCTGGGATGCTACGAAAATATTACCGGATTTAGTCTCTTGGCCGAAGTAGCCCGGGGCAAACGCCAATGCGAGCGAAAGCACGGCCGCAATGCCGAGAGCGACCGTCTTCTGCAACGACTGGAACAGGGCTCGGTCCGTGCGCAGATCGAGGCCGACATTGATCTTGCGCAAACCAGCGAGACTCTGCACAAGAACACCAGATAGGATGATCGGGAGCACGCCAAGCTCGGCCAGACTGCCGTGGGACATCGCGAGAGCCGGACGGAGCCAGCTGATGGGATCGCCGGACTGCATGGCGTTCTTGGTGCCGTAGATCGGCACCTCTGCCAAAACGACGAAGATGAACGCTGCAGCCACGGTGAAGATCAGGCGTTCCTGCTGGTCCACACGTTGGTAGGGCAGCGTGATCTCTGGCAGCAGCGACGCAAACGGTCTTGTCAGATCCAACAAACGCATGCGAGCCATTGTGCCTTAATGGTAGAACCCACGGTGTTGTTGTGAAGCGTCTGAGCTCGCTAGGCTGGGGTTATTATTTTGTGATGAATTCGAAAACAAGGGTATGTGTTTTTCTTCCCTTATCTTTCAGATGTCGTTACCACAATGAAATTTCACGCTCTTCAGTTGCAAGCTTAACCGGCTGTCGTGGGCTCGGGCACCTCGAGGTCAGGTGGTTTAAGGTCTCAGGTCTCAGGTCTCAGGTCTCAGGTCTCTGCAAAGATTAGAGCGACTCAGCATAACTTCAACAACAAGAATAAATATGAGAAGTGATCGGCATTAATTTTATCCGTTGAAATCAGTGAAGGCTCACTTTTGAGCACCTCATACACTAATCATGGATGGACATCTATGTACATATATTTTAAAGGCAATTACGTATTAGCGATCAATGCAAATCATTAACATGTTCTAATAAAAATTAACCACTCAAGCATCCTATTCTATGATATTCATGAAACAGCCTGTGTTAACAAAGGCTCAAGGTTTTTTCTTCTGTTTTTGGTTTGTGTTGTGTGTTGTCTCAACATTTATGCACCCTTCTGGACAAGCTCTTTAATGTGCTCGGAAACGTTTCCGTCCGCAAGCGAGACTCGAGACTCCTTGCCAAAGTCGAAGCGGGCGTACGCCACGGGTTTCACACCGAGAGCTTCTCGGATAAGAATCGGTGTATGAGGATTGGTCTGTTTGAGAGAGGCGTAGTTCTTCTCGACAAAGGATTTCACGGCATTGGAGCCAGCGCTGTTCTGTCCGAAGTGGATGCGCAGTTCTTTCAAGGCCTGAGGGAATTTGAACGACATGTGAGTTCTAGTTATGTGAAGAAGATGTGGCTAGACGGTGTTGAGCGCGCTCGTGTTTGAGTTTATGCTAGCCAAAAAAACAAGTGTGTCAAACTACGGATCTATTAGAACGTCGGCTTAATAATACAGGCATTTGGGCAAATAGGGACAAGCCTATATAATTGCTAGGCAAAACTCGGGTCAACGTAGTGGTGGATAACACATTTATGTAAACTACAGTGACAATATATATTTAACAAAAAAAATTATGTTTCAATAATTCATGAATGTATGGTGAGACTCTTCAGCTAATAGAATTCAGCGTATAGTCTCACTTTAGAACAGGTTGTGGATGCCGCGGGTAATCGATACCCTGATTACAGTTTATCCAATTGGGGTTGCCTATTAGGACACCCATAATTCCCAGTTCGATCTAAGGACGGTGAAGCCACCGAAGTTGCCAAACCCCAGAAATAAGGCATGCCGTTATTTTTTCAGGCAGAAGCGGCACACTTCCCCGCTCGAGCCCCAAACCGCCCCACTGCTGAACACAGTAACCCCCATATTGAATGCTAGATTATTGACTATCATCAACGCTACGTGTGGATTCAAAACAGCAACCAACCAAATATTTATCATTAGAAAAAAGGCCCCCATTCGAGTGGACCTCTGACCCATCTTACCACAAATTCTGATTCATTGTTCATAAATATGGCGTCTCACAGCTCATCGGCCTTCTCCCGATTCATGGCCTCGGAAACCGGCCCAAGAACGGTCCACTTCTGGGCCCCCGTCATGAAATGGTCTCTAGTTATTGCCGGTGCGAAGGACCTGCAGCGTCCTGTGGAAAAGATCTCAGGCACCCAGCAATTTGCTCTCATGGCCACGGGTCTGATCTGGACTCGCTGGTGCATGGTGATCCGTCCTAGAAACTACCTGCTTGCGTCCGTAAATTTCTTCCTCGGATCGGTTGCGTCATTCCAGGTCGCCCGTCTTTATAGATGGCGAAGAAGCCTGGGCGAAAGCCCGAGTGCTGCCGTAAAATATGTGATAAGTGGAAACGCGACGCCGTCCAGCTGAAGGCCGGCCCGTGAAAACATCGCATTGTATAGACATAAAACAGTTTTAATTTTAGTAACGACCTAACCAAAGGATTTTTCCCTGATTATTGCCATCGCTGTTTTCTTACATAGTATTCCGCTCACAAAAAAATTAATTAGTACAAATGAAAAAAATGGAAATCATGACTTCGAATCCTTCGGTTCAGTGCCGTCGTTGTATTCTTCGGCAACTTCCGTAGGCTGAGTATCTGGTCTAGGTCCATCTTCTGTGCTATTTATGCTGGGATCGCTTTGAGTTGTTCCATTTTCATTGTCATGCTGGTTCGTATCGTTTTGATTCATATCCGGTTGTTCTTGAAGGCCTCGCAACCGTCGTCGTGTCAGAGTGAGGTTACCAATATCGCTGGTGTCACTGGAGTCGCTGACCTTCGTTGTCGGTGATGAACTTTCTTCTGGTTTGGGCGTTGACTGGTTTTTGTGGCGATTGTCGTTCACGTCGTTATCGTCATCAGTATCGTCACCAGCATCATCTGTGGATGTCGGCAAAATGCGGCCGGGTGGGAGCACGGAAAACAGATTCGCAGACCCTCGAACCGGCGTTCGGGGGCTGCCATCACTATGCTTACTTAGATCGAAGCTGCCATCATACTCTGCCGATCTCTGTGTGGAAGATCGCGGTCGATTGCCATTGAGCTTGGGATGCGATGAATGCAAAGGCGGGGCTAAGCTCGAGTCACTGGAAGGAGCAGATTTAACTGGCAGAGTTGTGCCTAAACTCGTTGCACGCGGATGCGTGGACTCAAAAGGATCAGGACAACCGGCCAGCAAACCGTCCAAACCTCCACCGGTCCAGCCCTTCCTTGCTATGCCTTCAAATACCTCGATCTCCGCAGTGACAGTCGACGCAATGGCGGCATGTGTCTTCTCGGCAAACTCCGTGCTCATCGCATGGATGTCACCAAGAAACTCGGTCTTCAGCCGGTTTATGTCGTCGATCTGGTAGGTCAGATCAAGCAGCGAGCTTCGATAGGAGCCCAGATCACGACGTTTTCTTGCATCCTTCTGCCGCTGTATATCTGCTTCGCGTAAAGCAGCAAGCTTTGTGCGTAGAGATGTCTTAAATTCCTGCTCTTTGTTCGCTATTCGCTGTTTGTAGACCTTGAACTCATGTCCTAGTGGCTCCTCGACATTGGAAATGACGCTGGAGGCCAGGATGTTTGCATGATTCGAAATCAGGAGATGCAGGCCGCCGGCGGCCTGCAGGTCTGTGTCTACAGTGTGATCTGGCAACGACGTGTGCGCAGACGCAGCACCTTTCGTGGCAGCACATTCATAAAGCGTGTTTCCGAACTCCACAGCAGCATCCGACATCGCCTCAATGGACTTTCGGTATTTCTCCGCTGCCTTCAACATTCTACCGATTTTCGCACTATTATCGTGGGCCTGTTGAGGACTCTCCAAGCCAGTCACGGTCGTACCCACACTGATGTTGTCAAAGACGCCATAATAGCTGTCTCCGGCATTGCTTCGCAGCGATTGCGCGCTTGCTGGGGGAGCTCTTAAGTCAGATCGGCTGGGTTGGCGTCTAAACAACCCGAACAGGCTCGATCTGCTGCTTCCAGCGTAATTCTTGCGTTCTGGCTCGGCTGAGCCGTGTTCTGTGGCCACTGACGGGTCTGCTGCAGAACCAGTGCCACGTGGATGCCTTGGAAGCCCAGGTCTATTTTCCATCCATAAATTTATGACGTTGCGTACGAATGTCGGCCTGAGCGGGTGCAATTACGCTGGTTGCTGATGCCACTGCGCTTTCTTGTTTAAGGTTGAGTTGAGTACCACAATGAGTAGAGGTGGGCAGCAGCAGCAGCACCATGTGATGGTGGTGATGTTGGTGATTGTTCTCTGGGGTATGACAACAGCCACAAAAGCTCCCGCTGCTCCCAACACACCACCCAACGCCATTTGTGAATGCGTTTACACGCGTTTTCCTCCCATTCGCTCAAGAAATGTTAAAAGTAAGAAAAATATTATGTACTTTTTTCCGATGGAGAAATAAATAATTGCAAGCATAACAACTACTCAGTCATTCTTCGCGTCTCTTGTTTACCACTTCACCCTTACCTGACCAGTACTTACCATTAGCTCAGTGAACATAAATCTCATGGAAACAAAATATTATTTGCAATGAGGGATATATTATTGAGGCAATATTATTGCACTGGAATTATCCAACTGGCTTCCTCCCTCCAAAGTGGTTTTACGGCATTTGGCAATTGTATATAATGGTCAAGAATTCAGAAATAGCGTTTGGAATACTAATAAATGCTTCATTTAACATGAACACATCGGATTAGTTTTACGCAAGGCTTTTAGGTGAAACGAATTGATTAAATCTTCAACAGAATTGGCTCGATATTTCATCATAAATGTTTGATAATCGGAAATATTCCCGGAAATGAAGTTGCCGATCCGGACTGATGGTAATCTCCGGAATGCAAATTCATCGTTATTGATAACAGAACCGTGTCTCGGAGGTTTCCCTTTAACGAAATCAGTCATTACTAGGTGCGTCAATTCTGCAAGCGTTATCGGCAGAAGCACAAAGACCCGAGCCCGGCGTGAGTAAATGATCCAACCCTAGACAAGGACAGTGCATAAGTTTGGCGTGTTTATTTGCGATATCAGGGAAGAGCACCAATCGATGCGTCGATCGGGATGATGTCCGGACTGTTATCAGTTGATATTGTATCTACCCATAGTGGCTATGGCAGATCACCCAAAACGCACCTCTCAATTAGATACGACCCTTGAGATAAATATGTAAGTGGAGCAGAATATGCACGATGATTGTGAAACCCGCTATTAAATTTTCCGGTGATTCATCTAATAACAGTAATTAATTGGAATTGTTAAGTTACTTGAAATGTAGTCGCTTTCAGTTATCTGAAACGTAAATTTCCGAACATTCTTCCGTATAATCATGCATGGCAATGACTGATCTCCGATACCCTAACCTTGTAGATAAATGGAGCAGGGACACCTCACTTTAGTTGAAGGCGTTGTGACTGCACCTGACTGCGTGCTGTGCTTGGGAGTAGACTGTGCCCATGACTCACCTTTCGGCATTAGGTAGTCATGAAATTGGTCATATTTCCTACGAATTCTTTAGGGACCCGTGACCACGGCCTCCAATCTCCATTTATAAAAAGACAAGCCTCCCCTCCACAATTTACTACAACCTATCGAAGGACACATTTGTCCATTGATATAAATACCTCGTTTCGAACCAATTCAAACTTTCTGATATTGCAGCAGCAACAGAATAGTCAAATCTACTGTTGCTATTTTTAAAACATTTTGCTGCAATTAGGATTACCCCACTCGACTTAATAGACCCCTTACCAGATCTATAGTCAACCCGAACTCATTACACGAAGATTACACAGAAGAACAGACACAGCTAGCAGAACCCGAAAGATGTTTAATTTCGAGATTAAGTCTCGCTACTAAACGCGCTTCCTATTTTTGTTAATAAAAAGAAGCAAGTGCGGCAATTTAGAAGAAAAATACTCATTGACTCCACGATTTTACGAACCCCGTTTTTTCCCCCAAAATTCAACTTGTGCTCCTGTTTTATTCATTCAGTTTCTGCCTAAGGACCTGACATTCAGACTCTTGAAAACCAGAAACTAATATAACAAGCACAGACTGCTGATTTCAACATGGCAGTCCCCACATTTCATCCGATCTATAACGAGGTCGATGCTCAAGAGCTTTATAGAGCTGAAGTTGAACGTCAGAACAAAAACAGACCCGATCCTGCTATTGTCCAGGTCACGGAATCCGCATCGGTATCTTCAGAGGCAGCGTCTATTAACCGAAAAGTATCTGATGCACTGCCTTACGATGCGACGTCTAAGCGACGCGTTGCTATGACTCTGGTCGATCTCTGCACCTCGTATATCCAGAGTGTCTGGCCAAATCAGAACTGTCGACTACCTTTGCGCACGTTTGTGTTCGAAATTCTACGCCGTTCTCGAGTTCAGTACCCTGTTTTCCAAGTAGCTTTGTGCTATCTTGCGCGTTGCCAGCCATATCTGATCAGATATCGGCGTGAACATCAAGGCCAATATCCTCCTGATTTCTCCTGCGGTCGTCGCATTTTGGTGGCCGCGCTGCAGGTTGCGTCAAAGTTCTTACAGGACCGCTTTTACAGTGCCAGTGTTTGGTCACGCGTGTCTGGGTTGGATCTCAAAACGCTTCAACGCAACGAGCTTGCGCTCATGCAGGCTCTTGACTGGAAGATGTTTGTATCGAGCGAAGCCTACATGGAGAGCTGCAAACGGTTGCGAATCTCTATTGGCTCAGGTTCGGCCGATCAACGCATGACTGCGTCGGACTCTGCCAAGGTATTGACCCCGGAGTCGAGTCCTACTTCGCTCAAACCCGTGACGCAACCCGGCCATCTAGGGATGTCTGATTTTGAAAATCTGACTCTGTCTTCACCGACATCCACGTCACCATCTGCATCTGCATCCTCATTTGAATCATCCGCATCATCGTCTTCTACCCCATCATTATCCACATCAACATCAACCACACCAAGAGCATCTTCATCTCGCCGCTACTTGGTTGATCTTTCTCAGCAAATGTGCACAGAGAAAGCAATACAAGCACCTTCGCCGAGAAGTGCGATTTCACGCAACATACACGATGGCGGGATTCAGAAGCGGCGCCGACAGGAACCGAATCTACCTCGGAACCTCGACAGTCTGTTGGCTGCCTCCGGAGAAAAATCACCTAAAGTATGTATTTGGAATAACTAGAAAAAGATGGTTTTGAAAAAAAAAATGTTACTAGTAATAATGCCTTAAGGTACGAAGACTGTATGATATTTAAGGAGCAAATAAAAGATAAAAAGAGACATAACGGCACTGGGTTGCAATCGTGGAAGTGAGGAAGTAATAATCTATAATCTAAAGATGGGCATGATATGCCTGTCAAAAGCTAGAACTGAGACTGGAAAGAAAAAAATAACTTCAGCATCGGCTGTGGTGCTTTCTCTTCCAGTTCTCCTCGTTCTCCTCTTCAGCATGGTCGGCAGAAGCCAAAGTCCTGATAGCCTTGAGCATGCTGTTCTTGTCGCTCGACGAAACGTATTTCGAAATAGAGATCAAGCGGTTCGTGACGCGGACAATGTCCTCCATCAACTTGTCGAGCAAGTCAACGGACATGTTCTCGTTGATAACGACACGCAAGCACTCGTTCTGGTCCTCGGTCGGCGGCAATGGGTAGTTGGGGATGATGTATCCCTTGTCACGCAGCATGTAGGAAATAGCCTCCTGGGGAATGAACGGGTAGTCCTTCTTGAACTGGTCCGTAAGCTTGAAGGCGACGACTGGCAAACCAGGATTGAAGTAGTCCATGGGCTTGTCAGACACATCCTTTGTGGACTTGAACGTCTTCTTGCCGCTCTCCGAGTAGTACACCCCCTTCGGACGGTGGATGTCGGAGAGTACATCGAAGTAGCCCGTGTGCTCGAGGAACAATGAAAGCAAGCGAGCATTCGCAATCGAGATGGAGTGCGTTGCTTCGTAGCCTTTGAAACCGTTGCGCACAAGGATGTAGTACTGGTAGATAACTGGGTGACCAGGACGGCTGAAGTTCAGAGTGTACGTCTCCTCGGAACCGCCCAAGTAGCTCAATGTGAACAGCAGCTCCTGGGGCAGATACTTGCGGTCCTTCCAAATGACCCAACCACAGCCAACCGGAGCAAGACCAAACTTGTGGCCAGAGCAGTTGATACTCCGAACACGTCCAATACGGAAGTCCCACTTCAAGTCCGGAGACAAGAACGGCGCAACGAACGCACCAGAAGCACCGTCAACATGAATTGACACATCGTTGCCGGTCTCAGCCTCGTAGTCGTCCAAAACCTTGTTGATGGCTTCGATGTCCTGGTAATGGCCAGTGTAGGTCGATCCGAGAATCGCAAACACACCAATGGTGTTCTCATCCACGTTCTTGCGCAGATCCTCCATCGAGAAGCTGAAGTGGTCCTTCGCATGGACATCCAACAACCGGATCTCCACATCGAAATAGCGGGCGAACTTCTCCAGAGCGACCTGAGCATTGGCACCCATAATGATATTGGGCTTGTCGTAAGACTTGCCCTGTGCTTTACGACGGGCTTCCCATCGTCGCTTCATGGCCAAACCACCCAACATGACGGCCTCCGAAGAACCCGTAGTAGCAGTGCCAACACCGGTCTCGCCCTTAGGAACGTGCCAGAGATGGGAAAGAATCGACACACAGCGCTGCTGCAACTCAAGCATGGCCGGGTACTCGTCGCTGTCGGCCAAGTTCTTGGTCAAGTTCTCGGCACACAGCTTCAAACCCTCCGGATCAATTCCCGTGTGAACAAACGAGGCCAAGTTCAGGGCCGGGTTGCCGTCCAAGCTGAGATGGCGTCTCACAAGCTCTGCAGCAAGAGCAGGTGTGAGTCCATCGTCATTCAAATGGAATTTCGGCAGCGGCGAAGTCGTTGATTCGTAGAACTCCTTGAAATGGTAACCAGCAGCCGTATCGTCTCCTTTCTCGACGTTGTACGCACGAGAAACGAAACGAGCGTTCGCAAGAGCGGTCTCCTCGTCGGGCTGAACTTGATGTGTAAGGGGCATTGTATTTTCCAACTGAGTTAAACTAGATAGGAATCCAAAATCTGAATTGATTGGCGATGTATGCGATATCCATATATAGACAGAAATGAGCCGCCCGTATGACGCAGGGTACGGAACCCCGGTCCACGAGGCACTGATTCCACAAACCCTGACGTTATTGCGCGGGCCTCGTGGCTAACGGATGGTCCTCTTCAACTGTTGCTACTATATTTCAGCGGTTAGTAGTATTATTATCTGTCTCACGACCCGGCGTACCCTTACCTTCCACTCCACGGAACCTTCCTTATGCAGCCGATGGCTAACTTCAGGAAAGCCGAAAATGCAGAACGACATGCGGCAGAAACGATAATCTGCTGACAGGGAGATTTCTAAAGGCCAAGGTTTTATGTGCATCTACCACATTTGCACAATCGTGCTCTGTTCTATTTTCCTAATTTTTTGTACGCAGTATAAGGCGACGATAATCCCCGATCCGAGCCGATAAATCTAGCCCAACCCGCCCTATATAATACGTATACCGCGTGCATGTGTTCAAACCTATTGGCTGTAGTCACTCCTGCTAGCGTCTCAAATTCGTATGTCATCATCATCTGCCTAACGGTATGTTTGTAGTCAAGCCGAGAGAGACATCGAGTTTGTATTTACATACTAGCGATATTAAGACGCGATGCATAATTCAAAATAATTAGAAAAATATATAATGTACTCCTTAAAAAAAAGCCAATGCATACAGAAGAATACGTAAACTTTGTAGCGAGAAAATATGCACAGCCCATCGAGCGATCTCAGGTCCCCTCCGGGTAGGTAGATGTATCATCTATTTAGGAATACTTCATAGCGATTATGAAACTTTACCGATGTTCTGTGAAAGAAACATGCTTTTACTTGATAAGAGATGCACGAGATTCCGTTACGTCTTTGTACTATTAAGTTGTCTACAGTTTACTCAACCTTGTCGAAGGTCTCACCCTCAACAAGACTAGGAACCTCCTCAGAGCCCTCGGCCGCAGGAGCAGCACCGCGGGAAGCCTCGATCTGCTCGGTTAACTTGCGAAGCTGCTCAAGAGACTCAGGGGTCATGCTCTGGATCATCTCGGGGAGCATCTCGGAAACAGACTTCTCGACAGAGTGACCGTGGATGGCAAAGGTGTTGTACTGGCTAGCGTGCTGGACAGCGGGGCGGCCAATGTGAATGACGTTGCCGTCCTCCTTGAACAAGTTGACCTGCTCAACACCGGTGAAGGTCTGGGCATTAAGCTTGGCCAAGGCGGCCTGCACCTTGGTGTCATCACCCTCAGACTTCACATTACGCTTGATCTTACGACGGGGAGTACCTTTGCCGCCAATACGGACATTGGCCTTCAACTTAGCGAGCTTAGCAGCGTCCATTTTTTTACAAGTATTGATTCAGTTGAAAAAAATGAGTGTGACAAATTTTGTGGGTATGGTGTTCCCAGCGATGGCACCATGCACTCTAACCGACTCTTTTCGAAGCAGCAGCCTCCACTGTACGTACGACGTAGATCCAGGCATCTTCTCGTCTTGAAGTGGTTCCAGTGATCCATTTAGCCAGTATGTTGTGTCTCCGAAGAGATCACGTGCATATGTTTCATTCGAGAAGTCCTTCTTAAAAGTTCCCTCCTCAGATCTGGCGACAGATCTCATAGACAATGCAATATTTCACGAGATCCCAACCCCACAAGCTAGAAAGCAATCACGTGGTGGAGCTTCAGCCTCCTCCCAAGCTGTCAACCTGCACACGTACGTGATAAGTCGAGCTTGTAATGTCACATAATCACTTTCCCCTGGGTGCGTGCGCGGAACGTCAGTATGCGGCGGCTTTTCATGTCAGCGAAACAGCAAGCTCTGAAACCTGCATCAGCGGCATGGTGGTTCGGGTAGACAAACAGGCATGCGGGAGAGATGGTTCCACTCTGAAATGTTGCCTAATCAAAATAAAACGAACCTAAACAAGCGTAAGCGGTCCACTGGCGGAAAAAACTCATGTTTCCCTAAACAGGAAATAGAAGGGAATCTGCTTCTAGATTTTTTTCGGAATAATAAATTAATGCTACAGAGTTCTAAAATATAATGGTTAATAGGGAATCTGGGGCTCAAGAAACATTGTTGAAGTTGTATTGAAGGGGACTGAACACATAAATTATGAGATCATAAGATGACGCGGTGACACGGAGTGATTCGGGTTCTAATTACTCAGAACATGTGAATTCGGGGGTACTAAAATCGCTGTTGACGATAAAATCAATGTGAACCGTATCTGTTAATGAATAAATTTATACGCGTCTAGCCACGAGAGAAAATTGTTATCAACTAAGTGCGCTTTTTTAAAGTTTTTTTCTGCAAGATAAGGAATGCAAGCGATCTTGATTAACATTAAGCCGAGATTTTTAGGTTTCTTTGAATGGCGCGGACATTCCCTCCACCGCGAGGATTGCTTCTGCACCATAAGATAGAGTTGACACATCATTCTTTCTAAGGCTACATTTATTCTCCAGAAGCACCGTGGATATTTCTGAAAAATTCCGCTGCCCTGCAGAATACTTATAACAACCCTACACACATCCTGCATATTACAGCGCGAGCTGCCGCCCATCGTTTCGCACGGCTAAGGGGGAGTACGCCCGGCACCCGGCCCGGTGCACGAGCCGCCTACCCAGAAAACGCGACATGGGGGCATTCTAAATAGTATACAAACACTAGCTGCACATAGAACAAAAGTTTTGAACAAGTTGAAGGATTCTCATATCTTCATGAACTTAATAGATAAGTTCCGGCTGTCTGCAAACCACAAATTCGCCGTGTCCAGATATTCTTCTATGTCACACAACCCAACCCATCTCTGCAGGGGAGCGAGTACTATCTTCGTCAGCATCTATTTTTATTGAAGTCCTGGTTTATTTTCATGTAGGGAAAGGGTGAGGTGAGGCTTGAACCAGGAATCTCCATATCGAGATGCGCATGATGGGGGTGGAGACACTTACCACTTTCACCGCAACCCCATCCTCCTTTCGCGTGATACAGTACTAAACGGTGGCCCACGTCTTACCCCTTCCCTGTCGACTGACTAAGGGCCTCTTGCGGGCGACGCAAAGTGGGCGCCGACAGGTCCGTCCACTGCAACTTAAGCTCAATTGTTCGTTAACTACGGATCACTCCCGAACTTCTTAATTTTCAATTTCTCACGGCAATTTTCTCTTCATATCTTTGATAAGATAGATTTGAGGACACGTCCTGCATATCCTTTTGTTGAAACATATAATTGGAACCCTCTGAAGCTAATTCTGCTTAAATTGCTTGCGTAACGAACGCGCCTCCCCCTTCTCCTGCAAAAATAAGTTCGTGCCGAGATCTTGTTACGTGGACATACAGAGTTAACGGAGGAAAAAAATCAAAAGTTTTAGCTGCGGAATCTTACGAAAGATCGATTTGATCTCGTAACGCCTCTTTGCAAAATAAAAATCTTAGAAATTCGGCCTTCCTGTAAGGACGACTTTTGTTTTGTAACACCCAGCGGGGAAGTTCATTCTGAGGCCACCCAGATTTATTTCCAGGAATACTGCAACTACCAGTGACCGATACGGAGTCTTCACACTAGTCTCTTTCTTTTGCACTCCTAATTTTTTTTTCTATTGATCTGGTACCCTCTTTTTTTGATTGATTCATCTTTTGTTCGCCCCCCACACACCCATTTGTCATATCCATCATAGCCTTCTGTCTATTTGATCATGCAGCAACCGCAACAATTGTCCGTCCTCACAATGGGCTTTTCGCCCGCAGCGGCCGTTGCCACATGGAGATTGGCAACTTCTAAAATGTTTCAATGTAGCACTTATTGGCCAGTTGAGTCCGTCATATTTGACAGCGAGGTATACGGTCAGCAGGTTTACAAGCCCCAGCACTTCGACTTGAACAACTCAAACCAGATCAACCAGCTTCCTGGTAAGTCGTTCAATGTCGTCATACTTGTCGTGCCGACGATTAAAGATGTCGTTCGAATGTGTCGACGCCTGCAATCCGTTTTGTCGAAGAATACATTGGTACTAGTCGATATCAGTGGTGGAATTGCCCCATTACAGCGACTCGTACGCACGAATCTGGACTCATCGATCCAGGTTGCCGGCATGATCTGTGATGTTGATGCGGAATTCTCGACAAAATCGGGTAATGAGTGGACAGTCATTCACCGCAAGACTGCCAACAGCAGCAGCAGTGCAAAACTCATCACCATGGAACCCAATTCGAATCTTGCGAAAACCATCAGTGCGCTCGAAACTGCTTGGTCAGCAACCGGCCTACCGGCTACGCATTCTCGATCTGCATCATCCTTTGGCGAGGTTCAATGGCAGCGTACAATTGCCGTGGTTGCGTTTGAACTGCTCACCGTGGCTCTGGATTTCCCCTCACCTGAGAAGCTTGCATCTAGCTTGATTGCCAAGCCAATAATCGAAGGTTTGGTCGGGGAGCTGGCAATGGTCGCCCAGGCCAGTGGCATCAAGGGCCTGCCGTCAAGAAACCAGATGGTTTCTCGTGGTGTCAAGCTCGCTCGCCGTGCCCCACCGTCGTTTGAAATCGAAGGCGCCTCAAGACTGTATTATGACGCGTATCGTCAAACCCCCCTCGCATTAGACTTTCTCGTGCTCCTGCCCATTCTGCTCAGCGACGAGCTGCCGAAGGGCACAGCCACGCCATACCTGGAGTCTCTGTACGCCTACATGAGCCGCTTGTTGGAACTGAACAACAACGAGTATCAGTCACCGCTGTTTCAGCGAGTCGATGCAGCGGCAGCTAGTCACGGAGCCTCAGCTAAAGTCGATCCAGCCCTGATTGCCGAGCTTAACCAGCGACAGGACGCCATTGCAGCTCAGCAAGCACAGCTCAGCAGCCTTGAGACCGAGCTCAAAGCTCGCGAAGCAAGGTGTAACCAAGCTTTTGAAGAGCTGCGTGTGCAGCAGGAGCAGCAGCAACAACGTTCTGCGGAGCTAGAGTCTCAGACCGCTCAACAGCAGCGTCGGTTGCAGTCGTTCGAGGAATTGAACGAGCGTTCAGAGAAGCTGCGTGTGCGTGAAGAGCAGTTCTCCGAAATGGAGCGTAAGACTGTTCTGAAGGAACGTGGCTTACGTCAACGCGAGCTCGAGCTCATTAACCGCGAGCAAGCACTCATTGCGCGAGAAAGCGAGCTGCTCAACGGTGCTGTTGCTGCTGGGGCTTCTGGTGTCGCTAATGGTGCCGGCGCTGCTGGTGGTCCTGGAATGACCAACGGTGCTGCTGCTGGTCCCGGAGGTCCCGGAGGTCCTGGTATTAATAACAGCCGTACACGATCCGTCAGTGGTGACGATCTCACAAAGACACCGGGACTTAGCTCACCCACAAACATGCAGAACCCAACAACCCCGGGAGGCACTGTGTATTCCCGCTTTGATCCGCGGGCTCCTCCCGTCAATAATAGCACTAACCCCATTGCACAGAGCAACTACAACAACGCTAATGGCGCTGCTGGTCCTGGCGGCACGCCGATGGTTCCGAACGGCCACTTCTACGCGAACGGAAGCCAGACCCCCATCAATCGCTCGCGTAGCAGCCAGTTCGGTCCGATGCCCAACGGCATGATGCCCAATAACGGCAACGGATATGCTCCCGAACAGATGATTCCCCGACCAGGCAGCCGTGCTCAGCTCGCAGGTGCGGCGCATCCCATGTCAATGCAGCCTCAGTACTACGGCCAGCCCATGAACGGAATGATGCAGGGCGGCACTCCAGGCATGAACGGCATTCCTGCCCAGCGTCGACGCCAGTCTCGTCGTTTGAGTACCGACGACGGTGATGCCATGAATCGTCGACGCCAGCAAAGCATGCCTAACAACCTCTATAGCAACCCCGCAGCTACCGCCAACAGCACCCTGTTTTCTCAGAGCTTCCAACTAGATGGCGTGATGGGCGCTGCGACAGATCGATACCATTTTGTGAGCCGAGCACGCACGAAGCAGCGAGATCTGAAGCTGTCTAGCGACGAGGAGGCCTATAATTCGAGCCGCAAGTTCCTGCATGGCGGTCCTCCGGGGAGCAACGGAAGCGTTAGTGGGGTTCCTGCAAGCTCAGCAGCGAGCTACGCTGGCAGCGTCACCAATATGGCATTGGACGTTGGCGGTGCATATCCCGATGCGACTTCACGATCATTTAATCCCGGTGACCTTTCTGGAAACGGCATGAGCAACGGTATAGCACAGCGAAAATCTGTAGGCGGAATCAACAAAATGGCTCACAGCGCCACAGGTAAGTCTCTCTTACCAAGCACGATCGTGACGGGAGGATCGACCGATTTCAGTGGATTTAATTTTGGAGATAACTTGGATGGCCAAGCAAACTCGGGCGGGTCCACAGGATCAAATAACCTGTCCAGCTCCGGCTCCAATGGCACGCCCAGTCGAAGCCGTTCCGGTACTCCTCCAACCCCACAGGGAACGATGGACCCATCGGTCTTAATGCCTGATCAGAAATGGACTGCTCCGTCAAATGCTGTTCCGTTTAATCTCTCATAATCTCATGAATACCTTCCTTTTTTTTATTGCGTGTCCTCAGAACCCATTGGGGCTGGCTCAGTCCAGTATGACGCATAACACGCAACAACATATCGCCGGCATCAGCGCATCTCCCTGTCAGACATTTCTGTATTATTACTATCTCTCCTTAATCTATGTAAGTTCAAGTTGTTCGAAAGGATGATTCCAAATATAATGATACATAAATATTAGAGAAATTGATGCATTAACAACTCTACTATTATTCAATATATTTATCGCTTCTGTTCAGGTGTACTGGCTTCAGACCGGTTCTGAGGACTCACGGTCAGGGAAACTGTAGAACTTCTCGACGAGGCCTCGATTGGCTTTGGGGATATGCGCAGAGGTTTAGCTGGCTCGAGCGGAGCGCCTCGTGTTTTGGGAGGAAGACGACGCCGGCGCCGTCTCATGGGAATATCGTCCATCTGTCGGTTTCGTCGCTTGATGACATCCGTCTTCAATTTCAATGGCCGATTCGTTCCATGGAGCTTATAAAAAAGACCGCACGCGTTACACAACGCGTTCTGATCATCGTCGCGTCTCCATAGAGGCGTCGTTCTCGTCTTACAGTTCATACACACAAGGTTTTCCTGGGACTTTCCCCGTACTACAGGTGGAGCTTGTACCGGCATCTTAACGTCTTCGCCTGAATCAGAATAAGAAGCTGACTTCGTCTGAGCAGAAGTGCCCGGCGAGGAAGTACGCATTTCTAGATGATCGTGTTCCGGTTTAGACCCATATGTGCTTGTATGCCGTGGTGACACGTTCTGTGGATTCGGATGCATATATGTGGAACTCGGCGACGATTTTATTGCAGGATACTGCATGTTTGCATCAGAGTTATTAATGTTGTTGTGATTGCCATTTCTTACAGTGTTACTGTGGTTGTGGCTTTGATTGTGGTTGTGAGTGTGGTTATGATTGTGACTTCTACCATTATTACTGTATCCAGTGGATGTTGGCATTGTCGGCTGTGATTCGAATGGTTGCGACAAGAAATCCAAGGGAAGCAACTCATGCATGCCGTAATGTGAAGAACGCGGGTCTTCTCCAAACGATTCCGGTGGTGTATCACCAAACACAAGTTTAGCACTTTGTCTCTGTTTCTTCTTTCGGTTTTGTTTGGATACGGCCGAGGGATGACGACTGGAGTATATTCCTAGAGATCCAGTAAACGTTTGCCCAAAGTCATTCTGGGGTATGAACGCTGACGATCGGTATGCAGACGGTGAGAATCGCTGCGTAGGCGATACATTAAGATGCGATTTACTGCCAATCTGGGACTGCCGAGGCCTCAGTCCGTCTGAAGATCCTAATTGCGAGATCTGAGGCATAGCAGTGATGTTACTGTCGATGTTATTGCCATTGTTATCAATGTTCCGAGTGTAGTTATGCATGTGGCTAGGTGAAGTCACGCTTGCTAGCATATCCGCAGGATCTGGAAATCGCAAAGATGCGTTAGTGTATGCGTGAGCACTGTTGTTGTTACGCGACGAATTAGGATCGTAGAGTGATGATGGTTGCTGTGTTGTCGTGGCAAAGGATTGTCTGCTTGGTGCTGTAGTATTCACATTGTTGCTCGAAACCATCGAATTAGAACTGGGATTATATGGCGAACTAAACGGCGTTTCTTTCGCAGCGAACAGATCAGAATGACCTATGAATGGATCCTCTAGGGCATTGAATGCTAAGGGAATGTTATCGAGCTGAAACGCGTTTTCATCAGATATGAGATCATTCATGAATGTGTCTAGTGAAAATGAATTATCGTACTGATTTTCCCCGAAATTCGCTGTGTTTGTGAAACCACCAGCACCGTTGGTCACTCTATCCACTGTAGGAGATATCAGGTTGTCCATCATGAAATCCTGGGACTGCTCTTGTGGTTGTTGTCGTCCATTAGCTTGATTCCTTTGTCCCGCGTTAAATGGAGGCTCTTGTCGTGATCTATCGAGCAATCCCGTCGACGCGTAGAATTGTCGGTCGAGATAGTCAAGCGGTGACATGTGCCATGATTTAAGCATACTTCCATGCTCCAAACGCCATTTGAAGTTCCGTACTCTTCGGTTTGTGAAGTCCTCGGATTCTCGCTCAATGGCGTCATTATATAACTCCCAAATTGGAGCGTGCTTCTTCGAGTTATCGGTGGTATTGCTGTGATTACCCCTGATGGAATTGGCCTCATGACTCTTATCTGCTGAGAACACCGACGAATTTCCTCGATTCCCGGCAGCGAGATGCGTACCTCGGCTCGAGTTGAATTCGTTTGCGCGCAACATATATAGTCAGGGCCTTATAAGGCCTGGTAGGAAAAGTTCACAGCTTCTACGTCGCGCTAGCCAGTTATTAGTTTGGGCAGTGCCTTGACACGACGACTAATATCGACATAAGCAGAGTAATTACCCACTTCTGACTAGGCCTGTCTGTATCAGGACTTCGCGATCTCCTTCCCATCTCGCCTCACCGCACAAGCCGTATCATGTCTACCAAGACCTATTCTCGCCCAAGACTCATGTGGGTGAAAAAGCTCTGGGATGTGACTAGGATGTGACTGGGATGTCATTGGGATGTGACAGCCATGTGCCGCGCTGCTCACTAATAACCTTCCGAGCGATAACAACCGCAGCACTAAAGGCAGCCACATCACGACTGCGTGACAGTGCATTATGAATTGACCCGCTGCTTATGAGTGTGCACCGGCAGCCGGGACCGATGCGCGATGCAGCGCGGTTAGTGAAATCATTGGTCAATCTGGAAAAACTCAGTAACACAAAATAAAATAAATTTTTTTTGACATCTGGGTGTCGTTTAAGCGCTAAATTAATTATGTAGGCTTAGATCTCATCGAAAACGGTGGCATCTCAGAACTGGAAAAGGTTTCAAACCTACGAAATGGTTCAAACGATCTGCACGTCTTCCCCTCGGTGGCTCATCAAAAAATGACGTTAGTCAAAAATTCTTATCGCCGGCGCATGTCACAACACCCGATGATTTTCTATCAGTAGTTCTTCCGAGAATTTTTACGACGGAAATTTTCAGATGCGCTGGCAACTTCCGTGCATTGTTCAGTCCTGGCCTGTGGTTCAATTTATGTATTATATTCGCATTTTTTTGTATTTGTCTACATGAACGTAACCCAGCCACTCGCACCATTCCAAGTTACACTATCTGGATTAATACATTACAACACATTAGCAATAGCTTCACACATGTGATGATGTCCGGTGTTCTCAACATCTTGCATATTGAAAGTGGGGGATGCGTTGGGTGCATGCATGCTCAATGTTTTCACAGCAATAAGAACGGTGTATGCGAGTGTTGGAGTCTTAGCGCCTACAGATAACCTAACCATCCACCCGCTGTGTGACAAAAATTCTTCTTTGACGCCTCAACAATTGGTCATTAGACCTTCTAAAGAGGGTAAATCTGCATGTTATTCCTTGCCTCGACTCCCCAAATGCGGGGTTGTGGGCACGGAGCGGAGCTTCTTTCCCAACGCACATACGTCACCGTCGATGCACGTCTAAGTAAAACGCCTGGATGTGTCCTTTCTACGATCTCTTATAAATAGTGAACATATGGAACTTAAACTTGTGTAGTCTGTAGAATAAAGTTTACCGGAAGAGAATAAGCTTTTTTCCGTGAGCGCGTGAATTCTTCGAATAGTAGTAGACACTGCGAAAGGTTCTATCCTTTCATTCTTATCACGGTTAGCAACATGAAAAAATTTAGCATTGACAGAACAGTCTTACTGGGACTTTTGTCGGGACTATGTTGGATTGCACAAGGTATGGGCCAAGCAAATTTTGGTAATTCCACTAAAATGGAATCATTTTTACGGCATTTCCGCAATCTTGATCAGACGTTGGTCACGGGAAGCAGTAAATATCACCGCTCACTCTTAGTAGGTTTGACCACTGCCATCTATGAACTTGGACTGGCACTTGGGAGTTTGTCAACTTACTTTTTTGGTGACTTGCTTGGCCGTAAGAAAATGACGTATGCCGCAGCGGTTGTCGTCATCGTTGGTGTGGCTATTGAGTCGAGCGCATACGCATATGCTCAACTCATGGTTGGTCGTATTATTGCCGGTCTTGGTATCGGTGCTTTCACAGCGACTGTACCGGCATGGGTTGCAGAAACTGTGCGTCCAAAGCAGCGTAGTGTGCTTGTAATGGCAGGTGGTGGTTTTGCTATCACTGGTGTTGCATCGATGACGTGGATGTGTCTTGGTCTATTCATTCATCAGCGAGACCATGATATTGCCTGGCGACTTCCTCTTGCTATTCAGGGAATCGTAGCCATTCTTGTTATTTTCGGAATTTCATTTTTGGACGATTCGCCGCGTGCGCTTGTTCGTCAGAACAAAGCTCAACGGGCATATCAAATTCTTGTCAAGAACCGCCAAGGCACAGATACTGCCGAGATCGATGCTGAGTTCGAAGAGATTACTCAAGCCTATGAGAATGAAATGATGAGCAAAGACCGCAGCCCGTGGAAAATGAACGAGCACAAGCAATTCAGACGCACGGTGACAGCTATTGTCCTGTCCGGAATGTGTCAAATGGCGGGCATTAATCTCATTACCTTCTACGGTGCGATCATTTTCGAGGATGTTGGTCTCACTGCTGTGAGATCAAGAGTCGCGTTGGCTGGTCTTCAGACCTGGCAGGCATTGTGCGCCATTGCTGCAGGATGGTTTGGCGCTAGATTTGGTCGTCGAAAGCTGCTGCTGTTCGCGTCTGCCACAATGTGTGTCTGTTTCTGCTGCTGTGCTGGCTTGGACAGCTCAAATAGTCAAGGTACGAAATATGCGATTCTTGCATTTGATGCCATTCAGCTGGCGGCCTTCCCTATTGGTCTCTTGTTGAATCCATTCCTAATTTCATGCGAGATCGCTGGACTGCTGTGCCGTTCCGCTGTGCTCGCATGCACTGCAGCCGTCAATTGGATCATGAACTTTGTTCTGGCGCTTGTTACACCGCTGGGATTTGACAACATCGGATACAGATACTACATTGTCTATGTTGCCACGAATGCAGCTTTGTTCGTGTTTTCATATATCTTCATTCCTGAGACTACGGGTCTCACTCTTGAGGAAATTGACCAGGCCTATGTCAATTCGCAGAACATGTTCGATATCGTGAAATGCACGGATGCGATCCGCGCCGCCGGCCACATTCCTCCCGAACCTATGGCTGCCACGAAACTTGATGACAAGCCATCTGCGGAGTTCGTTGAGGATGTTGATAGCATGGAGAAGAATTAGTTGCATAGTTATTTTTATTATTTTATCAGAAGACGACGACGATCTACAAGCTTCGAGAGGAACTGGCATGACAGCAGTTTTACGTGCAACTTAACTGCCATTTTTGGTATGTCCATTAATTATTAATAATATGTAAAAATAGAATGCAACTTTTGAATATTGCTTACTTAGTAGTTACAAGGATCTAGAGAGAATTGTTACAATTATGATGTAAAGAGACAACTGGATATGATGAGGTTCATTTAAACGTATCAATTCGTTATTATACTATCACAATTTTCGTATCTAGTGATTCATCTATATAATGGCATCATTATCAGAATTGTTTATTTCTTCTCACCCTGGAGGTACTGAGAAGCGCTGTTGATGTACTCACCAGCGTTGCTGATAGCAGACTTAAGCTGCTCGCTGCCAGAGTTGTAAAGCTCAGAGCCCTTCTGTTCGGCCTCGCTCAAAAGACTCTTTCCCTGGTCAATGTAGCTGTCGCCAGACTTGGAAGCGTCGTTCTTGAGTGAACCAGCGGCGTCCTTCACGTCACTCTTGGCGTCAGAGCCAACGTCAGCGGCGTGCTGAGAGACGGACTTGTCCTCAGTAGGAGTGACCTTGGAAGCAACGTTGTCGTAGGCATTGGTAGCAGCCTCCTTGGCCTGCTCAACGTAGGACTTCTGGGACTCAGGAGTGATGTCCTCCTTCAACTTATCGGAAAAATTCTTGCGGCCGGCGTCAGACATTATAAGAGTTAGTGTTAGTGGTGTTAGTTCTAAATCGAATCAGAAATCGGGTGTTTTTATCGGCTTTATATAGTTGTGGCTGGGTGGAGGCAGCTTGCGTCTCAGCGTGGAAAGAGCTGTATCCACTGCATATAGCCTTGCATACACCTAACCCCATTTATATCCTTGCTACATGTCTACCTGTCAACAAAACAATTGTCGCGCGTCATCTGACAGGAGCCCTCGTGTCGCGCATTAAAAAAGGACGGAGCTTCGGTTGGTAATGTGATAAGGTCAACGATTGTCTCGTTGCCTCATGTTTGTCAGAAGCTCTAGGGATCTCTGTGTACATGTATTGTCTCAATGAGTTCATATACAATGTGGCTCAGGAGCTGACCGTCATTGCTTACATTATAGGTAAGCCTATCGACATTAGATCATGTCTAAGAGCAATAGTATGTTCCCCCGGAAAGTTAGGGTTCGGCCTCCGTAAGTCGATGTGAATATCCTCTTTCTAGACCGGGCATTGAGCATAAAAGCGTAATAAAGACGCAGAGGCTTTTAAATTTGGAAAAGACATCTGTTGATGTTATGTTTCCGCCTGTGAATTCGCAATAGAATGTCTGAATGCAACAGAAGCACATGTGCGGCTCATTGAGACGGCTCGGGAAAATTGACGTGATTTCTGGGTATGTGATTTCTCATCGAGCATTTTCCAGAGCCGCATGAACTTTCGAAGGAAAATCTCGGCTTCAAAAACCATGCTTGAAGTTACAGGAAAACGGGATTTCTCGGTGGAAATAAATTACTTAAGCTATTGGGATGCAATAACGTCTGCTCTGTGAGCATATAGTGGCTGTCATTGTTCCATACATCCTCGACTCTCCCGCATGCGGTATATCGAGGCGTTCTGTGTGGTACGGGTATTTGTGGGGTCGGGGTTATATCACATATCTTGAAATGAGAAAAGTCACGCGATAACACCGAGTCCGGTAAATGAAGGTAGCTGTGGCCTAGAAGTCTATTATAAATGTTGGAAAATTTCGTGTACAGACCACGAGGGGTCTTTTTGGTCCCAGATTAGGCTGTATTCATTTAATTTAAGTCACGATATTATTTGCGGCTGTTGATTTATCCCAATCCGTATTGAACTACAGTTAGTCCTAGTGCCTATGTAGTATAATTAGCTGCGAGTAAGAGGGGGGTAGTGTGATGCGTTCGGAGATCGATGTAGTACTGCTTTTTGGGGGATCCGTACTGCTCAGTGCCTTGCGGGAGGTTATAGTACTACATGGGGCATTATATTGAGGATGGAATACGGCTCATGCAATGACACCTAATTGGATAACGTAAGTCACTATGACACATGCCACGAGGACGATTATGAAATTAATAGAATGAAATTACGCGCCTATGTACTCCGATAGAAAACACAGCTGTGCGTCAAAAGCTTAAAGCGGGCCCTATCAATGACGTGGTGTTAACTTGACTGACATATGGAGGAGAAGGTAATAAAAAACACACCCGCATAACCGTCGTACGCTCACTATACGTAAGGTGAAAAAAGCAAATATCTATCGATTTTTTCCGTATAAAATCATTTGTGTAACTATTTACAGTCTATAGCCGGACATGGTGGATTTTAATCGCCAAGTCTATGGGAAAGCTTGCGTACCATTTATTTTTTTTCATGTATGCGGATGAGATCTAAATATTTTAGGTCCCACATGCTTCTTCACATTTACTCTTGTGTATGTGGCCAAAAACGGGGGCTGACTGCCAAGGGTTCGCCCCCTCGTGACCGGACTTGTAAACATTATGCGTCTAATTTACAGTCGATAGCACAAACCAAATCCTGGCGTTTGCACGCCATAACGGACTTGGCGCTAGCCGAGGACGAGTAAAACCTATGTATGAGCTCAGGTCCAGGAGTCAGGAGGGCGACGCGGTACGCCTAAAATGTTTCAGGGAACGCGTGAATGATCGCATTTCTCGCTTGCCCCAACCCTGAGAACTTGTTTTGATGTTTACGTTATGTGAATATATTGGGTATTCAGACCTTCAATCTGCCTAGACACCACAAGTAAAGAAAGAAAACACCAGCTTTTTCTCCCTTGACGGATACAGAGGAAACCCACGTCCCATGAGAGAAGTTATTAGTATCAACGTAGGCCAGGCTGGTTGTCAGATCGGTAACTCCTGCTGGGAGCTGTACTGTTTAGAACACGGTATCCAGCCCGATGGATACATGTCGCCCGAGAAGGCGAAGGGCCCGCGTGACAATGGCCTGTCCACGTTTTTCGCGGAGACCGGCTCGGGAAAGTATGTGCCGCGTGCTGTCTACGTGGACCTGGAGCCCAATGTCATTGACGAGGTGCGCAATGGCGAGTACCGCTCGCTGTTCCACCCGGAGCAGCTCATCAGCGGCAAGGAGGACGCCGCGAACAATTTCGCGCGCGGTCACTTCACCGTGGGCAAATCGATGATTGACGAGGTCACGGACCGGCTGCGACGCGTCGCTGAGAACGCAGACGGTCTACAGGGCTTCCTGTTCACGCACTCATTCGGTGGAGGCACCGGTAGTGGTTTCGGTGCCCTCATGATGGAGCACCTGTCCCAGGACTTCGGCAAGAAGGCGAAGCTCGAGTTTGCTGTATACCCCGCGCCGCAAAACTCCACGTCCGTCGTGGAGCCCTACAACTCCGTGCTGACCACACATGCCACGTTGGAGCATGCTGACTGTACCTTCATGGTCGACAACGAGGCGATCTATGACATATGCCGCCGCAATCTCGACATTGCGCGTCCCTCCTACGAGAACCTTAATCGTCTCATCGCCCAGGTCGTGTCCTCCGTTACGGCCTCCTTGCGCTTCGACGGCTCCTTGAACGTCGATCTCAACGAGTTCCAGACTAATTTGGTGCCTTACCCGCGAGTGCACTTCCCGCTCGTCACCTACGCACCCGTCGTGTCGGCCTCGAAGGCGTTCCACGAGTCGAACAGCGTGGCCGAGATAACTAATGCCTGCTTCGAGCCGGCGAACCAGATGGTCAAGTGCAACTTGAGCGAGGGCAAGTACATGGCCTCGTGTCTGCTGTACCGCGGCGACGTCGTCAACAAGGACGTTCAGCAGGCCGTCGCGAACATCAAAGCCAAGAAGACCGTGCATATGGTCGACTGGTGCCCGACCGGCTTCAAGATCGGCATCTGCTACGAGCCGCCGCAGTTCGTGCCGGGCGGCGACCTCGCGAAGGTCGACCGTGCCGTGTGCATGCTTTCTAATACTACTTCTATTGCTGATGCGTGGTACCGCCTGGACCGCAAATTCGACCTCATGTTCACGAAGCGGGCGTTCGTCCACTGGTACGTTGGCGAGGGCATGGAGGAAGGCGAGTTCTCAGAGGCTCGGGAGAATCTGCAGGCACTCGAGCGCGACTATGAGGAGGTTGCGTCCGAAGGCAATATGGGTGACGAGCAGGTCAACGAGTACTAAGCCCATATTCTGCTTCTTATATACAGTTAGACTGCTTCTCCCTTATTTTTTATTGTTAACGAAGATTTAGTGCTTGTTTGTTTTTCTTTCTTAACTCCTTAATCTTCGTTTATTTTTTTATCCATATATTCATCATATATATACCATAAATCCAATACGTAAATTTTAGAAAATATTAATAAGAAACAAATTAAAACAAAAAAAAATAAGAAATTAAATGCGAGGTCTCTGAGATCTCTGCCTCTACTACAGAACATCTTGGGACGACGCTAGAAGCTTCGCACGATGCCACCAACCTTCGACTTGATCCAATGAACCGTACTCAACTCCTTCACTTAGAGAGTCATCGTGAAGAAAATCACAAGGAAGCGTGCGCCGCATGTCTCTGATTCGGTCAACGTGCCATTCGCTCATCATCGGCTGGTCAGATTGGCGGCTGCCGCATTGCGCATGGAACTCCTCACACAGCTGATCGTCATGTGAACCGCTGTACTCTAGAATTGGGCTTCCGAGCGCTACCGAAGAGAACCCAATGCCGCAATACTGCGTGTACGCATCGTACCGGAACATGACGCATTGCGGAATGTTGTTGCATGCTTCACGGCACTGCAGCTGGCTCTTATGCGCATCAGTAGAGTGGTCGTGACGCGGACTGAACTCCAGATCATTCGCACCGTTGTCCCAGTTTATCTGCGGATCAGATGGAAGGTACGGTTTCATGAAGTCCAGATAGAAATCGCTGAATAAAAGGTTACTGGATCCTTTAACGCTTTGATATTCGTGCGAAAGCTCGATATCACGCGGGCATTGGTTCCCTAGAGATCCAATTGGTGCGCACCAGTTATTCGCTCTCGATCGCAAGTGATCTAGCGAGTCCGACTGGAAAAACGAGCCGCTTGTTTCCGTGTCAACCGTGATGTCGAACTCGTTTTTAAGCAATTTTGCAAGCATGTAGTCGCCACAACACTCGTCTTGCATGTCTCGCATATAGTCGTTGTATACAAGCTCCTTGAACGTCTTCCCGCGAATAGTCGACTCAAACAATCGCTGCAGAAGCCCTTGACTTAATACAATCCCCGCTTGTAGACTCGCAAAAATGTAATTATTATGCAACACGGCCTTTCCCAAATAATAAGGTTGAGACGAGTCAAGGCCACTAAAAAATGAGCGCAGATTCTTGGCGAAGAGTGTGGTTCTATCCGCAGTGAAGATATACCACTTGTGATTAGGATGATTCGTGTAGGTTTGCATGATCATTGGCAACAACTGATACTTCGTCAGTTTCTCAATTCCCGCCACTGATGTCTGATCGGGCGGAATGAAAATATGGCTGTCTCTGATTGACATGATGATCTCATACGACTCAAAATCGGGACTCGACTCAAGAATGGTGGAATTAATGGGAGCGAATACATTCAAAATTTCAGCTCCTGCTATTGAGTCGGGGAAATTCGAATAAATGCCAAATGCGGGGAAGTCCCGAAACGTCGTTAGTAAATGCAACGGAACATACGTCCACATTGATTCTGAGGTCGTTTGCATAGAAACAAATAAATCATCATCGGATGCGTCTGAAGGCCAGTCATTTCGTAGCGAACGGCCTACTAAGCTTTCAGGACGCCACGTCTGGAACAAGTTTAACCGTAGGGATTCGTCGTTTGTATAAAAGAATGATTGTCCTCGTGGAACTGTTTCGTCAATCAGTAAGAGAGCATCTAGTTTGACGGGTTCAGGCTCGGTATCCACTTCATCAACACTTTCCTTCAAGACAGAGCTTCTGATGTCGAGATCGTTTGTCAACGTATACAGCAGAAGAAGGTGTGCTTTCAGCGAATGCAAAAACAATAGGATCAGGAGAATGGCCAGCGCTGTTTGTGTGAGATTCCGACCCATAAAAGCCGCAAATATGCGCTGTTCAAATTAGTTAGATACTTCTGATGGATGCTCACGAAGTAATAATACAAAAATGTTTTGGCTGACGTCCTGCATAAACTTCCTGCTACAACCTGTGTAACGAGAAAAATTAAGGGCGCAGACCGGTTTTCAGAGGTATACGTTATTAAATTTTATTGATACGTACGGTGCTTGTAGATTATAAAACTCAAGATTCGGGCCAAAAATGGGTACGGTCGTTTCACAAATGCAATGCAAGATGGATTCTGATTCATGCAGCATTAAGCGGTTAAAATCTGTAGGGTTCCATTTTCCTTATCTTTAGACGAACCATATATACACTGTGCAGCGAAAATATGGAGAGCACGCTCATTAATTAGCAATATAGTAATATGCTACGATCTTTCTATTTGCTATACTTTTGCGTCTTCCCGTTAAAGTTTCATTGATATTCAGAAATCAGTTCCTATTATTTCTGCTATCATGATGAAATTTGTCAAACTGCATTTTGCAGGACATTATGAATTGTACGACACTAGAAAACCAATAATTTAATTATTTCCTGTAAAATGTTGTGATTAATTTTATTAATTATGTGCGATGTGCGCGATATGTAATATGATCATCACATGAGTACTTTAATTTCTATTCGACCCGCATTTGGGCTTGGGTTCTTGGTCAATGCTCCAAAATGGTTCAGAAATAGGTGGAGAACCGAGCATTCAAATAAATTTTGATCGGGACGAGAATGACCTTCAGAGCTCAGAGGCTCCCGCAAGTGATTTGAATGGAAGCCCTTCACACAGTGTCTCCAATGACACAGTGAGTGATTTACCCGTGTTTCGCCATCGCAAAGCCATTATTGAACTGATCCAAAATCATTCCTTCATAGTAATATGTGGTGAAACTGGTAGCGGAAAATCTACACAAATTCCTCTGTTTTTGTGTGAGGCGGGCATCGTAAGTGGGAATCAGAGTAAACTCTTAGTTACCCAACCAAGGAGACTAGCGGCTGTAGCTTTGGCTACGCGTGTAGCCCAGGAAATGAACTGTGAGCTTGGAAAAGAGGTCGGATATAGTGTGCGATTTGACTCACGCATAGATCCTAATATTACTCAAATAAAATTTTCCACCGAAGGCATGATGCTGCGAGAGCTACTGGCTAACCCAGCATTGCAGGGCTATGGCGCTGTTATGATTGATGAAGCTCATGAACGAACTATCGAAGTCGATGTCATATTTGGGCTATTACGGGAGCTGCTTCGACAACGACCAGAACTGCGAATTATAGTATCATCTGCAACACTTGATGCTGAAAAATTTGCCAATTACTTCAGGGAGGTTAGTAACAATCCAGTGGTCTACACAGTGGAAGGGCGTCTTTTTCCAGTCGAGAAACTCTATTTGACAGTTGCAATTCCACAGGAAAATCTCATAAAAACCACTGTCGATACCGTTTCACAAATCCATCTATCCAACACCAATGATGACATGTGTGGCATTCTCGCCTTTTTGCCAGGCCAAGCCGAAATTGAAAAGACTGCGACCCAATTGAGGCACGAAGTCGAATCCTGGGGACTCAATGCTCGCGAAATTAATGTTATATGTGTGTATTCTAATATGAGTGTGGAAGCCCAGACTAAGGTCTTCAAGCCTGCTGCTGCTGGCCAGCGAAAGGTTGTTCTCGCGACGAATATTGCAGAAACATCACTGACAATTCCGAATATAGGGTACGTTATCGATTCGGGCCTGGTGAAACAGCGACAGTATCTTGCCAGTGCAGGAATAGAGCAACTGGCACTGCGCTATTGCTCGCGTGCCAGTGCGGAACAAAGAGCTGGTCGCGCTGGACGAACTTCTGCAGGCAAATGCTATCGATTATACACAAAGCTCCAGTTTCAAGATCCAGATGTGTTTGAGCCACAATCTAAACCAGAGATACTTCGATCAAATCTCTCACAAGTGTCTTTACTGCTGCTCAGTCTGGGCATCGCTGACCCTGTTCTTTTCCCCTGGATAGACAAGCCTAGTACTTCGGCCTTTGTGCAGGCGCAGAAGCTACTATATACACTAGGGGCAGTGACTGATACTGCTTGTCTAACGAAATTAGGTCGTGTGTTTGCGGAATTGCCGACCGACCCTCGCTGGGCCCGAGCATTGCTCAGCTCCCGAGACAACAAAAACTTGGTAGCCATGGCGATTGCCATGATCGGTGAACTCGGATCTGTTTACAAGTATCCGAGGTCACAGAGCTCAGAAGTCACAGCAATCTACAACCAATTTAAATCGAGCATTGGTGACTTCCATACGCTGGTAAACATTTATATGGAATGGTCACAATCGGGATTTTCTAATCGTTGGTGCCAAGATAATTTCATGGATCTACGCTCATTACGCAGAGCAAGAGATGTTGTGAGGCAGCTTATCCCTCTAACAGAGAAGCTGCAGCCTTTAGTTGCCGAATGGCGTAACAGTGTTGAACAAAATGATGTGTGCGATCCTCTGCAGGCTGCAATCGTTAACGGATTTTTCATGAACACAGCACGACTAAGTCTAAATGGAAGACATTATGTGCAGTATACATCTAACATGCCGTTATATTTACATCCTTCATCATCGCTGTGGACATTAGATCCTCCCCCAAAGGTCGTTGTGTATCATGAAATAATGTGTACGACAAAGGAATACATGCGTGGATGCATGGCTGTTGATCCATCGGTTCTGAAAAATTTACATTCCACAGTGCTTCAACCAAGTGCGTGAAGCCTTAGAGATGGTGGCGTTAATATCATCTGAGCTAATGAGATACATGATGAGTTAGATACGAAGTTTTCTTACTCTTCTACTTTCTTTTTTTTTGGTTTGAGCTACTGGATTCATTCAACATAGTTGCTGCTGAGGTTCCAATGCTTTGCGGAATGTACTTGGCACGACGCCACGCGTCTACAATCATTGCTTTCATGATATTTTAGATCAAACGCGAATGATTTATTATTATTTATTCTATAGTATGAAGAGGGTTGTCTCGGTGGGATGTTCGAAAAAATAATAAAAAACATAGATGGCACCCATGGCTCGTCTAATCGTTGGACGGCAAATCCCAAATTTGCGTCACATACGACGCTGCATGCATGGCGCTGCTATCTATCATTACTCATTATCGCGATCATTATAACAGATCGCTCAGCTTATGCTCAACGGCGGTATTCACCCCTACCCTATTTTGATCATATATATTCCCATTTTATTTATCGTAAAAACAAGCCGTATCGACACTGATCATAATCTGATCCCGATGGTTATCAAAGCATGCCTTTTCGATATGGATGGTCTCCTGATCAATACAGAGGATATGTATTCGGAGGCCACCAATCGTGTCCTGGCCCGATATAATAAAGGCCCTCTTCCATGGTCCGTTAAGGTCAATTTGCAAGGAAGGCCCGGCCCGAAGGCGGCGCAGCTCCTTCTGGACTGGGCTCAGCTTCCTATCACCGCCGACGAATTGGTTGCACAGACAAGCGAAGAACAGAGTAAATTGTGGCCAAAAACCAAATTCTTGCCCGGAACTAAAGAACTTTTACAGCATCTGTGTGCGAAGGGCATTCCGATTGCTCTAGCCACTTCATCAACGCACGATAAATATTTGCAGAAAACGGCTCATTTGCGTGACATTTTCGATCTCTTCGGTAAACATGTAGTAACCGGTGACGACCCCCGTATACCCCCCGGAAAAGGCAAGCCTGCCCCTGATATCTTCTTAGTAGCATTAGAATCGATTAATGAGGATCGCAGAGCCGCTGGTAAAGAGGAAATCAAGCCCGAAGAGACGTTGGTTTTTGAGGATGGCGTACCTGGTGTTCAGAGTGGCCAAGCTGCCGGTAGCACGGTAATCTGGGCTCCTCATCCCGAGCTTGCTAAGATGTTTGGTACCGAGAAATTGAACGAGATCATTGAACAAGGTAAAGGTGAGCACGTCAAATCTTTGGCACACTTCGATAAGGGTAAGTATGGACTTCTCTAGAGGCACGAATAAGTGAATTTCAGCTTGCCTAGACATAAATATTCGTTAATATAGAGCTAACTACTTGTATACCTAGTGTAATTTTTATGAGCATCAATATGTGTGTGTCTATGTATGTGGATGTATCTTGGTGGATATGTCTGCGTTTAGGTATGTGTATGTTCTGTTTATAAAAAGCGGGAAATTCAAGTATTGTCCAAAATGCCAATTTATGGTGAGTGACGGAATAAATATGACACACTCTCACCGTTATGCAATCTTCGAATACTCTCAGCGAGCACGCGGCTGATGTCGAGCTGGCGCAATTTGGGGCTAAGTCTCATTTTCTCTTCCATCGGAACCGTATTTGTGCATGCAACCACGCTTAACTTGCTATTGTTGATAGTTTCCATGGCATTTCCTGAGAGAATGCCGTGAGTCACAATAGCAATCACTTCTTTAGCACCGCCATTGTTCAAAAGAGTGTCCGCTGCCTTCGCAAGGGTACCGCAGGTATCGGCCATGTCATCAACAATGATACAGATCTTGTCCCTCACATCGCCAACCAACACCATTCTTGACACCTCATTGGCCCGTGCTCGCTCCTTATGGATGAGGGCGAAATTAAGATCGAGCTTTTCGGCCAAACTGGCAGCACGTTTAGCGCCACCAGCGTCAGGAGAAACAATGATACAGTTGCGGTAGTCCATGTTCATTCTAATATACTGGACGACGCTCGGTTCTGCATACAAGTTATCAACAGGAACGTCGAAAAATCCCTGAATCTGCGAAGCGTGCAAATCCATGGTAATCATGTGGTCACAACCTGCTGTCTGCAGCATGTTTGCCATGAGCTTAGCAGTGATGGGAGCTCTGCTCTTATCCTTGCGGTCCTGCCGAGCATAGGGGAAATTAGGCAATACTGCAGTGATCCGTCGAGCAGAGGCGGTTTTGCATGCATTAATCATGATCAGCAATTCTAGCACCCGGTCATTGACCTGGTCCGACCCGATCTGGCACAAAATGTACACGTCTTCATCTCGTACGCTCTCCCCGATGCTAATGCTCATCTCCCGATTCGATTCCTCAGAAATATCTACCTTGCAGAGTTCGAGGCCCAGATTGTGAGCAACAAGATCAGCAAGGCCTCGATGGACTTGGCCAGCCAAAAGTTTGATCGAGTTCGTGGACATATTTCTGGGTCACTGCGTCTAGTGAATCCTCGAAGTTAGACAATCGCTTGGGAACAACAACAGGCCTGTTAGCTAGTTGATAACAGTTTTCCGCTCTGCTCAGCTTAGTCACAAAGATCATGATATATGTATGTACCCCAGTCCCAGCCCTTTAGAACAAGCATATAATTTTTCGGCATTATTCAACAAAGCGGATCTTGGTTCAGTTATTCATCACTACAAGGGCCCATATGTCAAGGTGTCAAGGGTGGTGGTGCCTTGTTCATATGGAGATTTGCGAAAACATCAGCAACACTAAATCACTATAGACAAATTATGGGGAGCATTATTAAATAAATTTTATTTCTTCATATTTGTATTAACTAATTTGCAATGTAATGGCAACAGAACAATAATAAAATAAAGTAACAATAAATAAAAAAGCAACACAGTTTAGTGAGAGGTTCCCAAAGCTGGCGCCATGGTTTGCCGGGCGAGACCAGTGATCATACTGCGTTGATTCAAACTGGCGGCCGCGAGCATAACCGACTGAATGTAAGCTTCGCGCGATACATGCTGGGAATCGGCTGCGACTGTTTCCAGCGCAGCAAGCAACGTACGCTTGTTCGGGTTGAACGATGTCGAAACAGGTGACACGTGTTGTCGTGGTCTATATATACAGAAAGGGATGTGACGCTTCGGGAATGAAGTGAGATCGACATCGCTGGACTCGTTCGCCTCGGTCGTATTGTCATTATAGGTGATGTATTCATCGATCTTGAGCTCCTCTTCGACCTCCGGAGACATTGACATGCAATGCAAATTATTTACGTGGTCATTTGTCATATTCTCCTCAGGCATCTGGAACTCTCCGTGGCCCAATGATAATGGTGACATCGGTTTTGTGATGTCATACATAGGCTTCTCAATCGATTCGAGCTCCGGTGAGAGCAGTGTGTGTGAAACAGGTTCAGGATCGGGATACTCACCTTGAGAAGCGGCTTCAAATTCCGAAAGGTATCGTTGCAAATCGTCATCGCTCATCTCTTCAATAGGTGGTGTGATGGGTTCAGCTTGCGGAGCCATTGGTGATGACGGTGACATTGGCTGGAAAGGTTCAGCAGTTAGATCACCCATATCCATCGCGGGTTTCATATCGCTTTCTGTCGAAGGAGTCAGGAGAGTAGCTTCCTGCTCAGGAACAGGTTCTACCTTATTTAATTTGGTAGTGTCCAATATGGGGCTTGTTACCGCCACGTTGCTCTCACTAACGGAATCAGTCTGATCCGAAACTTCAACCTTGGGTTCAATCTTTTTGGGTTGCATTTCTGACTCAATCGGATCGGACTTGGTGGGTAGTACTGTCTCTTGTTCTTTGCAATTCTCAGGTTCACGATCAGATTCACCAGCTGCTTTGATTTCAGTGGGACGCTGTCTTGATGCCTTCAAGGCAGACTTCATAGCAGCTTGTACATTTGTCTTCCTCTTGATGGATTTGCGAGGAACCTTGGCCACCTGTTTCGTGACCTTGGACGGTGATCTGCTTGTAGATCGAGGAGAAGTATTGCTTGACTTGGAATTGAGGGTATTAATATGCAGTTGTCTACGCAACGCTTCGCGGCGTGCGCTTCGAGCCTCTCTTGATGAAGCGGCCATTTTTCAATGAATAAGAAATTTGGAAATTGTTCAAGTTCGGTATGGATCTGTGGCGGCCCAGAATGTTAAATCTCGCTGGGTGTCAAAAACCCTTAACGGACTCATTTTTCTCGAGCTAAGGGTTATGTGAACTGTGCATACTGCAGGAAATCCTGTTGGTTGATCGACTGTTAAAACATCAACTGAAAAAAAAATTTGAAAAAGACGCAACGGAAAAACCAGCAACGTTAAGAGCAATCGAGATATGCGATAACGTCATTTATTTCCTATGAGAAAAGCAAGCCAATATCAGCTAGCTAAGATTCAATTATCTACGAAATTTAATATTTTGAATTATCAGCAGTTGATTGTGATTACTTCGGTTGTTTATTGATTTTTTTTTCAACAGCTGTCACAGTGGACTATCAGTGACCGATGACTCAGCATATGGAATGCCGATCATTGGTTACCTTTTCCTCGGGTGCAGTCTGTGGCAGTCATAGGGCAAGTGAAATTTCCAAAGGGGAAGAAAAAAATCAACAAGGGAAATACCCATTGTTCAGCTAACAAATCTCTATTTTAGTGCACATCATCATGGGTTAGATAACATCAATCTCTCAGTCAATGTTAGTTACATCTTTCTTAACTACTACGTCGTTTACTTCTCGATCGGCTCTTACTGTACTTTTTATCCACATTATTTTGTCGCCCTTATCGATCCCTCCCCAAAAAAAGTAATTATGGCTGGGAGGCTGCCTAGGCTGCCTAGGCCATATATACCCTTTCCCTTACGTCCCCCCTGAGACATGAACCACAACTGGCTCTGTGAAAACAAGTTTTAGATCATATTTGTAAATTATGCCTTTTACGACAAATTAAATTGTTGAGTATGATCATGAAAATAATGTAATATTTTCAAGGTTTTATCGGCGAATATTATTTGTTTTTCGACGATATTTTTGAAGTAAAAACATTATGCAAGATGGGTACGGGGTGAAGAAAGTGGCAGGGAACTGACAGAAGCACGTTTTGTTTTCGTAAGCCATGATCAGTTCAGGACATTCGTGTTAGAAACCACATTGGTAAGCATCACCATCTTGTCATTTACTACAAAAATTCACCGGGCCTAACCCTTAAATTATGGCGAATTCCAAGGCACTAGACAGGCTGGTTTCAAGAACATTGGCTGCGCCGCACAGCTCGGACAGCGGTGAATCCCGGAGAAAACGATTGGGAAGAGCCGAGAAAAAGCTGAGACATGTGCATCGGAAACTGGTGAAGGAGCAGAGAGCTGCAATCGCAACTGATGCGAAAACAAACAAGGATTCTCAGAAAAGGCCGAAGAAAACGGTAAAAAAGAAGACCAAATCAGCCGAGGATACTGAGATTGACAACCTCAAGAAAGAGATCATCAAAGAACTCAATACACAAGAAGCGTATGTCAAGAGACAATATCGTACGAATCTTCCTTCTTGGGAAGGTCTTACGCCTGGTCTGGCCCCTATTGGATATGATCCTGATGAAAGCGATGATAATGATGATCCTTATTAGAGTAATATGGCGACTCGGCTCCTGTTTTCTAACTTATTTATTTATTGGATAATTAATTAATGCATTTGAATTAAAGAAGCAAAGTGTTCATATATATTCAAGGGTGTTTGATTACAGAGTACAGATGATGCTTCAAGGTTCAAGTATTACATGGTATAGGTTGTTATTGATATGTCAAGTAAATGAACCTGAGTTTATGCAGCCATAGCCTCCATCTACTTCGATGCAGCTTCCTTCATAGCCTTCTTCTTGTTGGCCTTTTTCTCCTTCTTCTCTTTCTTTTGGGCTTCCAATTCTTTTTCTAAGGAGGCGCCGCCACCGAATTCAGCCAACCATTCGTCAATCTTGGCGGGGTCGATTCGGCTGAAGAGGTACTTAGCCTTGCCGAGTTTGTGGCCAGGCTTGATCGGGAAGTCGAGATTATCAGGAATGTATCGCAAGGGCACATTGAGTTGTTCGCAGATTCCCTTGGAGACGTCCGGCATGAATGGGTATATCAAGGCTGAGAGTGTGTAAATAAGGTTCAAGGAGGTGCCGATCACTTGGGCACACACCTCAGGATGCTCAGCAAACAGCGTGTTGTCCAATTTTGAATCCTGGAGATACTGGTTACCACGCGCAGAGAATCGCATAGCGGCTTCCAAGCCATCACGGATGCGCACATTCTCCATGTTTTCAAGGTACGTGGCAAGTCTAGATTCAAAGTCCTTGTAGACCTCAGAATCCTTGCTCACCGGCGTGAATTGAGGGACGCCGCCACCGTACTTCGCAATCGCAAATTTCACAACACGATTAACAAAGTTACCGAGATTAGCCAGCAACTCGGAGTTATTTCGAGTTACAAAGTCAGTCCAAGAGAATTGAGCATCAGCGGTCTCGGGACGAGCACTGGCAAGGTAGTAACGCCAGACGGATGGGCTGATGCCGGTCTTCTGAGCGTCGGTGCCGAACACACCGATGTTGCGAGATTTCGAGAACTTGCCGCCCTCGTAGTTCAGGAACTCAGTGGTGCTGAGGTAGTCAACCATCTTCCAGTTGTCGTTAGCACCGATCTCTGAAGACGGGAACACAACGGCATGGAAAGGAGCATTGTCTTTGCCCATGAACTGCAGCAACTGGATCTCTTCGGGTTTCTCGGGCTTCCACCACTTCTTCCAGTCCTTCGTGTAGTTCGCAGTGATCGACGGGTAACCGATCGGAGCATCGAACCACACATAAAGCACCTTGTCTTCGTAGCCAGGCAAAGGCACGGGGGTTCCCCACTTGAGATCTCTGGTAATGGCACGCGGACGCAGACCCTCCTTCAGCCAGTTCTGGACAATCGTCTGTGCGTTCTTGGGCCAGCGGGACATGCGAGTGTCCAGCCACTTCTCCAAGGGTTCCTGGAGCTTGTCGAGCTCGAGGAAGGTGTGCTTCGTGTCACGCTTGACGGGTCGGCTGTTGTCAAGCTTGCAGCGAGGGTTTATAAGATCAAGGGGATCCAACAACTGACCACAGCCGTCACACTGGTCGCCACGAGCGTCCGGGTAGTGGCATCTAGGGCACTCACCTTCGACGTAACGGTCGGCAAGGAAACCGTTGTGCTCCTCGCAGTAGAGTTGCGTCGAGGACTCCTCCTTGAGGAATCCGTTTTTGTAGAGGTGCAGGAACATCTCCTGAGCGATTTCCGTCTGCTGCTCAGTCGACGTCCGGCCGAAGTGATCGAACTCGATCTCAAACCAGTCATACACAGCTTTGTGGATGGCGTGGAAATGCGTGCAGAGCTCGTACGGGGTGACTTTCTCTTCCAAAGCCTTCGTTTCCGTGGCTGTGCCGTACTCGTCGGTGCCGCAGATGAACAGAGTGTTGTAGTTGCGGGCCTTGCAGTAACGGGAGTAGAAATCCGCACTCAAAGTCGAGCCAGTGACGTTGCCCAAGTGGGGAACATTGTTGACGTAGGGCAAAGCTGAGGTGATCAGCACGTTGCGCTTCGACGAGTCCGGCAAAATCGGGTGCGTAGGAGCAGCAAACACAACAGACTCGTCCAAAGTCGGTCCGTCCACACTAGGGACCTCCACAGGCTTAGGCAACGGTTTAGCAGCATCCTTGCTTTCCTTAGACTCAGCAGCTTTGCTAGCATCTGTACAGGCAGCAGCAGAAGAAGCAGCAGGGGCAGGTGATGCAGATTTAGGCGATCTAGATGGTGCTTTCTCGGGCTTTGTGTGCTCGAGCTGCAGTACCGGCAAAATAGCCCCCTTCACACGCTGATCACTCATCAATTTCTGGTGCCACATCATGACCTGACCGTTCGCAGCAAGAGCAGATCGGCCCTGGGCCATGACCAGAGCCACTAAATCGCCAAACAGAATGCATGTTTCCGCCGACGTTAAGCTTTGAGGCAGCAAAGAGGCGATCCGGTCCATCAATGACTCACCCAATTTGCCGTTGTTGGCAACGACATTATAAATTTCGGTCTCGTCCAACTCAATGAGCTTCGACGTCTTGCCTGATTCGCCGAGTAGGAAACGCACAGCAGCATTTGGCTCAAACAACTGGACGGATCTTTCAGCCTCAGTGACCATTAAGGTTGGCTTATCAAAAGCGGCAGAAACCTTCGGCTTTACGGCCTGCGGTTTTGCTAAGCTGGCGGCATAAGTGATTTTGATGGCCGCACTGAAGCCCAGTGTATCCACTTTTTCTGGTAAATAAAGCTCAACAGTGTTGGCCATGTTTGTATACGCAGATGAAGATAAAGAAAAGAGTCAGTGTCGTCTCTCGCCGTCACGGTAAGCGTCGTTCGAAAGGGTTCAACGTTGAGTGTGGAGTGGTTGAGATGTTAGGGTTCGGCGAATCACGCAACTCGCTTAATGTATGTAAGGTGTGATAAGAAAGAGGGAGGGAGGAGGAAGATCAAGATAAACATCGGCTGTTCAGTTTACGGGAAAAGTTCGGACCTCGATCGCATGACATGCATACAAATAAGCGAAAGTTATGTGACTCCAACCAACTCAACAAGAAGGCAAAACTAATTATCTGTTCTAAATAAAAGCTATAAAGATATACCATGAAACAATCCTGTTCGTATCAATCCTGTTCGCATCAATACCGTCTCTTTCTCCATTCAACACCCCATCTTTCCGTACGTCTCTTCAGTCAGCGACTGTCATATAAAAGGTTCTCGGAGCATCTGCTTTTTTTGATCTCGAAAATCGTGTTTAGCAATCGAGAAAGACACTGAACTCTGGTTTATTTGAGATCCCGTTGTCAGTTGGAATATCGTTAATGTCAGGAAATATGCCATCATAAGAGTCAGCTACTTCTGCATCAGCTGTTTCTGCACCCATGAGCTCATTTAAATCCAAATTAAGATCATCGTCGGCAAACGGATCGTAAAAAGGAGAAACTTCGTCATTGTTACCAGCGTATGCACTTTCAGTAGCCACACTAGGACTCTCCAACATCTCGTCTAATGTGGAGCTGGAAAAGTTTTCGCTGATTCCTCGTACGCTCGGCGAAAAGGCAGGCTCCGAACACATCCTGAACTGCCTTACATCTGGTGTAGATGCATGGAAACAACCACGATCCGATGCGTATAATGCGCTGTCAACTGATTCAACACGATGAGGTGCGTGGCAACCATTTGAAGACCTATAGAGATCGCGGCTATCAAAATCATAGTCTGAATAGCACATATCTGGCGGAGAATAGAGCTGATGGAATCGATGATGCTTCGAACTACTTCTGCAATTCGGAAAGTCATCCCCGAAATAAGCCCCAGAGTTCGAGACTATTGGGGCAGAGCCCGCAGCTCCTGGGTTTTGGTAAAAAAAGTTGTTCATATCGCTGTGTGTATATCCATCAACCGCGCTAAGATCCACATGAATCCGAGATATGTTGTCATTGCAACGAGATGTCTTCAGAGGTAAGCGGCAAACAGACTTGAGTCTCTTCTCCTGTAGCTTATTCTTTGCACGGTTATTTTGAAACCAGATTTGGACACTTCGTGGAGTCATGTCTATACGTCGCCCGATCTCTTCTCTTGTGGACTGATCGGGTTTTGGATCAATCATAAAGCTTTTGCGCAAATACGCTAATTGATCTGGGCTTGCTCGTTTGCGGCGATTGTTTTTCTGTTGCTGCGTGAGCATCGGCTTATAATGGTGATTCAGGTACATGGCTGAATTAGCAAAAAAAACTGCGTTCGTTTTCTATTCAAAATCAAGAAATCAACAATAACAACAGGAACAAGAAAATATGCGATTTCTCCATTCCTTAAAACATATCACAGCCGATCAAACGAGGCGCTTCCAAGACTAGGTATGATATCATAATTTAGGTTTAACCTCCTGCCGCGGTTTTTTCGGTCTCCAAGTACTTCTCCACTAAGACGACGAGATCTTGAAATTACGACTATGGCAGTCTAGTTAACTATCTTTACGGAGCAATACAAATTTCTCGAAGAAATGTGTCGATCTATTCTAATTTTTCACAATTGCTCTCGTGGTGGTCGGAATATTCGGAGAAATTGCAGAGCACACAAATTCACGAGCCAGGCATGGATCGGCGCCGAAACTTTATTCGGCCGAAGCCATGTGCAACCTCCGCACATTCCCCGTATACATTTCTTATCTACACTCCGGTTCAACTGCACCAGTCTTGAGCGTATCTTACGTTCAGAGCCAAAAATTTGTGGCTAAGTCATGCCTTGGTCTCGAACGTTTTTTAGCCCCGCAGTTCATATCACCGCCCTCATGCGCAGCATATCCAATCGAACCAATTGAGCGGTATAATATTATTCTTTATAATCAGATTCGTACAGTGCAAATATATACAATCGCCGCGGGTTGCAGAGAATTTAATGGGCCGTCAACTCAATATATTTAGTGTTGCTACACAGTGTGATTCGCGAAGAACATGAGGGTGGACTTGCACAACCTAATTTCCTACCACACCCTTGTCATGAACAACAAAGAAGAAGTTCAGGATTTGCTCAAAGCAAACCTTCCTAAGACCAATGACACTATATCCAGGACAGGCTCTAGAACATCGAATGGAAATTCTGAAATCCCATCAAGCAGTTTGTTGATGCTAGACCGGCGACCGCGGCCACAGAAACCAGTGGAGACACCTTTGGGTAGGAGACAATAGTTCACTCGTGAATTGGGCAGGGTGGTAAAAATCGCCTCAAATGAAAATGGATATTATCTTATGATGTCAACGGCAAACACAATCAAGCTGGTATAGTTTAGTGGTAGAATATCACGTTGTGGCCGTGACGACCCAAGTTCAATTCTTGGTGCCAGCAATTTTTTGGTGTAATTTTATATTACATAATATTTATAAAGTTCTTATTGAACCTATATGTTCTTCTCAAAATCGGGCAGTTACATAATCAGGCTGGTATAGTTTAGTGGTAGAATATCACGTTGTGGCCGTGACGACCCAAGTTCAATTCTTGGTGCCAGCAATTTTTTGAGTCTGTCTTTAGCAATTCTATATTTTTTTCCTCTTTAGTTTTTAATATGACAGATCATAACAATTGCATGAGTTAATTTATACAAAAGGGAGCGCACAATCCTATTCATTATGCGTGGTTCTTAGAAGGAAGTGGCTTGAATAGGCAAGAAGAAGTCTTGTTTAGACGTTCATAGTTATGTCTAAACAGTTACGGAATAAATATGCGATACGATAAATAAAAACATTGATATATTGCCCCTAGACTGCCAGCAGTCCTAAGGTTTCACTTTGCCGATCGAGAGCTTCTTTTCGTTTCCAGATCTTGACTCGTATGTCTTCAAGATGATCTCTGATCAGACTAGCTTCACTGAATCTTTCTGAACAGCCTCGCGACGGGCACAATATCGTAGGATTATTCGCGAACACCTGGTGGATATGCTGACGTGAAAAGACATGTCCACATGGTGCTCTTACCGGCTCTTCCAATTCTCGTCCAGAGATTGGGCAGAACGGACGATACTCAGCGTCACCAATAGCCTCAATGTCCTCAAAGACTAATTGCTCCCGTTGATATTCGGCAAACCATCGCGTTATCAACTCAATCGGCGGATCCGGTACGTCCGGATATCGCAGGCGTAAAAGTGCACCAACAAATTTTGCGTAAGTTCGAAAATTCAACTTAGTACGTTGCGAATCAGTGTCCGTTGGTGTGACAGCTATCGGATCTGCATATAGCGCGAGGATTCCATCCAAATCGAGGTCACCTTCTCCAGCTCTATCCAATCGAGATTTACATTGATGTGCCGCTATATCTGCCTTCAAAACTGCTGCTGAAGCCGCTTCTTCACTTGACAGAGTCATGAGAAACTGTTTATTCAATTGTAAAATGGACGTATTGATGGAATGCTTCATGTTCTCGAGTTCTTCTTGGGATTTTGGACTCAATGTTTCCAACAGACTCTCCAATTGAACGCATTTCTTTAGGATCTGCGCGGATTCTAATATGTCATCTCTGTAATTTGGCAGGCATTCTACTTGCATAGTCTGTGAATTCCTATGTATGTTTTGACTTCCCGTAATGCCTCGTTCCAGACGAAGACGTCTTATGGTTAGAAGCAATCATGTTCTATGAAGAACAATAAATAACATGTGATCACCGGTTTGTCGGTCCATGATTATGAGTATGACTGTGGTACCGGGAGTCTTTGAGATTCCACGGCTTCCAAAGTCCCAACAGCCTCCTTGCCCTCACCGGTGAATGAGCGTGAACAGAAGCGTCGTCACCTAGAGGTGCCATATCAGAGATGGGAGGTGACGGCAGTCTAACGGAAGCCGGCAGTAAATAGTAACCATGGCGAAAAACATCGGCTTCGGAGCGAATAAAAATAAACGACAGGGAAGGGGTAATGACGAAAATGCGCGTCGACGAATATGTTGAAACGTGCCGGACATAAATTATCTGCACATTTCTTGCAGAATGTAAACTTCGCGTCAGTAATATTTGTTGAGATGCATATTTATCCAGTGGAAATTTGGGGGTTTTAGCTTGAGAAATGGAAGGTCGACTTTTTTTCTACCTATTTAACGATGTACCACTATTTGTGTTTGTTAAGATTTTGGCCTTTATGAATGGCCGATAGGAAATTACACGCATGATAGTCATGGAGAACGGGGTTGGTGGGGGAGGCAGGAAAACACGCGTGAGGGTGGGAACAGTGTTATTATTACTCAAGAGAGAACTAATCCCTCAGTTCAAAGGGCGTGAATATAGGTCAGCTGCAAGTGCGTCTGAATATGCTGTCTCCTTAAATACAGTATCTAGTGGGTCTGATCATCACCTGTGAATCATACGACGGCGATATCAATGTCAAAGAAATAATAAAAAAAACTTATTTTATTGGAAGGGACTCATTAAACTGAGGCGGGTTGATCTATATTTGAATATTCTGGGTACCCGTCCGTCCATATGGAAAACGCAGTTCCACACACACACAACACGCGGCTAGTCACCCTTGCCCGTTTAGTAGCTATCAAAGTAACATTATGTATGTCTCTCCTCACGTGTGGCCAAAAAACCGGTACGGGTACGTGTAAAACCGTACCCAGAGGGCCCAGAGTTCACCAAGAGTTCGAGCGCCCTCGTTCCTTGTTGCCTTACCTTCACAACTTTTCCATAAAAATAGATCTTGTCATCCGGGCCCGATTTTCGCACATTGCACATCTCGTAAGGATTGGCTCGCCGACGGAAAAAATAGCGACATCCGAATTGGTTCGTAAAAACACATTATTTGTGGCTGCGCCCCTGTGCTAGTCTCTGTTCTACTACGTTTGCTCTAGCCACAGGTTCCCGACCAAGAGACGTGAAGAATTCCGCTTAAGCCCCGCAAGCATCTCCCCCCACTAAAATACTGGGCTCTCTAGCCACACTCCTAGTCCGCTTGCGTACGAACTTTGCCTACAACATGGTCTCAGACACGGTCAGCATAGACTCCGGCTCTCCGAACGGTCACCTCTTGAGTAAACGCGAGGGCTCGATTTTCAGTGCGCCGTCCACACTGAGCGCAAGCAGCAGAGGATGGAACTTCGCTCCGCGGCTCCAGCTCATACGCAAATGGCTGGACGACCCCGAGTCGAAGCGCAAGATTCTGTTTTGGGCCACGGTGGTTGCGGGTTTCCTGCAGCTCGGCATCAAGATCGCATCGCTCATCATTTTCTGCGAGGTTGGCGACGATGAGTCGCCGCACAAACCGACGTGGATCGTCTTCACCTCCATCAACCTTCTTTTCCTGAGTTTGGTGCTGTTTATATACGTGTGCCGCTGGTACTTCCAGCGTCATCGGCTTTTGTTCGGCCGGTACCTGTTCACCTCGAAAAGCCACGAGGACACAGAAAACCTCATCAATTCGAGCAAGCACGGCCAACACGGCGGTTCACAACACCCTTCTCATCATCAAATGCACCAGATGCAGCCCATACAAACGAGCGGCTTATGGTTCAGAATGGAGTTCCTCTTCAACATCGTCGTGACCTCCTTCATTGTCGTGACCAGCGTCATTTTCCTCGCGAACACGTCATCGCACATTCTGACGCTGCCGGACTACAGCACCCAGGCCGCTGTGGCTGTGGGTTTCGAAGCGACGGACTGCGCACTCGTTGTTGTCTTTTTCATCTTCGACATCCTTTACGAGTGCATGTCCTTCGCCATGGTCGCCCAGGCCCTCGCCATGCTCATGACGGTGCTGAACTTCCTCGTGTGTGTTGTGTGTATCTGGGCGAATCAGTACTCCCGAATCTTCGGCAGTGATTCGCTCATGAATGACAGCCAGGACCTGTCGAACATTCTTAGCCACGTCAGAGCGTTTTCGTACTTCGGTATCATTATTGCGTTCTGCAGTGGTGTGGGCTTTGTGACGAGTATGTCATTGGATGCAACAAACCGACTGTCGGATATTGGAAACACCCTGAGCTCCACGTACGTGCTCTCCAGCATTGTTTCCCTCATCATCGGCATCGTCTACTTCTCAATGTCATGCAAAAACATCGCTCTATTCTTGTACTACCAGTGGTCTCTGCGCAACGTCCTCATTGCGAACATTTGCTCATCGATCGCGAGCATGCTGCTCAGCTTCTTCGGTGTTATGGCAATGCTGAAGGTCAGACAGAGACCGATGACCGATTTGCTGGTCGAAGAGTATGACCTCAACAAGCTCAGCGACGACCAGCTTGCAGTGTGGATCCGACTCATTGATACTTACCACAAACAAGAGGGTAATAATCCGGATACCGCTGCGGGTTACGAGGCGTTGTCGCTGTTCAAGGCCTACACAGACAGTCCTATGCCTCACATGAACTGCCGCGTACTGCGTGTGTACGACGGTGGATCGAAGGCGTACGATAAGATTCGCGCTTGGGACAACCTCGATCATAACGAGGCGTTCGAGCCTGAAGAATCCTCCATCATTGACAACAAGGAGGCGGTAATCAACAAAACAAAGGAGAAGAACGGCCAGGGCAACGGTCCGGGCGGTGGCATGTCGAAGAATGCCGCAAAGAGAGCCAAGCTGAAGGCGGCCAAGAAGGCAGCAAAGCATGGCGATAACAGCCCCGCCACTAATGTGCATGCTCAATTGCAGCAGAGCCCGGAGGAGATTCGCCGTGACATCAAATTCCGCAATGACCTAATTGCCACAGAGGCCCTCGTGCTTCTGACCTGCATCGAGAACTACGATTTGCTCTCGTCTGTGGCGGATACTTGGTACGGCAAGATTGCTTCGCGCATGTTTGGTGCGCAATCTCCGCTCAAATGGACTTGTATTCGTATGGGTCTTTTGGCAACACATTGGCCGTTCCGTCAAAGCATGCTGTTCACATCCCACACACGAAAGCCGAACGCTCGCGCTGCCGCAGTCTGTCGTGCTATCGCTAATTACAATTGCAACCTTCCGGCTAGCAAGCGATGCACTATGATCCTTAATCCGACTGTCGCGCATCGTGGTATGGAGCAGGCTCTCCGTCCGTCTGGTTGGCTGTCAGTTCCGCTCCCACCTTCTCATGTCGTTGATTTGCGTCCGTTCAAGAACTACACTTTGACGGACTACCTTAAGAAAATCAAATACAGAGACCAGTCAAAGGCCTTCAAGAGAGCTAATGGAGAAGTCATAGAAACCACCGACTTCAATAATGTGAATTGTGCCAAGGCTATAGAACTTTGGTGGAATATCGCCAGTAAGCGTACTGCAGATGGTAACACGTCTGTGCTTGCTAACCCCACTGTTGAGTTCCTAGAGAGTCTCGGCAGTGTCAGTAATGAGAAAGGCTCACGTAGTCTGTTGTTCCTGAAGGTCGATGGCACTGTCATCGCATCAGCTGTGCTATTCCGATTAGGTGACACAATTACCAGTGATATTCAAGGCTTGGAGCATGAACTTGCTCGAAAATATAATGCTTATTTTGTGATGATGCAAGAAACCATCCAAATTGCATTGAAGTCAGGCCTGAAATTTGTCGATTTCGGCCCAACTACTTCACAGCCGAAGATGGCAATTGGGTGCAAAGAGGTCGATATCTACGGTGGTATCTTTGTTCGAGCGCCTCTATCTTGGTTCGTCACCGTTTTCTCGGGTAATGTGCATGTTGACGAGTAATCGTTGTCCTATAGTTTTTCTGATGAAAACAATCCTTTGAAGAACATATTTTGCCAAGTTTGGGCATCTCTTCAATAATCTATCACACAAAGGGTAAATTTGCCCTGTGGTAGTCAGCATTTTTTTGTACGTATGTAGCTATACTATAAATATATTTATTTTTCTAAACATCTTTTCAAAAATTCTAACCAGTTCTTAATATAAACATGCAAATAATAATGAAGACTTTTCATGCAAAAGGGGGGCTCTGACAATATAGGTGTTGTGTCTCATATAGGTCTCGTCAATGTTTCATCATGCACTTGTATAGATCCTGAAATTCTCGAGCGCAAGCTCCGCGTGTGATGGTCTCAGCCTGTGAAACGACGCACTTGGCGTACACTGCTCCTTCAACGCTGCATTTGCTTGCTTTCTCACGCAATTGGCGAACCACCTTTAGCTGTGACATCTAATCCTTTCTCCTCTAAATGTGACAGAAGTATCACCAACAAAATTGAGAGGTACTAGTTGATGGAATCGAAAAGATGCGTATTCGTCTCAACGGTTCTTTAACTATGTCGGAGAATCTCTGTGTAGTTAGGATCAAAATATACTGCTAATATCACGTGGTGGATCACCAACAGTGCGAAACTTGAGTGAGTGTACATGCGCAGCAAGTGACCTTTTGAATTATCTTCGTAAAACTTCATAAGTATTTGAATAAAATCTTGTATACAAACATCATATAAATATTAAATAGGATCTTGAAGCATGCCTATAGGAATTACGCAAGGTCAGCCATAATAGCAGCTATTGTGCCATCTTGTTTTCGCAGTCGAGACTGTATTTCTTTGATCTGTTCTCGGATTTTTGCAGGATTACCAGTAGGTGAATGCCCTTGATGCTCAGAGGCAGCCGGCACTTGCAGTTGTTTCATCTGCTGTTTAAGATGTTCGATTTGCTCAAGATGCTTGTTAAGCTTTTCCGGAAGCCCTTCTTCAAGCTCAGTGAACCAGCTACGTTCTGCTTGACTCGGAGCTAAGTTCGAACTCGAGAGGACTTGAGCGTCAACTCTATCCTTTATAGCAGCAAGTCGTTCCTTAAAATTTTCATTCCGTTCAAGCGCCTCGGTCAATCGGTCTTTCTGTGTAGATTTGACTTGAGTGTCTGTATTGTGCTTCTCTAGAAGCGTGATTAGGTCGTGGCATGCAGAATTTTGCAATGTAATATCTCGCTCCCGAGCTTGTCGTTCACTAACTATCGACATTACGAGCTTGAAGAGTAACGCAATTTGAGATTGGTAATGCTGGGATAACTTAGCGAAGCTCCACAATGCTTTGGCATTTGGCTCTAGCGATACAGCAGGAGGGACATCTGGATTCAGTTCTATCTGAGATTGTAATTTTTGTAGAGAATTCTGGATGGCTTGAGGGTCAGAGTACAGGCCGAGTTTGCTCTCGTTGATAGAGAGGTTTTTAACCGCGTTTGCAACATCGGACAGAGATGCATCTGTTTGAGAAACTGGAATCTCTCGAATATTAGTCCTGTTGAAATCAGGAGGAAGCAAGATTAATTCATGTCTGGACAGATAGGGAAGTCCGTATTCCAAATTTTGAATGTGAATGGGTCCAGTAGGGCCCTTCGCATCTCCAGTCCGCTCATCCAACTGGTTGAATTGACCAACGTCGACCACATGTGTACGCTTTGAACCATCGTCACCTTCAACATTAATTACTACACAAGACGGATCGATGAGTTCAACCTTGCGCACCTGCTTAGCATCTTTGAATTTCACAGAAGCAATTAACGTCAGATGGTTGCCTGCGGCAACTGATGAAGCAACATAAAAATTCACATACCGTGTCATTGTTTGCACAATAAAATCAGCACCCCAATCGATAGAACCGGCAGAAAGATCAATACAGTCGTCCTCATATAGTTCTTCGGGATAAGGCTTGAGCTTCAATGATGCCAACTTTATACTAGTGACCAAAGACAAAGATCTTCGAGAGACAGAGTCCAGATTACGCTTTAGAACTCTGACTTTGGCCTGTCTCACATCACTCCAGCTGTCGAATTCTGCTTGCCATTCTTTGGAGGGGGCCAAAAGCTTCAAATCTTTTGCTTGCCCAGGAAGTAATTCAATTTCAGGAGGTGTAAATGGGCAAAGCTGGTAGATATCACCATCTTCAGAGCCTAAGTACAGTGTTGCAAAGCCCAGTGGAGAATCTGGCGAGCCTAAGGAGACTCCAGCCAGATCTATGGGCAAATTATCAGAATCAGTTACAGCAATTCGCTCAATTATGGGTACCTCACCTGGCGCGCAGAAAATGCTCGTGACTCTATGTTCTGTGAGGACAATAAGCGTAGCATCAAATCTCGAACAAGGTTGCCAGATAAGGCTCTTGATATCCGACTCGAATGAGACTTCAGATACTTTCCTTGGTGGTAATTTTATCTCCGATGTCCATATTGACGGATCTAGTGACCATATCTGCACTTGGTCACCAGCAGATACTGCGATCAAGTTGGATGAGTTATTGATCTTAATATGCCCGGCGTTAGCCTTCGCTGACGAAAACGGATCAATCTTCAGCAACGCTTTTGGTGTTGGAGATGAGCTCGATGCTACATATACCGTCGGGCCAGATGCATAGATGACTCCCTTATTAGAGCTACAGTGTACAGCCATATTATGAGAAAAAACAGCCGGCTATGGGTCTTCCTATTTTATTGATCAGAGACTCGAATCGCAGTAGCACTTGATGGAAGTTTGGCGTGGTGTAGGTCTGTGTGTGTAGGGTTCGAATTGTTTATGTTTGGCCCTAGTTACGGATATTTACAGACAGACTATAGAAAGATCCGTTGATTTTTTAAAAATTTCTTATAATATTTGCAGATATGGACAGAATAACAACAGTGTAGATGTATGCTCAATTATGAATAAATAGTGACTATGAATGTGATTCCAGCCTTCAAGTTCCCAATGGTTTGGGTGTCCATTGTGCAAGAAGTTTCCACCCAGGAATATGAGTCTTGTCTGATGCGAATTCGATAATCTCTGCTCCAACCAAGCTAGCCATCTCTTCAGCTACCTTGTACAATGCAAAGTCTCCCGTGTCACACGCAGCAATTGCTAGGATCTGTGCATTCCAAGGTCGAGGAGTTCTCTTCAGCTGACGTGCTGATCTATCATTCAAGTATGGGGCAAGTCGAACCGCCCATGATTCTAACATTGAGAACTCTCGGTTCTCATTTTTCTTGAGAGGCCATTCGCGTGGTGAAATTGCGGTTATCAAGGCACTTTCCAGTTCCTGACAAACTTCATGTCCCAGCATTTGAAAGAGAGGCAGCCACAAAGCAATCACTTGAGACATTGTCTTTTTGGTGAAAGAGCCTGAACCGCTCGGTACAAGCACATTGCGATTGATGCACACATCGAGAAATTCAGCTTCATCATTTTCCCATTCAGCCTTCAAAGCGGTCAGCAGCTCTGGAGGAACTGTAGCTGATGTATCGGTACGTTTTAAGCGCCGCCATTCTCTCAGGAGTTCTTTGATATCGTTACCAGCATCATCCTCGGTCTCAGTCGTATCTTTTGCACGGAATGGCACCGTTATGTTTTCATTTGTCTTGAGTCGTTTCGGATCCGGCTTTTCCTTTAATTTCTTACTAGACATTGGCTCACTCTGAAGCGACCAGAAGTTATCCATGAGCCAATCCATAGCCCGATGGGCCATTTGCCTAAGTAGATAAACTGACGGCAGATCTTCGTGAGTGGCTGCATGTCTTAGTTCCACAAATGAGTTTGGTAATTGGGTCTGATCCGCAAGAATATGCAGAGGCACAACGTTGCGGCCTAATTGCTGGCTATCCAGAATCTCGTTAACAAATCTAATGAGAGACATTGCGTACACCTGACGAATCGCATAGAAATCAGCACCAGGAACGTCGCTGTGCATAGCTGATACTAACAAGCAGGTAGCATGCACACTCGGAGGGAGGTTTCCGCGGACCTGATAAGCCTTTGCCTTCGCTAGTCCGCGTTTTTGCTGCATCATATCCCCATAGAGCAGCTCTCTGAGCTCCAGAAGCTCGCCAGGCTCCTTGAAAATGGTCAAACGGACCATGCCCGGAAAAGTAAACAATGCTGAGTAAAGCTGAAATTTCCAAGTACGCTGATCAGACTTGGAGACGGGATATTGTGTTAAGCTAAAAAAATAAGTTCAAACGAATTATATTTTTTTATGAAAAAATTCTACGGCTTTAATCTGTCTACATCGGTATCTTATTATCGATTCTCCGATTGAAAATATTGAAATTTCAATATAAACGACGACCTTGTCTCGTTTAACGCGGGTGCGGGTTCACCGAGAGGATTGGGAGAATGACTAAAGATTGTCCCGTTGCGTTTATGCAGGTTTACATCGCAGATTGCGCGGCGGAACTGTAGTGGTTCCAACGGTCACCTCTTATCGTATTCATTGAATACTATCCATCCCTCCCAAAATGCCAAAACATATCAATTCACCGGAGGCCGCTAAAGAGGTCCTGGATAACAACGACACTTTCTTGTTTGATTGTGATGGCGTGCTGTGGAGAGGCGGCGATTTGCTCCCGCACACCGTTGAGATGCTGAAGCTGCTGCGTGATCACAAGAAGCGGTTGATCTTCGTGACGAACAATTCCACAAAATCCCGAAAAGTGTACGTGAGCAAGTTCAACAACTACGGCATCGAGGCAGACTTTGATGATGTGTTTGGCTCCGCGTTTTCAGCAGCTGTCTACTTGAGTAACCACAAGTCCTTTGACAAGAAGACCCAAAAGGTTTTGGTCATTGGCGAGAAAGGTCTAGAGGAGGAACTGCATGATGCCGGTATTGAGACGGTTGGTGGCAGTGATCCCACACTGAACAAGCCGTTTAGCACAGAAGACGAGGCCAAACTGGCCGTTCGTGATCCTAAAATTGGTGCTGTTGTATGTGGGTTGGATACACATATCAACTACCTCAAGCTTGCCATGGCTCAAGCCCAGTTGCGAGATCCCAAAGTTGTGTTCATTGCCACTAACATTGATTCAACGTTCCCATCTTCAGGTAAAGTGTTGCCCGGAGCAGGGACCATAATCAGGGCTGTTTCGTATTGCTCGGATCGGGAGCCTGAAGCGGTGCTAGGCAAGCCCTCTAAAGCGATGATGGACTGCATCAAGGCAAAATTCCAATTTGACCCTAAACGTGCTGTCATGGTCGGAGACCGCCTGAACACTGATATGGTGTTCGGCAGGGACTCAGGCCTTTCAACCTTATTTGTTCTCAGCGGCATTGACTCCCTTGAAGGCATCTCGAAGTCTGGAGTTGATCCTACGTATTATGCAGAGAGCCTTGGCGACGTCTATGAGCTCCTTCAGAAAAAATGAATCAGCTGACACCATTTCTTAATGCACAAATGATGAGCAACACAAGCATATAAATTTATTAAAATTAAAATGAAACAACAGTGACTATGTCATTAGCACCAAAAATGGAATCATGACTTCCGAATCAATGAGAGAAGGCAATGCCCAAGAATCGGCGTTTTGGCTGATAACAATTATGCGTTCCGCATAAGAGCCATCGTCTGGTTCCACCAACCCAGGTGTACATGCATGCAGATGAGGTGCATAAGATCCTGCAGCTTTCGAGTCTAAATTTGGAGAGTAAAAGGTGTTTGCCAAAGATGCTGTCTGGCTGATTCTGGGTTACATTTTTAAATATATACGACTATAGCGTGTTGTGTATCAAAACTATTTCCAACAGCTATCAATTCTCACCAGTGTCAGATCCTGATCAAATCTCTCTATGTTCTCGACGACGAGATGCAGCGAGCGCCGTGAATGCAGTATATGCTTGCGGCCCAATTATAATAATCTCCACTCTGAGATTGTGAAAGCTGCAGATCTGCCACCGCCCGGAAACAGTACTCAATACCGACTTGCATCATCGGAGACCGTTCACTGCGCAAGATGGGTGAATTCTCGTAAGTATTTTTGGAAGGGGGTTTCCTACTTATATAAACTGATTAAAAAATAGACGATCCCATCAAAGCCGAAGTTCATTCGCTCATTTTTCGAAAAGCTATTTCTTTCGTTTTACAAACCTACTTCCAAAGCCTACGAGTCAATGATTCACGCTATGCTCGAGTTCTTCAATCTACTTTCCATGACAGTGGCGGCTCCCTTACCGTTGGGGTCACAGCTATCGCAACCTGGCGCACCATGGGGCCTTGCGCGTATTTCGCATAAGCTATGGACCTACAGCCAAGATGCTGGGCCTCTAGATACGAGCCCGAATAATGCTTATTACTACTATCAAACTTACAATCCCGTTACTGTATACATGCTGGATACTGGTGTAGATGTAAATCACCCTGAATTCGGTGGACGTGCAAGCTGGGGATACAACTTTGTTTCCTCAACTAATACGGATGACAATGGCCATGGAACTCATTTAGCTGGTATCGCTATCGGCTCTAGTCATGGCGTTGCACGGAATGCAAGTTTAGTTGCTGTCAAGATTTTGGACTCTAATCGTGAGGGCAATATAAGTGACTTTTCTAAGGCTGTTGACTGGGTAATCAACGATCACAAAACACGAGGAGGGAAAGCCGTGATCAACTACTCTGCGGTCGGTGAGCTGTCGTCTTTTCGTGAAGAGGCAATCCAACGAGCAACCTCGAACGGCATATTTGTGGTTAACGCAGCCGGGAACAACAATTCAGATTCCTGCAATTATGGTCCATCAAACTTAGGCCCTTCATTTGAAGGATTTCTCACCATTGGAGCTCTGAACTGGACAACTACGCCGGCCACATTTTCAAACACTGGGTACTGCATCGATCTTTGGGCACCTGGTGTTAATATCCAGTCAAGTCTTCCAGGCAACAAGTACGGATATATGGATGGAACTTCTCAGTCTGCTGCATTTGTGTCCGGCTTAGTTGCATATCTGTGGGGGGAAAATCCGTCCTTGAGTCTGAATGACATGATGCTTCTAGCGCGTAGTGCAAATTCCAATGCACTGATAAATACTCCTTATAATACAACGGGATCGATAGCTTACAACTATGATGCCTAAAGTATTTCTTGGACAATGATTGTTTCCGAAACTCAATTTCATGCCTCAATGGAGACACAAGACTCAATTCCTCTTCAGCAAGTATGTTCGTTCGCAAACTTATAAAGATTTTCATTATAGCAGTATGGTCATTTAAGCAGTTATACAAATCAGTCTATTTATCGACCAAATATCTAAATTAATTTAATGATTTCAAGCTGACTCTAAATCAGAAACGGTCATAGGGCGTCCCTGTCGATACGTTTGTTTACGCGCACAAACATATTACCCTTTTCAAAATCTCTCTGCATATGCATTCACAATTCTAGATATTTCGAGCTGACTAATGTATTGCATAATTTTTTTCACAGAAAAAGCATAAATTGACCAACATCATCTTCAGACTTAACTTTTTACTATACTGACTCGACGTCCCAAGGGGTCTTGGGATCGTTGAAATTGAGCATGTTTCATATTTTGTGGATGATGATAACACCGTTCCTCTTCTTTACGTATCTTATCCGATGATGGTGATAGTAAAGGCCGCTTCCGCTTGATTTATTAAGCAACGCAAAGGAAGCTTACTTGCCAGTACTTAAGTGTCTGACCATAATCTGAACCATGTTTAATTTCAACGGGCTTTGATTTCAGCCGTTGAGGAAGTATTCAGCGTAGCATTCTTGCATGTGAGTATTGCGATGATGAAAATTTTATAAACATTCGCAGTTTCCACGGTAGCACACGTCTGAACCCATTCAGTGTGTCGGTGACCGCCAATATCCTTCCTTGGATGTCTGATGCTTTACTCACATGGATGAATGATGCGTGGACACTTTTCATGTAAGTTGTAGCTCCAAATATGTAGTCTCTTTTTAATGCTACCGAAATATATTTAGTGTGAACTTCCCAATAGAGAAACCGGTCTTGTTTTACTTTTATTAAAAAAGCCCCCATTCATCTTACAATGTATTTTTGATAGCCTTAATCTTCGCTAATGTGTGAGGTGAAGATCAGGTGATTATGCAAGCCATCCCACACGCGTCTAGCCGCTATTTGAAATTGTCAAGCACCAAAGGCTGGATCACGCTAATACGTAACTCTTAGGATCCATTAATGGACCCCACGAGTTTTGCAGCGCCTGCACATGTAAAGGCCCTTGTGGTTCCACTTGGACCCATCACAGTGGGCCAGTTCCAGCAGCATTTTGATCGGCTGAGAAGGGCGGCCGAGGTCCCACTAATCGACGTGCACCTTCCATCAGAGGAATCAAGCGATCAAAATGCACAACCTACATCAGCGACAAGTACGTCGGCTGCGAACTCGACTAATTCGACGTTTGATCCAAGCGCTAACCCCACAGGACATCTAAAATATAGCTTTGAGACGTCTCCCGTGACAGATCCTCATATGTCCTTAGTTGATCTAGAGCCCTGGCGCCAGCAGTTTCTCACAGTAGGTATTGTGCATGCTGATAGCAAATATCCGCTTGAAGCGATTGCAAAATCGCTGACGGAAATGCGCAAAATATACTCCAAATCCATATACCATGTGGTCCTGCTGTTCGACACTGAAGATTCTGAGTCCCTGAAGGGACACATTGATATTGGTACGCACATTTTTCCCATTGAGAAATCTAATATAACGTCGCTGGAATCAACTTTGAGCACACTGTCGGGCCATTTCCTGGGGAAACTCAGTAACTTTTGGACAGTAAGACAGCTTAGCTCGTTTCAAAGCCCTTCTGCTTTGCTCAAATCCGCAGGCCTGCCATCACAGGTCCATACCTATCAGCATCCAGTCACAGGAAAACGGTCTCATGCCCCGCGTTACACGAGTCATACACACCATCACCATCATTCTCCGTCTGGGGTGTCCCTAGGTCGGCATGGATCAATTAGTATGAACAGTGCCGAGCGAGCGAAGTCGCGTCAAGATGGCCGGACTCGCAAGTTTCTGGGAAATCTTTATTTATTGAGTGGACGCATTTCAGATGCTCTTACTGAGCTGGGAATGGCAGCCACTGTGCTGAAGGAACATGATGATCATCTATGGCTCGGATCTGCCCTCAACGATATCGGTCTTTGTTTAGTGATACAGAAATACGAGAAAGGACAGCATGGCATCCCATCGACGGCTGTTGCGGCTGCATGGTCAATGGCCTCGCAACATCTGAAGAAGACGAAGAATGTTCGAAGCTCGAGCTCACATTCAGCAACAGCTTCAACAAGTTCTATTCAAAGCTCCAATGGCCCATCGAGCATCCATAGTAACCCAAATCTGTCACCACGCCGTAGAGACTCGCGTCAAGTCAGTGGGTCATTACCGGATCGATCTGCAGGCCAGCGTCGCGACAGTGTGTCGACTATAGCTGAAGGGATGGCAGGTTCAAATTCGGCAGGAAGTTCTGCATCGAGCTCAGCTGGTAGTCCCACATCCTCAATGACCTTGAGCAGGATCGCATCTTTGAGAAAATCCAAGCCATTCACGGACCAGACGCCTGTGGAAGACATTTTGGAGTATATTATTTCGGCTGCCCTCGAGGAGTATGCGCAAGGTGAAGATTTCGAGATTGTACCATACACAGTGTACTATGAAGCTATTGTGCGATATGCGAACCTTATGATCAGCCTTAGATTCGGTCAGGGATGGACAGAGCATGCATTAGCAACTGCTTTAGGCGAGGAGATCTCCCTAGACACATCGAACCCCGCAGATCATCCTACTTTATTGGATATTGAGGCCTGGATCTCCAAGGTCTATGAAATAAGTCTGAGCCATCTTGAGCCAGATATCCAAGCGCTAATTCTGGGCTCAATTGCACGATTGTATGCTCGTGCTGGTTTAAAACGTAAGTGGGCATTCACCTGTGCACAGATCGTCAGTATTCTCGCGTCAAGTCGCGCAACTGTGCATACGGATTTGGGCCAGGTTGCCGAAGTCTTGCAAGTCTATACAACGTGGCCAAAACTGGAAGCTCAGATGCTGCGTAAACTCATTCCTCTAGGCCAACGTATCCAGAATGCGAAGCTGCAAACAGATGCAGCCAGCCGCCTATTGGCCTTAGTGTGCAGTGATGATTACCCGATGATGGACAAGGACCAGATGACGCTCTATCACCTCATCAGCAGCTATAGCGACGTTACTCAAGCGAATTTTTGGGATCCCGATCTGGTTGAAACAGCTTCGATTAAGGCCCACAGACTCTCATCGTCAAGATCGAATGGCCTAACTTCGGCGTCCAGCCCGCGCTCGAGTATTCCTAATCAACAGAGAAACTCTATAACGTCGAGATCGATGTCAGCAACAAGCACAGGCCCGTTCATTTATAATCCATTCGATGCTGTCGAGCCTAAAGAGAAAGGATCTATTGAGACGGGCGTACAAACAACGGCAAGGATATCCTTGAGGAATCCTCTGGCTATTGATATCCAGGTGTTTGAATTGGCTTTGGTGAACAAACAAAACGAGATGATTTCAGACGTGGTGAAGAATGTCACTATTCCACCGAACACTGCGCACTTCAAAGTCGATGTTGCCGTGATGCCACCAGAGGGCATATCGACATTAATCATCAGTGGCTGCCACGTACAAGTTGCCGGTTGTGCCAGTCAGATTTATCCGATTCCGGTAATCGAGGTGCCCGTCATACCGGCACGGCCTGTTTTGGCTTTGCAAAAACTCAGTCTTCTCAAAGGCTGGACGATGTTGCTGGAAGGAGAATGTAAGAGATTCAGTATTACTCTGTGGAACAGCTCGAATGTTGCAAACAAGATTCTCCACTTTGGATTTAATGATTCTACTGTAGATTCTATGCGCACGGCCTCTTCACGACCAGATGTAACTCGATCGGATTTCTATGAACACGAGTATTTCTTGCATAAAAGACGGGCCATTGATTTGGTAGACGACTCAAAAATGGAAGAGCTGTCACATATTGATCCACAAGCATCGCGCACGTTTGAATTTGATCTCACCGGCAAGCGCGGTGTAAATGCTGCCGCAGTTCTGGTTGACTATGGCTTATCCGAGAACACACTTAGACGTCTCAAGATCCCATTGCAAGTCACCATTTACCCGAGCATCAATGTAGAGCGAGCAAACATACTTCCTTCTAAGAACAAAAACGCTGTGCTACTAATTGTCGACCTTCGCAATTTGTGGCGCGAATCGTTGACATGTAAACTATGGGCGGATGGATCCGAGATCATTGAACATGGCATTGATAGCTCGAGCACACGACGGTTAGTTCTCGAGGTTCCCTGGGAGCCCTCGTCTCCGGAGGAACTCAAACGGCCTATTCCTAGCATGTCGAGTCGACAGTACACGGTTGATACGCGAACGTCACCAGAGCAGCTGCAGATATTTTGGCTACGGGAGAAACTGTTGAACCGAATCCATGGCGAGTGGTTCAATGACAAGGGCCGACATGGCTACATCGAGCTGCGGTCGATCAAATTGTCCAAACGCATGGGCGAAGCTCTGAAGAATTGTCCCATTGAAGTGACGGCTACGTTGTCAAAGACACCTCCGCAAGTCGATGAAGCCGTGTCGATGACTGTAAACATAGTAAACAACTCGCTGCGACCAGTTCAAGGCATCCTACGCCTTGTCGCCAACAAACCTGCCCAGCGGTATATGTTGGTGTTGGGCTGCCAGCAGCAGCTGGTGACAATTCCAGTTAATGAGCGCGCCGAGGCGACATTTGAAATGGTTTTCCTGAACAGAGGCACCGTAGAGCTGAGCTCAGTGCTTGATCCTTTAGATCTCGGGTTCTCGGAGCCCGTGTTCCAGACTGAAAAGACCGTTGTACATATCTGAGATTAATGTATCTATTTTTATTCTCAACTATTGTGGATGTAGCATCCTGTGTGAAGTAATTTTTTTTAAAAGAGATCACCCTTTGGAGTCCTGAATGCTTTCGATTCGGCTTTATATTTTCTTGGTAAGGGCTGGGTGGCCTATGCGTGCTTTTAGAAATTCATGCATTGTACGCAGCAATGAGGAAAGCCAAGCCGAAACTGTATTTGAAGCTCGGATCCTCGACCAGAATTTCCTGGTGGAAATGGTCGAGGCACCAGTGGTAGACGGCCGAGTAGGCGGGGCGCAGATCAAGGTGCCCCGACGCAGCAAGATACTCTGTAGTCATCAATGACGTCACAATGGCACCGACGAGGAGTTTAGATATTCTGCCGAAGAAGTACCCGCTGACCATACCGAAAAACGAGCCGAAAGTGAGCTGGTGGTAGTCGAGTTTGCCATTGAAGTGCGACAGGCCTTTGCCGTTGATGGGTTCGGCATACTTAGCAATCGACTCGCCCGGGCCCGGCGTTGAAGCAACCGGCGAATCGTTGAGAATTAGGCGGCGACGCTGGTAATAAAGGGCGCTAGAGCCCAGGAACGTACCAGCCGCAATCGGGAGCACGCGCGGAAAATAAGTCGAAATTCGGGGGATAGCAAACATTGTGCGTTCGTGCAGATACAACGCCAGGGCGGCCGGCCGGTGGTAATGTATTTATGGGGACGAGGAATGGTGGGGGTTGGGTAAGGCGCCATTAACGAATGTGCACATCCTTATCACCGCCGGGAATGGGTAAAGCCGAGCGATCTGCCATATATACACAGCTGAAGGGGGTGATGCGTAATAAATTGAAGGTTAAGAAATTTACAGATTTTAGAGACAATTTATAAGGTGTTGGATGTCAATTGCGGACCGATCAGTTTAATCACATGTACACTGGCTCAGCCCAGCATGCATGCCATTTAGAGCATGCCCTATTTGCAACAGGGCTCCATTCCCAAAATACCCACCAAGTACACAGAATCAAGTCAACTGAGCTTGACAACGGCTGTGATGACAGACCTTGAAGCAACAAGATTCTGTTTATGGAATGGGCATACGAGTAATCCCAACTTATTATTGATGTAATTTGCATTATAGAGCTTATAAAATAGAGTGTTACGAGCCCGCTTACAAGCGGTCGTAGTAGTACTCCCAGTTTTCGGGGGTCTCCTTGACACCCTGGCGCTTGCGGGCGGCGCAGACGATGGCACCAGGCTTGGAGGCGGGGTCCAACGGGTCACCAGGCATGCTCTGCCAGTGGTCGAAGACCATCTGGGGGAAGGCCTGGCCACCGGTGGCCTGACGGAGCTCGGTGGTGAAACCGAACGACTCGTTGACGGGCAAGAACGCCTTGATGGTGAACTGAGGAGTACCCGGGCGCTGGACCTCGGACACGACCTGACCACGCTTGCGGTTGAGGACGGAGTAGATACCGCCGATACCGGACTCGTGACAGGTGATCTCGACGGCGAAGACGGGCTCCAAGATGGCGGGCTCGGCCAACAAGAGGGCCGCGAAGGTGGCACGACGCATGGCCGGGCCAAGCTGACCGGCACCACGGTGGATGGCATCCGGGTGCAAGGTGACATCCTGCAAGTTGAAGCGAGTGCCACGCATGGGCTCGTTCAAGATAGGACCGTGCGCAGTGGCCTCCTGGAAGGCAGCGACGATGTGGTCCTTGATTTCGTGGATGTACTGCACAGCCTTGGTCTGATCGACGACCAAGTTCGCGCCGGTACCGTCGGGACCGAACGCCCAGATCTTACGGGCATCCGTGACGTCCCAGCCGTACTCGTCGGCAAGAACACGCGCACGCGCCTTGAAATCGTCACCGGGGTTGACCTTGCCCTCCTCAATGGCCAAGGAGAGCTCCTCGTCGAGGGGCTCGGCAATGAGGTAGATACGGTTGTGCTTGTTCGGCGACTTCGCAAGGGCGACCTGCGAGGAGGTTGCCGTACAGGTCTCACGGTAGGAGACGACGGGAGGAGACACCTTGATGGGGATACCGGCGTGGTCCTCACCCAAGTCCTTCAAGCAGATCTCCAAGTGGAGCTCACCCGTGCAGGCAACGATGTGCTCACCGGAGGGAGAGATAGAGGTCTGGACCAAGGGATCGGACTTGGACAGACGCTTGAGACCCTCGACAAGCTTGGGCAGATCGGAGGCGTTCTTGACGTCGACGGCGACCTGGACGACGGGGGACACAGAGAAGCGCATGACCTTCATGTTGTGGGCGGACTCGATCGTGGTCAAAGTACCGGACTTGAGCAAGAACTGGTCGACACCGACAAGACCGATGATGTTACCGCAGGGGCAGTCCTCGATAGCCTCGACGGTACGGCCCATCATGAGCACGGTGCGCTGGATGTTCTTGATGAACAGGTCATCCTTCTTACCGGGGACGTAGTTGGGGCCCTGGATACGGACCTTCTGGCCGGACTTGACGGTACCGGCGAACACACGGCCGAACGCGTAGAAACGGCCCTTATCGGAGGTGGGCACCATCTTAGAGACGTACAACATCAAACCAGCCGAGGCGTCGCAGTTCTTGATGGCAGTGTAGGCCTCGTCGTCGTGGGGACCCTCGTACAGGGTCTCGGCACGGTAGGCCTGCGAAGTGGCCGGAGAGGGCAAGTGCAAGACAATCATCTCCAAAAGAGCGTCAGCAGCAGGCAAGAACTTGCGCATGACGGTCTTCAACAAGGGCTTGTCAGCAAGGTCCTTCTCCTCACTCTTCAGCTCAACACCAAGCTTGGGCAACAGAGCCAAAAGCTCGTCCTTGCGGCCGTTCGTGATGGCAGAGTAGATGCGGAAGATGGGGTCCAAAATGAACATGTTGAAGGCACGCTCCAAGGTGTTGCCATCGGCGTCCGTGGCGGACTTCGTCCACTTCTTCGTCTTCGGGTTGAAGAAGTGGTCGCCCCACAAGCGCTCCATCATCTTCTCGCGGTCGACACCGAACTTCTTGGAGTAGCGGATGGCGAACTGGCGGATCGTGAAGGCCCAGCCCTGGATGGCAGAGGCGAAGGCAACGTTACCCTTGTTGGGGAACACCTGCACATCACCGACGGCCTCGTCAGTGTAGGTGGCAATGACGACGTTCACGGACTCGACGTGACGCGCGAAGGTCTGGTAGACATCCTCCTTGTCGATCTGCAACTCGAGAATGGCACGGTCGACCTTGTTGATGACCACGACGGGCTTGATACGCTCGGTCAAGGCCTGACGCAACACGGTCTCGGTCTGGACGGAGACACCGTCGATGGTGTCGACGACGACAAGGGCACCGTCGGTGACACGAAGGGCAGCAGTGACCTCGGAGGAGAAGTCAACGTGACCCGGAGAGTCGATCAAGTTGATGAGGAACTCAGTGCCGTCGCTGGGCTGCTTGATCTCCTTGACGTCGTCCTCGCTGAGCTCGGCGTGCAGGGAAATGGCCGTGGACTTGATGGTGATACCACGCTCCTGTTCGTCCTTACGGGTGTCCATGAAACGGGCGTCACCGGCCTTGGCGGCGGAGATGATACCGGCGCGCTGGACGAGCGAGTCGGTAAGCGTAGACTTACCGTGATCGACGTGAGCAACAACGGAGATGTTGCGGATGTTGTTCTTCTTACCCATAAGGGTACGAATATGATCAACTGTCAGAGCGGAAACCATTTTGAGATGTTTCTTTGAACTGCTAGGACCGCTTTGGAGTTGAACTAAAAGTGAGGTGGAGAAGAAAAAGAAAAAAAAAGGGAAAAAGGAGGGATGAGCTGGGTAGTATATAATCAAAAAAATTTCACGCCTTGGGTGCCAGCGCCGGCTTAGGGTTTGTGCGCACTACCCACCCCGTCCCAGCAGTATAAGGTCGCCGGTTCTCCACCTTAATGAAAAGTTACCTTTTTTTAAGGGTTTGGCTTGGGTACTTTTTCAACCCATATTTTAGGCTAAGTTAAGCCCTAGCCATATACAGACAGATTGACAGGTGGACCGATAAAGACGTACATGAAGATACACACAGACATCTATAGCAAGTATAGAGTACATACCAACGAAGAGAAGATATCGAAGATAAAGACAGGGACTTTTACGGATAAAGAGGATACATAGACATATAGCAAATATAGAAAATATAACAGAGAAAATAAAGACAGGCACATATATGGATAGAGAAGATAAAGACAGGTACATATACGGATAAAGAAGAAGATGAGAAGATATAGATAGATATATACAGTCGGATAAGGTACATATCCAGATAAGAGATACACATAAGCAGATAGTATTGCCAATGTGTAGATATATAGACGGATAGTAATATAAAGAGGATACATCCAGATGTAGAGAAGACACATATAGGTAGATAGACAGATACGTAGCAGATACATAAGGAGACAGTAAGATAGCAATATGTAGACATATATAGACAGATAGTAAATCTAATATGCATGAGGGCTTGCCGGAGCGAGCCATATGAAATAGAAAGGGGCCAATATGTATGCGGGCTTGTCGAATCATATGTGTATCACCGTTATGCAGCAGCTAGATGCGAACACGTAAGTGCTTCCTCACAACAAGTAAGTATCAAAGGTTTCTGCCGAAACATGTGTGTCATACGTTGCAACTAACTGCTAACTTTGATTCAAAATCCGATTGATGTTTGGCTGTTTATCGTGTGTCATAGTCAGCAAGTTGCTAGATCCGAAATCTCAATTGTTTCCCTTATGTTTGTCGTGTGCATCAGACGTTGTGCATCAGACGTTGTGCACCAACTTGATGGATATGAATTCGAAGATTTGAAAACTCAATTGGATCCTTCTGTGCATGACACGTTGGGCAGCTTGCTAGATCCTAATTGCTTCCTTTTGTTGTCGCATGTGCACACACGTTGTGCAATTTGCTAGATCCGGATTGCGTCCTTTTCTTATCGTGCTGCATCACACGTTGTGCAAGTTGACATTAGTTTGATTCAAAATCTGAAAACTTTCTTTTTAGTTCTGCTTGTATTCGTTGTGCCTTCATTTGTTCGTTTTGTCTTCATTTGTTCGTTTTGTCTTCATTTGTTCATTTTGTCTTCATTAGAATCTATTCAATAAATACGGGGCCACGGGCAGCTACACGTTGTCGCTGCTGCCGTCAGTGTATCGTTTTGGCCGCTTCTGCTCGTTCCAGTGCAAGGTCCGGCTCAGCTGCTGGACCCAGGACACGCTGGAGTTGTGCTGCGGCAACACCTTCGGGAACGGGTACGGGCTGGCGTTGATGGCGAGGAAGTCGCCGCGGCGCAGCTCGACGCGCGCCTTGCCGTCGAAGGACACGAACGCGGACGAGCGCGCGTCGTAGGGCACGCCGATGTGCAGGATCATGGAGTCCGGCACGACGAGCGGCCGGAAGCTCAGCGTGTGTGGGCAGATCGGCGAGATGAGCCGCGCGGGGATGTCTGGGTGCACGAGGCTGCCGCCCGCGGACATCGAGTAGGCCGTGGAGCCCGTGGGCGTGCTGATGACGACGCCGTCGGCCTTGATGGACGTGAGCAGCTCGAAGTTGCCGTAGAGCTCCGTCATCGTGACGAACGGGTTCGGCCCGCGGTCGACGACGACCTCGTTCAGGATCGTGTACTCGCCGTCGCGCGTGTGCGTCGTCAGGTGGTGCGTGCGGCCGGCCTGGCGCATCTCGTTCTCGAGGTCCTCGCTGCCGCTCTTTTCCTGGTTCTTTGTGCGCATGACTGTGCACTCAAACCGCATGCGCAGCGCGCAGCAGATGCCGAGGTCGAGGTGCTCGGCGAGGATGTGCGGGAAGTTCTCGAACTGGTTCTCCGTCATGAACCCGAGCGAGCCAAGCCCGAACGAGATTGTCGGCGGCACCATTTTCTGGAACAGCCACGACGTGTACAGGACGGTGCCGTCGCCGCCGAGCGTGATGACGAGGTCGATGTCCTCGGCCTCGGGCGGCGACTCGGCGCTCCACAGCTTCAGCCGGCGCAGCTCGGCGGCGCTGAGGCGCTTTTTCATGTCGTCCATGCCGAACCCCGGCTTTTGCAAGAACTCTTCCTCGACGAGCACCGTCAGCTTTTTGTTCGAGCACCGCTGTGGCGCATTCGGTGCGCACACTCGAGGCTGTCTTGGTTCTTTTCGTGGCTCTTTTGGTGGTTCGTTGACACTAACTGATCCATCTAAATCCCCTGATCTAGACGGCACGGAGAACTCGAGCTGCGAGCCCGAGGATGCAAGGGACGCCGGCTCGGCGTCCGGCGCGTCGGCCTGCCAGCGCAGCAGCCACTCGACGAGGTCGCGGCCGTGCGGCGGCAGCTCGTCGTCGCTGAGCTTCGACACGATCATGACGTTCTCGACGGCCACGGCCAGCGCGACGTTCGCGAGCGAGTTCGAGATGCCGCGGATGTTCGTGACCATCTCGCTGAGCCGCTCCTTGCTGTCGACGTAGACCATTTCGCGCGGGCTCTGCGCGTTGCTGCTGCGCGAGACGGACGCCGGCGCCGGCACGGTGCGCGGCGATGCGCCGAGATTGCTGCTCGAGTTTGTGCGCGTCGACGGGCTCGGCGACGGCAGGCCGCTATTTGTGCGGCTCTCTGAGCGGCTCCCTGATCGGCTATTTATTTGGCTGCTTGTGCCGGTGTTTGTCCGATCGGGGTTTGACCGATCGGGGTTTGACCGATCAATGTTTGTCCGATCTAGGTTTGTCCGATCTATGTTGGCTGGAATATTTGACAAGCTCGGCGGGTTGTCCGCCAGGCTGTAGACGGTGCCCGCGCGGCGGCCGAACGGCGGCGACGCGACGACGGCGCGGAACGGCGAGTCGTGCTGCTGCAGGTTGTGCGCGAGCGAGTTGTGGATGACGACGCGCGACGGCTGCGGCGGCGGCGGCGCGGCGAGTTTGCGGCGGTCGCTCATGGGCAGTCGGCAGAGGCGCTCGCGGAATGCCGAGTGCGGTTAATTGAGGCGGCGGGGGCGTTTGGCAGACCGGATTCGCAGTGTGCACCCGCAATGACGGCAGTCTGCGTTTCGATGGGACGTCGGGCGGTGGGCGGACGAGGCCGGCTGATTCCCCTAATCTTATGCTTACTTAGAACGGCTGGATCAGCGGTTTATGCCCAGCGCTGCGTGTGAGCGCTGCTGCCCGTTCGCCTGGCAGCACTGCTAGGCGTACGGGGGAGCCGGTGAATAACCCTAATGTGGGGCACTGGAATTAATCCACTGCTGAAAACAACCAGATACACAAGTATACTACAGAATATACTACAGAAGTATAGTAGAGAAGTTTCGAATACGTAAGTATAGTACGTAAGTATACATAAGTATAGTACATAAATTTCGGAAACATAATTTTCGAGCACATAAGTATAACTATATAAGTATGCATTTGAGGCTGCAAGATCTTTGGTCTGCTCAATGATGAATTGTTCAATTATGTAAATTCGTAATATGTTCCCCGACATAATGACGTATTTTGGATCAAGGCGGTCGCCTGATATAGCATTTATGGGTTGTGATATGTGTGCTCAATGAAGGTGCATTGTTCAGTAATTTCCCACTCAACGTGAATTATTCACTATGGTTACCATATGTTTATTATCTATTGTAAGAAACGGCAGATCTTCAAGCAGGTCGAAAGGCAATGCAATCTAGAATAATATTCCTCAATCAACACATACACATCTGTTATTTGAAATTAATTGCCTATTTTGTGCTCCCCGGTTATCTCCGGTATTTCATATAGTTCTTTACATATTGGCAGTGTGAACCGGTGCTGGGGGTGACCTAACCACATCCATATTGGAGTTCTCCTATTCGTGCCCTACAAGTGATCGCCAAAAAACACTCCCCTCTACACCTACCGAAGATGGCTAAACCGTACCAGGATATGCCGCCGCAGGGTGGCTACCCGTATCCCATCCAGTGGCGCCGAAACCTCCCGGCGCGAGGCTTCCGCCCGTCCATCTACTTCCTCGCCGTCGTGGGCATCTGCTCCTACGGCTTCTATAAGCTCACCGCGGGCATCCGCGAGAAGAACGAGCTCAAGCGCGAGAACCAGTGGTCTCGCCTCTACTTGCAGCCACTGCTCGAGGCCGAGGCCGACCGCGACTACTACCGCCGATTCGCGAGCCTGCGTGCGAAGGAGCACGAGATCATGGCGAACGTCAAGGACTTCGACGCGGACAAGAGCGTGTACCACGACGGCTCCTTCCACAAGCCGACCTTGACCGCTTTCCCTTCCCTAAAATAAGCATAATACATAGAATGATCGATGAGTTTAGTGTACCGGTACATGCCAACGTGATAACAAGCAACGTGATACCAAACAACGTGATACCAAACAACGTGAGTAACAATCAACGTGGATATCAATCAACGTGGATATCATTGTGTCAAAGTGAACATGTCAATTTGTGGGTCAACTTATGGTGTGGTTCTGCCAAAGTGCATGTCATTGTGTAATGTAGACGTCGGCGTGGAATGCCCTATATATCAATGTGAGTATGTCAACGGTGTATATCAATGTGTGCCGGGTAGATGTCAACGCGAGCACTCAAGGCTCTTTTGTTTTTGATAGGAAGCTCATATTGTTGTATTTGTGCGTTACAGTCTTGTAAGTAGGTGTCAATAATCTTGCTTGACAACCTATATGATCTGAGACGGCAACTGCAGTGATGCAAACAATGCCTATCCATATCGTTGAGGGGCATAGGTAATTGACATGATTGAATGATATGGCTAATATAGCTGATTGATATGGTTGATCGATATGGTTGGTTGATATGGTTGATTGACATCGTTGATATGAATGAATATATCGTTGATTGATAAAATTGATATGATTGATTGTATAATTGATATAGTTGATGTAGTTAGTTGGTATCGTTAACGCATACCGTTGATTGACATTGTTGATATAGTTGATTGATATCGTTAAATTTACCGTTGATTGATATCGTTGATTCGTTCTTCGTATGTGTTCAAATTGTCTTTTTCAATTGTCAAATTATTATGCTATACTAAACTACGTGCTCCGATCTACTCCTTGGAGAGCATGGCTTCGCGGCCAGCGCCGACGCCGACCCATCCAATCGGCACCCCCACAAACTTCTCGATGTACTCGAGGTATTTCAGCGCCTGCGGCGGCAGGTCCGAGTACTTGCGGATATCGCTCGTCTTCGACTTCCAGCCGGGCAACGTGTCGTACAAAACCTCGACATCGTTCGTCTCGAGCAAACTGAGGTTCGCAGGGAACGTCGGGATGAGCTTGCCCTTGTATTTGTAGCCCGTCGCGACCTTGATCTCGGGCAGATCGTCGAGCACGTCAAGCTTCGTGATGTTCAGCTTCGTGTAGCCGTTGATCAGCGTCGAGTGGCGCAGCACGACGAGGTCGAGCCACCCGCAGCGGCGTCTTCGGCCCGTCGTGACGCCCCATTCCGCACCGACTTCCTGCAAATGCGTGCCGATCTCGTTGAGCTGCTCCGAAGGGAACGGTCCGGCGCCAACCCGCGTCGTGTAGGCCTTCACAACGCCAATAACGTCGCCAATCATCTGCGGCGGGATGCCGAGACCCGTGCAAACACCGCCAATGCCCGTGTTTGACGAAGTGACGTAAGGGTAGGTACCGAAGTCGATATCGAGCATCAGTGCATTAGCACCCTCGATCAGCACCTTCTGGTTCGCACCCTTCGACAACGCCTCGTGCATAAAGGCAACCGAGTCGACGACCATCGGCTTGATGGTCTCACGGTACTCCTTCATGCGCTGCAGCTCCTCAGCACTGTCGTACTCAAACCCGCCGAACCGCTTCTGCTCCGCATCCAGCAGGCGGTTATACAGTGTCACAAACTCCTCCCAAGCGCCGGGAACGTCGCTGACGAGGTGGTGCACGCGCAAGCCCGATCTCGTGGCCTTAGATGAGTACGCAGGGCCAATACCGCGGCCCGTCGTGCCAATGGCCTTTCCATCCGGCGACAGCTCGGCCTCGCGGAGCTTGTCGGCGCGCTGGTGGAAGTCGAACACGAGCTGTGCACGGTCGCTCAAAAACAGGCGGTCGCGGCACTTCAGACCCTTTGATTCCAGGGTCTCGAGCTCGCTGAACAGCGACTTCAGGTGCACAACGACGCCGTTTCCGACGAGGTTGCGGCACTTCTCGTTGACAAGACCGGAGGGAAGCATGTGGAAGTCGTACTTCACGCCCTCAACGACGATGGTGTGGCCGGCGTTGTTGCCGCCTTGGCATCGCGCACAAACGTCGACATCGTCGCACAGGATGTCGACGAGCTTGCCTTTGCCTTCATCGCCCCACTGGGCACCGAGAACAACCGTTGCCATTGCTGATGGAAGTGTAGAAAAAAGCGTGCGTGGTGGATCTAGCCGCGTATTCGAAAAACTCGGCTTGATGAGAAAGTTTCACTCAACCCCGAAAATCTGCTTTATGATCACAGAGGCACCCGATCGGACTTAGGCAGGTGCTTCGCGGTTAGGGGCCAGGGGGGATAACTGTGGATCCGGCATACATGGGGCGATGCGACTAATCTCTGAAAAATCGTGTTTCTTCCCATCCCAACGGTTCGGAATGCAGCGACCCCTGCACCGCCACGTGAGATGCAGCAAAAAAGAAATGACCTGGAACGACGGCCGGGTTTGGAGCCAGCGCTGATGGGCTCTTCGCTCCGATGACTACCAAGAGTTGTACGAGCATGCAGCATGCACGTGTATGTCTATGGTTAGTGATTTATATGTTAGATACAGAAAGACACGATTTGTGGTAGATAATATGTATGGTATATAATGTGTATCGGGTGGTTGAAATTTTGCTTTTGTTTTTGGTGTCTTATGTCCAAAAATAGTCATCGCACATTGTTGATGACACTTTATTTCCCAGTGCGTTGCTCGGTGGAATTACGGAAAATGCTGCCATGCACCTACCAGTACATAAGATATTATAAAGACATACGTTAGACCAAACATAGATCGTGGACGGCAAATCGCAAATCACAAAAATACAAAATATTCACCAATACACGAATTGATGAGATTGTTTGTTTTCTACTTACAACGTTAGATTTGTGATGACCTCAGTGTAAGCGCTAAGAACTACCTTATCGGTTCATGGGTATTGGTTTGACAACAAAACCGCTGCCCAAACGGACCTACAGCGAACCCAAGCGCGAACCCCGGCTCCACGGCTAGCCATGGCTCAACGAGAACACTCACGACATACACAGCTCGCAATACGATGTCTAATCAGAGCGGAATCAGCGTGAGCCAACTTTTGGCCGACGAGTTCCCGGCCTTCATCGAGAGCCCCGATCTGGCCGCTGTGCTAAACATTGACCATGAGAAAGAACACGTCGTGCTGAGCTCGCGAGTTAGAGGCGAGCTCAACGATCTGCAGCGCCATCTCGACGATCAGCGCAAAAACAGCAAACTCGAGGCGAGCTACGTCGTGCTCCGTCTACCCGATGCGGAAAATAGCTTCGCGTTCGTGCAATTCATGCCGGACGAGGCGCCTTTAAGCTCGAAAATGAAGTATGCGTCCAGTCACGCTACAATCCACCGCCAGCTCGGCGGTTCATCCGTGTTCACAACCACGATTTTCTGGACGTCTTTAGATGAGGTCAGCCACGAAGGCCTCAAAGCCCATAGAGACCACGAAGAAGCACCGGCTCCTATGACTGAGGAAGAGTCCAGTTTAGCATCGGCTGTACGGTCTCAAGGTACGCGCGGTACCTCTGTGGCTGGCCAATCAACGTTAGCTATCAGTGCGAATGTCACAGACAAAGCCGCTACGGAGTTGCACAACAACCTAAAGGAAGGATCTGCCCTTGTTTTCAGGGTGAATGCCGATGATAACGAGAGCATTGACTTGGTCGATGACGTGCCCATCAAAAATCTGACCTCTTTATTTGAGGATCTCCATGAACCGCGCTACGTCGTTGCGAAACTCAACAACAAAGTCGTGTTTGCCGTCACCTGTCCGCGCAAGTCCACAATCAAGCACCGAATGCTGTTTGCGAGCACGCGTATCTCATTTTTGGAGTACCTGAAAACCTTCTTGACTGTCGATGTTCAGATCGAGACTTTTGAACCGGAAGAAGACCTGAAATTAGGTGCGCTCGAAGCAGAGGTCGGCCTTGGAAAGCAAGAGGAGCCGGCCGAGCAGAAAGAAGCCAGCACACCGAGCTCAAAACCCATGTTCTCTAGACCAAGACCACCAAAGCGAAGGTAGTTCTGAGAATTCGTGCTAATCGAAATAAGGAACCAATAGTTGTAAACGGTTTCCCCTACATGCATGTATGCAGCCTATTCTCTACGATAGGTGAGAACCCTTATTTTTGTTCATGCAAGATATGTGTTTACACCCTTAGTCCGCGCTTCCCAACGTTTATTTTCCCTGCATGTAATTTATTTGAAGTTGAGAAAAAAAACTTTCTAAACAATTTAGCCTTCAATTAGTGCTGACAAAATGAAACTGAACTTTCAAGCATTCAGAGACAAGAAACAAGTTTTAAGCGTTCTGAATACCAAGCTCCAAGACCGCATTATCGTACTGAACGAACATGCAGATAACGCTATCCGGCGCGATGATTTGCGTGACGAATTGGCTCGCCAAGAAGAGTTAGTCCAGTTTTACGAAGACGCGATTGAAACTCGGCGCGAAGCTGAGAAGAAAGATCTTGAAGAACTTTTAAATATTATTATGTCCTCACACACGGCTGAGCAGCATTTCCTTGTCATATACAAAGAGCTCTTAGCGAAAGACGAGCGGATTCCTACATTTGAGTGGGAAGTCCCGGTTATAGCGTTGTCAAAACGGGTACATAAAAGACATCGGCTTTCATTGCGCCCAACGTATATGACGGTGGCTGCTAATTTCAATCACACTAGACGCGTCGCAATACAGAAGTATTCATCCGGCATATACTATACATCAGTGAGCTCGGCAAAAAAGCGGCTTGAAGTTCTAGATACTGCCATCGCGCTTCTGGAGCCGGACCTAGATGACTTAAAAAATTTGATTGCTGAGCTCGAGATACAAGTGTGTGAAGTCAAGGATAGAAGAAACCACCTCAAGGCTTTACTTGAACGTGATACAATCCTAACGGAAGATGAGCGATGGCCTATTAATAATTACCGGTCGAACGCCCTCAAATACTTTAACGCCTTCCATGTCATGGACATTACGAACACTTCTGCTAACAAAACTAACCGTCGTAAACGGATGTCCGCGAAATCAATGCACACAGAGGCCCCTCGCACTCAACACGAACATATCAGTGAGCAATCATTCTTCCCCTGTACAACTGCGAGCGTATTCGACTCAGACAGTAACCCATGCGGGACTCTAGAAGACCTGATTTACTCCTACAGCGGTGCTGATTGCGTCTCTGATCATACGCCCGAAACTGAGCGTGCATTTTCAAATGCTGGGAACGACAGTTTCCAGAAGCCGTCGAGTTATGAGGCCCTGTATTCTATCAAGAGTCCCACATGTTTAGGGGGATATTCAATGGGCGATAATTGTGCCTTTTCAGAGTATGACCCACTAGATATTCCCAAGACGCGATGCTAAACACCAGTGTCACGCTGAGATATATATATGTGAACGATGATGCAACTTAGGCATCAAATATCCGTGCAAACAGCTGAATATGTAATTGAATCCCTAATATAAAAACTGCAATATTGACGAATAAAATATGACTTTTCAATATCATTTAATGCCCACATCCAAGGTGTCGTCAAATGAGCCTCTCCGAACGCGCAGCCAGTCGGTTTAGGTTACCAGCCATAGTTCCAACGACCTCAAGTAGATTCTGTGGAGAACACGCTGCAGTTTCATATCTGAATAAGTTAAAGTGTTTCAAAATTGAGATAATACGATGCAAAAATATTTGCTCAATATTATCATTGTTTTGACGCTGCCATTACAATTTGGCCTGCATATGGCCATTTTGAATGCACCCATGGATTTCATGGGCTGCAATGGTGTAGAGAATCCATCGTTCCACTGTATCGAGAATTGGAACCCCGATCTCCCAAGTAGCGTGTATGCTGTGGGTGGCTTGATTGGCAGTGCATTTGCCTCGATGTTCATGAGCAAGTTCGGGCTTTACGGGTCCCTTTCTGCAGCAGCAGCCACTTTCCCGATCGGATCACTTGTGTTTTGGCTGTCTCGTTACCAGTCCACTATAGTTGTGTCTCGAATCATTACCGGTATTGGTGCTGGCATGTCAATTGTGGTGGCCCCAATTGCTATTCATAAACTGTCGCCGCCTCATTTGCGCGGACTTTTCGGTGCGCAGACTCAGATCAGCACCAATGTCGGAATCTGTCTTGCACAGATCTGTGGTATATTTTGGGCTGAGACTCAGTGGACGAAGATTGCTTTCTTTGCTGCCCTTGTAGGATTGTTGAGCTTTGGCTCTATCGTGTATTTGCAGTTGTCCAAGCCTGAGAATAGCGTTCCTCGTAATGCTTATGCGGAGATCAATGATCGTCCAACGGATACAGATTTGAGCGGCACGTCACCTGCCAGAGCGGCATTGTCGATTCCCGATCTGTTCACGCTTCGTCCCTATCACTATGCTCTTGGTGTGGCTGTAGCCATTTTCTTGATCCAACAGCTCACCGGTATCAATGCGATCATTTTGTACGGAGTGCACATTTTGGCCGATGTTATTCCATCAATGTCGAAGCAGATTAACTTGGGCATCTCGATCGTCAATTTGGGTGTGACGATGGCGAGTGCATTCTTTATTGACTCGTTCGGCAGGAAAAAGTTGCTTGTTACCTCTCTGGCATTTGTAGGCGTTTGCTCCGCCATGTTCGCGTTTGCATTAGTTCGAGGTCTGCAGACGCTGAGTGCCGCCGCAGCCGTGCTTTTCGTCGCTTCCTTTGCGATCGGCACCGGTCCTATTCCATTCCTGTATATCAGCGAAATTGCTCCGCCCGAGGCAGTCAATGCTGCACAGTCAGTGGGTATGGTCTCGAGCTGGCTATCGACCTTCGGTGTTCTCGCGCTGTTCCCGAAACTGCAGGACGCGTTCGGTCCGTCGTCTTTCTACGTGTTCAGCATATGTACACTGGCTAGCGCCGGCTTGAGCCACTACTTCTTGAGATCGGATAGACCGGCTACGACATCTACGGCATCATCATTTTAGTAAAGTAAGGGATATCATTAGTAAAAATAAATAAGGATTTACAGTTTATACTCGCAGAAAAACAAACGGGCAGTTTAAGCAAGCAGACACACAGAGTCGAATATGCAGTTTTTCATCGCTGCCTGCTCGCAATTGCACTGTTGATTCTAGGCATAGGCAGCATTCTATCCATAGTGAGAGAGAACACGCTGCTGACTGTATCGCCCAGTCTTGTGACCATAGGATGCGCATTAGGCGTGCCGTAATTCTGCAAGGTGTAGATCGTCAGGATTCCCAGCAGCGTCACGAGAGCCAAAGGGATCCAAAATGTGAACAGCATCTTATCGTTGCGAATATCAAGATTGCGATTCGATAGTCGATCGAGCCACGCCGTTCGGCGAGACTTTCCACGACCGTGACGAGATTTCAAAGCTACAATATCGCCATCATCCAACTCTTCATCATCGTCGACATCATCGTCATCATCTTCTTCTTCCTCCTCTTCGTCGTCATCATCATCATCAGCGTCGTCATCAGCATCCTCTACATCCGCATCAGCGTCGTTGTCATGGTGATCAGTTAAGATATTTTCATTAGCGGGTGAGGCAATGTTCACGGTTTGCGCAACGGGTTCTTCTTCGATTTCAGATTCCTCGCCCTCGTCGGAGTTCGATATATCAATGTCTATGACCGTTGAGCGTGACACCGTTGTGGATCTGTGTCTTGACCGGGACTTTGAACGCAAGCTACCCATTTTTCTTGGCGTGTCTTGCAAAGCAAACACATCTTCGTCCGGATACAGTTGGTAATAAGGCGGCGGGTTCGGTTTGACGCCATGAATCGGCCGGTCGTCTCGGTCCTCGGGTGCCGGTGTCTCTCTGACTTTGGCAAACTCGGACTCAGAGTTGGGGCTGGGGTATCCATGGCCGCTGAACGGATGGTCATCTGTGGGCGAGGTGCTGATTGCGGACTCGGAAGTCAGACAAGGATCGGACGGACTCATCTGTTCGAGCATGGCTTCACCGAAGAACCCGGAGTTCAACGACGAAGACGAGCCGCGACGATTAAGTTCCGAGTACCACGATCGCTGATCACGGGGCAACAAATCCTCGACCGTACCGTCGGCTAGATCCAGGGCAGTGAGGCCGTGGGATGTGCGGTTGAACGGGTCGGCATCTGCCATGAGCAACAACCGCGTGACGTTGCGGTTATCAAACAGCACGGCAAAATGCAGCGGCGTGTACCCACTGACGTCCTGAAGATCGAGGTACGCACCTTTGGCCATCAACGCCTTAACCACTGACGCGTAGCCGAGAATCGCGGCCAAATGGACCATGCTCTGGCCCTCCTCATTACGCAGGTTCACGTTGAGCTGCTGTGCGTTCTTGATTTTCGGCACGTTCTGGAGGGTCCACAGCGCCATTTTCTCGGCAGAGATCGAGGCGGCGTTCCGATTCATGCCACCCGACGAGTTCATTTGCGATCCATCGCTAGGACCCGCATTACCGGCATCACCTTTACTGGGTGTGGTTTCTCGAGACATGCGGTCGACAATTTCGGTGATGCCGTCCATGTTGCCGCCCATTTTGTACCCGATCATCTGCAGAGTCAGCTCTTTGAGCTTGTCTTCGCTGTCGTTGACATATGTGAATACCGGGGCCCCGTTCTTAGCAGCGTCGTCATCGTCTTTAAATGTCACTGGTACGGGTCCGGGTTGGCTCGATGGCGGTAAGTGGGCAATGATCGTGGAATCCGACCAGAACTGCGTGGAAATCGAGGCAAGATCACCGAACATGGCCACAAGACCCGGTCGGAATCCCTGGCCCAAGAGGGTGATCTCAACGCCGCCACGCACGCTTCCGGACGGCGGAATAACGCGCGAAATCGAGGTCGGGTGATGGGGCATCCCGTTCATTCCGGTTCCAGTTGAATTACCGTTGCCCATTGGGAATCCGTTCGGGCCACCAGCGCTCTTTGACCGGCCATTATTCCATCCGTATAATTGCTGTTGTTGTTGTTGCTGCTGCTGCTGTTGCTGTTGCTGCTGTTGTTGAGCAGCTTGTTGTTTAGACACGACCGGCTGAGGTTGGGAGATGTCATTAGTTTGCACGCCCGCGATCCACGAAGGCACGGACTGCGACTGCTGGATCTGGCGTGCGAGGTGGACACTGGGCATCTGCTGCACATGCTGGGGACTGGGTTTCGGCGGCCGTGCGTATGGATGCGTGCGTTGCTGCTGGTTGAGGCTCGCGTTGCTGCCGACACGCGGCAGCGAGGACGACGAGTAGTTCAAGGGCACGTTTATGTCGAGATCGAAGTCCTGCGAGTCCTGGGACAGCGTCTCGAGCCCGCTGTTGCTGTCGACGCTCGACGCAGTGATGCTTCCCGACCGGCTGTGGCTCAGCAGTTTCGTGCTGGGACTCATTGGCTCGCTCTTGATCGACGAGGGCGTTGCACTGTCCTGGCCACCGCTGTAATCGCCTCCATCGTTCGACATCTCCACGGCGGAGGACGAGATCTTGCGGTGGTCCTTATGACTGTCCGTAATAAATACGCGAGGCGACACGGCACGGCCCAACAACCGGCCGCTCGAGTCGCGAATACCAAATAGAAGCTGGTACCCGCTTTTGGCTGCATGGTGTCGGCAGTAACAGGCGACTCTCAGCGGCAGTTCGACCTGTCCCGACGACGAGATCGGCATGACCTGACGGCAGTTGAACACGACAATACGACGGTCCTGCATGCCCGTCCAGTACGTCTCTTCGTGCGGATCCATGGCCTTTTTGCGGAACGCGCGTCTTCGTTCGCGCTCTAAGCATTTTGCACACATGAGAATCTGCTCGTTTAAGCGATCCGGGTTTATGGCGTCCACTGACAGGTAAAGCGTCGCAGCATTGAACGCTGCGTTGTTCTCGAGCACTTCGGGGTTGATCAGCTGGAACCGCGGCCGCGCAATCGTGTCGGTTGGCAGCCGCAGCAGCGAATGACTTGCTGGTCGGCCCGTTTCTATGTGCTTGATGACGAGACGGCACTTGATCTGCGTTTCTACGCGAGATCTCGCCGGAAACGACTCGAGCTGCACGCTATAAAGGAGCTGCTCGTTGTGGGCCGGGTCAGCGACGTCGAGGATATCGCTGTGGGGCGGCAGTTTCAGCGGCCGTAATTCTTCTAAAGCACCGAATCTGAGTTTCTGAATGAGCGATAGCGCCTGTGAGTCCGGAACAAAGTCGGTTTCCGCTGGATCAGGGGCTACATTTCGAGTAGGTCGGCCATTGGTCTGACTGGACTCGAGTTTGACGTTGTCGTAGATCGAAGTGAACGATCTCTGCTGGTCTTCCAAATGCTGCTGTTGTTGTTGCTGTTGTTGTTGCTGATTTTGCTGTTGCTGCTGCTTAAGTTGTTGATTTGGCTGGGTCTGTTGTTGACTCTGCTGAGATTGTTGGCTTTGTTGGGCTTGTAAAGATTGGAACTGCGCCGACTGCTGCGAGTTCTGGGCCCGCAGCTGCGGCTGACGAGACTTTTCCTGCCGATCTGGCATCACTGAAGAGCCGTTTACGGTTTGTGAGTTCATGTTTTGGCCATTCATGGTTTGTGAGTTCATATTTCGGCCGTTCATGGTTTGAGAATTCACATTTTGGCCGTTCATGGCTTGGGAGTTCACATCTTGACTGTTTAATGCATTTAACGACCCGGGACTAGCGTCGACGTCGAATCCGAGCGTCTCGGCGCCGCTCGCGTTAAACTGGTCGAGCGTCGTCGGTGAGATCAGACCGGCCGTGTTCATCATGTCGGCGGCCGTCGCATCGAGACTCGGGTCCATGTTGATCCAGTCGAAGGGCATGCCCTGGCCGTTGTCGATGGAGTCGTACATGAAGTTGTCGAAGTCGAGGTCGGCCGAGGACGCCACGGAGCTGACACCGTCCTCGCTGAGGTCGAGCTCGGAGCCGTCCTCGCCGTGATCGACGAACTTCATCATATTTGCATCCGGTCTCGGTTCCATTGGGGCGCTGCTGGTTCCACGGCGTCAAACAAGCACAGAGGTCGGCGGTGCGCACTAATTTTCAATTGAATGGACCCGTGCTTGGTGGATACGTCGCAGTGCTCGTGGTAACGGTGGTGGTTTTTCAGGGAGGGAGGGGATCACACGTCGATGTCTCTGGGATCGTCGTGGTGTTTGAGTGTGATAGTAATGAGTCCCTGCATACATAATATACCCAAGCCAGCGACAGTCATAACTATCAGCGTTTCACGGACCCTACAGCTGAGGAGCGTCGCTGATGTGGCACACGCCTCCGGCCTCAACGAAACGGGAACTGCGAAGCCAAGGGTATAGAGGGGCACAACCATGTGACCCCAGCGTTGAGCGAGTTCCCCCACTGCGTATCGTGGAGATCGAGTTACGAGACCGATTAGATAGTGATAATGAAAAAAATCTCTGGAAAAATCCGGTGCTGCGAGGGTTTGCCAACACTAAAAATAAATAAGGATATGGATTAACTGCGTGGAAAGCTTATCTACGCCGATATGAGATCAGATCGTTGAATACGGCATGAGCGCCACCGATTCCGGCAATATAGATGAAATTGCCAAACTAAGTAGGGATTTGTACTATAAATGAAATTCCGCTTTAGGTGGTCTTATGGATTTTAAGCTAGCATTATGAATAAAGATCGGCAGTAGATATTATGGCTAGATCGGAATTAGATCTGTAATGAATAGTCCGGACTCCGTTCAGGGCGCTCCGACAAAAGATCGGGTAGCTATCGGCACTCCAGGATTTCCCCTTTTAGTGCCATAGATAAGATTACGCCAGCTGTAAACTCAATGGTCCCACTGTATTCAACGGATTATGTGGACTGCAGCCACGCGATTATCTTTAGAAGCCTCGATAACCATTGTCAGATAAGGAACAAAGATGGTGCAACAAGCTGATGCTAAGCGCTAATACTTATATAAACCTGAACAGGTACAATGCTAATTGAAGGAGCCCGATGTTCTCGCTATAGATCGGGATCTACTCTAGGAAGCAGACAACCGAGTGCAGATCATATGATCTTCATATCCGCTTCAGGTGGTTTCTCATCTATACACGCTATAAAAAGATGCGCACGTAAAGGCAATACGGGCACATGATCAGGTGGTTATCAGACAGATCAGATTCTTCGATAAGGACGCGGAGTGAACATACCAGATTTGGATAATACCACCAATTAAGGTGGCTAAGTATCATTCTCGTGCTACGGGCATTAAAATACAATCAACCTCGTTGCGGGTCGTAGTATCTCTACATAAATAAATAATCATAAACTCCCATTAATTCATAGCGCATTTCGCTGCAGCAGAATCTCGTTCTCCGTGTCGTAGTTCTGCACGCCGATCTTCAGGCACTCATCTTTCAGCACGTCCAGCAGATCCTCCTGCATGCATTCGCGCATCTGCCAGCATTCCTTGCACGGCTGCATTCGTCGCTCGAAATCGCGGGCTCGTTTCAGGAACTCCTCAAAAGTAGTGCCGTTGCTGCTGATCGTCGACATGTCGCCTTCAAACAGGGACGGTCCACCGGGTGGATGTTTCACGACTAACGCTGTATACGGAGGCCCCTTTCCGAGGATCTTGGCGATTGTGGAAATGATCGTTTCCGCTGGAACGCTTTCGGCTTGGCTGTTGCGACGCAGCATTTCGAGAATCACGGCATCGATCACGGATCCGGGCGTCGCGTCTTTGTCAATGACGATCTTCACCGTGCTGTCGCCGTAGTCCTTGAACCACAGCAGAGCGTGGATCTTGTTGCCAATGCGGACGGGCATGCGTGACAGCATTGGCGCGAGCATGAGGAGGAGCCGCTCGATGTTCTTCTGGAGCTCGGGGAAGCCCAATTGCGCGAACTCCTCGGCCAGGAACTCCTTGACGGCGCCCAGCACGGCCATGGCCTGCCGCTGCTCGGCGCGAGACTTCGCCCGCGCCAGCCGCGGCTCGATGAGCAGGATCTGGTCGATGAGGTCCTCCGTTTGCTCGATGGTCCGCCGGTCGGCCATGGCCTGGATGGCCTGCTGCACGCGGCGGTACACGGGAAACAGCAGCCCGTTGCGCGGTTTCACGATGTCCGGGTTGTCGAGGCACTGAATATTGAGCGGCGGCACGGGCAGCGCGTCGTCCGCCTCGGGATCGGTTATGGTGGAGTCGTCATGGCGGTCAGTTGGGCCAGTTGGCGGGTTCTCGGGCTTCGCACTCGACTCGGGCGAGGGCGTCAGCGGCGTGCGCGTCACATACTGCACGTACGCGCTCGGGGGCTCGCCGTCGCTAGGCATTGAGAACGAAAAAAATTGGGCAGAATGCCGACACAGTATGTCAAACCGGAGTCGGCAGTTTCCCTTGGGCCTGCGGTAACCCTACTCTTCAGCACCCATTGTGCAGCTGGTGGCCAACACTCATCTATGCCAACATGTCGTTCAGATTTTTGGACAATGGCCATACAAATTTTGACATCGTAGCGAACAGTTATAGAGCTTGTTGTGTGTACAAATATGATATTTTCGTCAACTCAATATTGGGATCCATTCTGCGTACCCCATATTTAGCCACCTCTAATCACCTACACGTGAGTAGCGCCTAATTTCATGATTATACGAGCCACTCCATCTCAGTTCTACGACTTAGCACCCGCTATGTACGTTCCATATGCTTATGTACGTTGCCTCATGTTTAGCCCATAAATGCCATACCTTGTATATATCTGAACAGTCAGAACAATTCTGTAAGTTCAAAGTCTATATTAGGCATTTTATGTGTCCCACCTAAGGTACAGTATACCATCCACGTCTATATTTAGTATCACGGTGATATCTGACAATCCTATTCAGTACTGGACAGTTCGCGCTATTCTATGTAGAAACCTGTAGATTAGGCCGTATTTATGTTGTCCACCTCCCATACAACTCACCGGTACGTTCCCACATCTACGTTTAGCACTGTACGTTCTCCATATCTATGTTTAGCATCCATGTCGACAATACCTGATAATTTTCTTCAGCACTGAACAGTTAGCACCATTCTATATAAGGTCAGAATGTGTTTCTGGCATTTTGTCCTCATACATTGTACATGCCACATCTGAGTTTAGCACCCTTCTTAGAGACCTTCATATATCATCATTCTCAAAGCACCTTCTTCAGCACACGATGGCAACTGCAAAAACTCACTCCGTGTGTGTTTCTGTGCTTATGGGGTTATGTGTTTATGAGGTTGTGTGTGTATTAAAGCTAATATACAGAATTATGTACGAGCTAGATGAACTCAAAATGCAAGGCAATGGGGATATGATCGCTTGGGTTGTGGGCGTTCGGGAACGCGACGCTGCGCTTCACGTAGTCCGGGTCGATTTGGCCGTAGAGCGCGTTCACCTTGATGGACGGCGTCGAGTACACGATGTAGTCGATGACCTCGACGAAGTCCGGCGTGTTGTTTGTGAACGGCAGCTGGACCTCGTCCGGGTATGCGGACTTCAAGGGCAGGTTGTGGGAGATGCCGTGCTCCGTGAAGTTGCCGTACGTGTGCCCGGCCATGTCGTCGTGGTCCGGCGGCACGCTGCTGTGGTTGAACAGGTGCACGACTCCGGAGTCCGCCGAGGAGTTGAAATCGCCCGCGATCAACACCGGCATCTTCTTGAGGTCATTGCCATAGTTGAGTTTGGCATGCTTGCGTGCCATCTTCTCCGTCTCTTCGAGCAGCAGCGCCGTCTGAACGAGCTTCACGTCTCGGAATGCCGGATCCCAGTGGAGATGTGTGTTCGCAACGACGACCTGCCGGCCCGTGCTCACGACCTCGAACACGCCGATGATCGCGATGTTGTCCCGCGACATCACGCGGTTGAAGATGTCCTCGCTCTTCTTCAGGTCGTCCTTCAGCAGCGCCTTCGAGTTGTACTCGACGGGGTACTTGTCTATGAGCGAGAGCTTTGCGTGCTTGTAGAACGTCGCACAGCCGTCGACGTACTTTGCTTCGCTCTGTTGCGACATCGTGCGAGACCGCGTCTTCTGGTAGTACAGCAGCTTATAGCCCAAGGGCTCGAGCACGGGCAGCCACAGCTCTTCGAGCGACGCGACGTTCACTTCTTGCAGGCACACAATGTCCATATTCCGGCTCACGACCTCCTCGATGAGCAGTTCTCGCCGGTACTTCCAGTCCAGCGCCCACGACGGCGTGTATGCATATATCTGCGGCGACGCGTACACGTCGCACAAGGTGTTGTAGGACATCATCGACAGCTCGTTTCGCGGATCTGTCACGGGGTTCAGGTGGATGAGCTCTCTCGGCAGCGGCGGCGGCCCGACGGGCGCATTATCGCGGAGATACTCGATGAGAGCGCGCGTTCCGCCCGAGGAGAACGCCGTGAACTGCGCAAACGATTCGGGGCTCGAATCTTTCGCGAACCAGCTGTCCGTCACGGGGTTGCCCATGATCCCGAGCATTTGTAGCTGGAACAGAGACCCGAGTTCGTACGGCAGCGTTGCAAGCAGGTTGTCAAACAGGAGTAAAACACGCAGACTCGACATGCGGCCGATCTCCGCCGGCAGCGAGCTGATCTGGTTGCCGCTGAGGTCGAGAATGCGCAGCTGGCTGAGCTCCGTGATGCATTTCGGCACGGTCTGCAGGTTGTTGTGGTTCAGGTACAGCTTCTGCAGAAACGGGTAGTTCACGATGCGCGGGCTCACGGAGAACAGGCCCTGCCCGCTGCAGTCGAGCGACGTCCAGAACTGGTGGTGGATGACCTCGTTGATGTGTCGCTGCCGCTCCTCTTCGCGGTGCTCGCGCTTTTCCGTGAATGTCTTGCCCATTTTTTTGGCTGGCGTCACGGGTGTACCTCCAGCGCCCGCCGAAGCCGCGGTGCCGCTGCTCGTCGTTGCTGTGGGTGCAGTTGTCGCTGTGGACGCCGATGTCGACGCTGAGGACGCGGCTGATCCGGCAGAGGCCGCTGATTTCGCTTTTGAGGCCTCGCTGGCGTCGTCCTTCGCGAGCTGCAGCGCGAGCTCGGCGACGGTCGGCACGGGCAGGCTCACGCCTTTCGACGCGACGGCCGCACAGCGCGCGTACGCGTGCGGGATCGAGTTCTCGCGGGACAACCGCAGGAGCTGCTGCTGGTGGCACCAGTACGGGCAGGAGTCGAGGAAGCTGAGGTCGGCGGCGGACCCGTACGGGTCCGGGTGGCCGCTGCGAGGCTGCAGCTTGTGCATTGCCGGCGAATCCAGAGCCATGTGCAGGGGTGTCAGGAGTCCGGAGGCCGTTTGTCTGGAGCAGGACGGGCTGATCTCGCGAGCTCACTGCCGGACTGGGCGTATCGTGGGGGAAGGTAAGGGCTCCTTTGATAGATCTGTAGACAAATTGAGTATTTAACGAAGGTGATCATTGAGAACGTAGGTACTTGATTTCTCATGCCATGTTTGTCGGTATGTTCATATGTCTATGTTGATGTCTACTTTATCACATCTATATAGGTTATATCTATGTCGATGTCTACGTTAATACATTTATGCAGACTCTATCTGTCGACATCTGTCTATGTGTATCTATGCTGACTGATCTATATGTTGAATGTCTGTGTTGAATGTATATGTTGAATATCTCGAATTTAAGTTGAATATGTCTCTGCGTCGAATGTATCGTCGAATGTATGTGTCGAATGTATCGTCGAATGTATTTGTCGAATGTATGACGAATGTATGTGTCGAATGTATGTCGAATGTGTGTCGAATGTATGTCGAATGTATATTGGGTATGTATAACTGTATGTCCCAACATGCACGGTCAAACCTTCGCCTGAAACGGCCGCAACGCCCTGCTCACCCTTTGGCTACCCTTTGGCGCAAGCTCGATTAAACATACATAGCCATAACCACCGGCCACTGCCATGGTGACGCTCCCGCTCCGGCCCCACCGTTACCCCATACAATACGGGCCTCCATCCCGCCGGGCATCTATACTTCGCACCAGCCGGCCAGTCCACCGCATTTTGTTCACCGCCCCGACATCGCAGCGCACTCCGCACGCACGGCCCAGAATTCCGGAGCGCTCAAATCACCGTTGCCCCTCTTTGTCAGTGCGTCGAGGCAGCTGGACGTAGATGAGCGGGCAGAGCTCTGCGCAGGTCTCGCCGACGTCGACGGCGGCCGAGTCCGAGACGTCGACGATCCGGCCCGAGAGCGCGCGGGAGCTGAGGCAGGAGGCGAGGCAACCGAGAGAGCCAGGCAGCCGTTCTAACCTGGATCACGAGTCTCGACCTTCTAATTTCCAGCCTCCATCTCGACCCTCGAAATCAGCTGAATCTTCGAAATCAAATCAATCCTCTAAATCGGATCAACCTTCGAAATCTAATCAATCAAATCAATCCTCCAAACCGGATCAATCTTCGAAATCACAACCTTCTAAATATGTTGAACCTTCAGATCAACCTTCCCAGTCTGTTCAATCTCAGCCTTCGAAATCGGATCAACCTTCTCAACCTTCTCAGTCTCAACCTTCTAAATCTGCTGAACCTTCCCAGTCTCAACCTTCGAAATCGGATCAACCTTCTCAGCCTGTTCAGTCTCAGCCTGTTCAGTCTCAGCCTGGTCAGTCTCAACCTTCCCAATCTCAACAATCGCAACAATCTCAATCTCAACTAGTGCAACCTGCGAACCCGCAGTCGCAGAACCAGCAGGTCACGGTCGAGACGGAAACCGTGCCGTCCGTGCCCACGCTCGGCGTCATCAACTCGTCGGCGACCCCGAACAGCATGCTGAAGGTCAAGCGCAGCCAGGACTCCGTGCCGCGGCTGCCGTCGGCGAAGGGCTCGATGAAGAAGCGCAGCCAGCGCATGGCGCAGGGCTCGAAGGCCGACTTCTTCGCGGCGAAGGTCGCGGACGCCGTCGACGAGCAGGACTCGAGCGGCAGCGACGAGACGTTCGTGTACGACACGACGCAGAACGCGCCGCCGTCGACGTACGCGGACTCGCTGCGCCGGCCGTACATCCGCAGCACGTCGGACGTGTCGTTCACGCAGCTGCCGCCGAACGCCGGGCTCTACACGGGCTACTTCGGCGACGACTCCGTGTACGACTCGGAGTCGGACGTTGCGCGGACTGAGGAGCCTGAGTTCGCCACTACGAATACTCAGAGTGCCCTCAATGCGCAGAGTGCTGCCGCGTCTCACAACGCGCCATCTTACAATGCACCGTCCCAGAATGTAGGACCTGCCGGTCACGGTCCTAACAGTCACAATCACGGTAATGGAGACGCCGACGGAGACGCAAACCCGCCGTTCCGCGTGCAGCGCAAACGCAATTTGCTCGCGCCGAAGCGCACGGTCTACAGCGCCCACCAGGACGCGGGCGCGCTCAACGTGAACACGGGCTACGCAAACGCGTACCACCAGGACGCGAGCTCGCACAGTGCGGCCGCGCCGTACGGCCGGTCGCGGTCCGTGACGGGCGGCGCGATGCCGGAGTACGCGGCGGACGAGAGCCACTGGTACGCGCCACCGTACGCGCCGCCG
>JAKTRQ010000030.1:0-118486 GCA_030579775.1 Starmerella cellae
GTGAGCACGCCACACCCTTCACATCTCAACCCATCCGTACGTGCAACCTATAAACCACAGAAGGATGCCGCCGAAAGCAGACTGGGAGAAGTATAAGGCGCCGGCTGGTGACAAGGACGAATTACCACATTGTTAAAACCACATTGATAAAACCACATTGAGATAAAGGTTTACGTTGAACAAGAAAAGGTGAACTTGGAACGACTATGCTCGCAGAAAATCTAAAGAAGCAAGCTAACAAACTGCATTTTGTTTCACTTGAACTGGGCTTTCAAACAGCGAGTATTCGGTTTGCAATTGAGCAGGGATACGGAATCATGAATGAGATGCGAACTCAAGAAGAAGAGGGGTTGCTGAGCATAGAGAGCTCATCAATTGCGTCGAATAATACAGATCTGGAATTCGCTGGCGTGAATCATACGCAAGATCCAATACCGCGGAAAAAGAAGATTCTTGCTCGCATGTGCTCCCAAAATAAGAGTGCCTTGAAAGTGGAAAAAATCCCACTCCAGAAGCCAAAACAAGTTCTTTCCTCTTCTCCAACACATTCGCAGGATCAAAATTTGTCACACAACGTAATTTCATACCACCCAACAGATACTGCTCAACCTGAATCAAAAAACCAAGCAGATACTGCTCACCTTGAATTACAGAGACCAGAGGATACAGCTCATCTTAAATTACAACACCCAATAGATGCTCACCTTGAATCACAGCGCCCTGCAGATACTGCTAACCTCGATTCACAAGCTTCTCAAGCTGAAGACAGAGTTAACGCTGAAGAAGCTTATTGTATTTGCCGCACAGAGAGCAAAGGGTTTATGGTAGCTTACGAAGCCATTGGTTGCCCAATTGTATGGTACCATGCGAGGTGCATGAAAATTAAGTCTGTGCGGAAAGGTCCTTGGATCTGTCCCGACTGTAAGGAGAAAGGGCGGTCAGTTTAAGGATTTCGCCTTTTTTTTTTTCTTGTTTCCAATTCATTAAAGTCCTTTGATTATTTATACTATGTACAGAAGATCCACATATATATTACGGGAACATTTTTTCTTGGTTCTGATCACCGCAGTCAGTAATCAGTTTAAGTTGGTTTTCAGGATCGTTTCTCGGGCAATTGTTGGAGACACGGGATTCGCACTCGCCTGTTTGCTCTGTGCAGTCAGTTTCTCTGCCATAAGTCGAATGATGCGGCGGATCTGGCCGCTCGGCACGCGGAGACGGTTGATCAGCACGAGGATCGAAGTCAAGAAAGCAAGAGCACCCGCCTGGTGCATGGCCGCCAAAGGCACCGGCACGACGTAGATTAATGTGCTAATGCCCAATGCCGCCTGGAGGGTTGCAAAACCGAAGACGCCGTGAGCACCCTTGTAGATGTTGGGCGGGAGCAGTGCACGGCGCTTGCGAGCATACAAAAAGAAGGCCAGCGAAGCCGTCCATGTAGTCACGGCCAGAATACGGTGGTTCAGCTGCACCGTCACGGGGTTGTCAAACACATTTTTGTAAAACAGAGTCCATTTCGACGGGTTCTCCTCGCCCGTGTAGCGCTTGTCAAACAGCTCCTGGCGGCTCGGCGTGAGGCCTCGTCCCATCAACGGGAAGCTATTGTACAGCAGTCCGGCGTCCAAACCCGCTACAAACGCACCGCTCATGGACGTCAAGAACGCGAGTCCGAGAAGCGCCCAGGCAAAGCGTCGCGGACCAGTGGCCAAGGCACTGGAAAGCACGGTCATTTCCTGGTTCGCCTGGAGCGGGTTCTTCAAGTATCGGTTCTGTTTCAGAATGCTCAACCCCGTCAGCGTCATGGCGAAGTACAGCAGGAACGCCGCTCCGAGGTGGGTGGCCAAGCGGTAGTGGCCAACGCGGGGCTGCGTGTCTGCGCGTGAATCGAGGTGCTTCTTGTCGAGGCCGGAATAAACCATCCACCAGCCAATTGCGCCCTGCAGGCCGAGCAGCAGAGTGATGCCCAGCAACTTGCGGTTCGTCGAGGGCGACGTGCGGCCCCTCAGCATGAAGTACAGGCCTGGGCCGACCACGAGCAGGCCAATGGCACGGCCCCACAAACGGTGGGCCCACTCCATGTAGTAGATGAACTTGTACTCGTCCAAGGTCATGTGTGCGTTCAGCTCCTGGAACTCGGGCGACGCCTTGTACAGATTGAACTGCTCCTCCCAGTCCGCGTCGTTCATCGGAGGCAGTGCACCGGTCAACGGGCGCCACTCAGTGATGCTCAACCCGCTCTCAGTCAACCGAGTGAGTCCCCCCAAGATCACGATACCAAAAACGGCCGCACCACAGAAAATGAGCCAGTAGCCCACGGATTTCGCGGAGATAACCCGGGGAGGGTGCGCGAGTCCGGATCCGCCGGTCATTCGCGGGGCCTTCGGAAACTCACCGACGCCCATCTGGCCCGTGGCGAACGCCGCCGAGGATCCGTCGGCAGCGGCCGGAGCGCGGTTACAGCGCAGCGGCGTGTATGAAAAGTTGCGCGAAAACACGTTTGTGCCCTTGCTCAATTTCGCCATGGAGGCAGCGTAGGGCATACGCAGCGATCCAAATTTCGGATTTGGCAAGAAGAACATGTTCATGCGGGGCAGGCTGCCATTCAAGGCGCCCGAACTCCGGTTGAGCAGGAGCCGCAGCGACTTTGTGGGAAGATTCATGTCCGGATGGCTTCGACGAGTTAGAAGCCTGCTAATTGCCTCACTCGAGGAGGACAGGACGTATATGCGTGCTGGGGACGGGCCCGTGCCCTGACAGCCGTGCCCTCTGATCGTAAACGCCGCATGAGGTTGTGGATTAGAGCTCATATGCATTGGAATATGATAGGAGCTCATATAATATAGCAGGAGCTCATATGAATATTAGTGTTAGGCATATGGATAAAGATGATAGTAATATAGAATATAGATATGAATATAGTAGAAATATACATGATATACCATATACATAGCTTATATGTAGTATACATAGTAGGAGTATGGAGATAGTGGGCAATATAAATCATAGGCAATATACATATGGCATACGGATTGTGACAAGGAATCTATATGTATATAATCTTCAGCTGCCAACATTAATTGCATTAGTTCGTTTTATATAGTCATTTCATGTACGTTACTTCGGCATCATCAGACACGCTCCAGACTACCACACGTCCTCCTGATACTTGTTGCGCGAGCGCATCTTGCGCACGGCCTTCTCGGCCTCGTCGTGCGAGATCTGGCGCTCCTGCGCAATGATCTCCGTGATCGTCTCCTGGACGTCTCGCGCCATGTGGCTCGCGTCGCCGCACACGTAGAACACGGCGCCCTTCTCGAGCAGCTCGTTGAGCTCCGACGCGCGCGCGCGCATGCGGTCCTGCACGTACACGCGCTGCGGCCCGTCGCGGCTGAACGCCGTCTCGACGTCGAGCCATGCCGAGTGCTGCGGCCACTCGTCGCCGTACAGAAACTCGGCGTCCTTGCGGCGCGCGCCGAAGAACAGCAGCGCCTTGCCGACCTCGATGCCCTGCTTCACCTGCTGCGCGCGCTCGTGCACAAACCCGCGGAACGGCGCGACGCCCGTGCCGGGGCCAATCATGATGATCGGCACCGCCGGCTTGTTCGGAAGCTTGAACAGCGAGTGCCGAACGTGCACGGGCAGGCGGATCGTCGCGTCCTTGAGGCGCTGCGGCCGGTGCAGGTTGTAGGAGGCGTCCTTCTCGCCGTGCAGCGCGTGGTCGATGGCGAGGATGTTGTTCGTGACGACGCCGCGGATCTCGTGCTGCGCGTCCGACGGCCGCTGGCGCTCGACGACGGCCGTCACGGAGATGCGGTTCGGCGTCTCGAGCGACGACGACGAGATCGAGTAGTAGCGCGGCGTGAGGTGCGGGATCGTCTCGATGATGAAGTTGAACGGCACGGCCGTCCACGGCGCGTTGCTGCTCAGCGCGAGCATGAGCCGGCCGAGGTTGAAGCAGCGCTGCACGACCTGCGTGTGGAAGATGTGCTTGTCGCCGGCCAGGCGCAGCGCCTCGGCCTTCGCCTCCGCCGTCGGCGCAAACGGCGCAATCGAGCTCAGCACCTGGCGCGACACGGGGCCGTTGATCTCGAGGTGGTAGCGCACGATCGTGTCGTACGTCGTCGGCGACGGCACGCGGATCGACGACGTTGTGTCCAGCACCTTGATGGAGATGACCTGGTCACGGTTCTGCGCGAGCCCGAGCGCCGTCAGGAACCGCGTGATCTCCTCCTCGGAGTTCTGTGGCCAAATAGCGACGTGGTCGCCCGTAGTGTACTTCAGACCGGTCGTGTCGAGCTCCATATGCACGCACTCCCGCTTGTCTTCTTCCGTGACCGTATGCTTGAACAGCTGCTGCGTGTGCGTGACCTTCGCAAGCAACGGGTTCGACACCGTGTAGGGCCCCTTCGGCTCCGTGCCTTCCTTGCTCGCGACTAAATGCTTCAAGTTCGGCTCGCCCAAGTAGACGTCGGCCGACGCCGTCGTGAGCTCCTGATTCTCGCTCACGTCAATGGACGGCTCGTACACGGCTTCGCGCTCCTGCAGGCCCCACTTGCGCGCGAGCGCCTCGAAAAACTGGTCCTTCCACGCCATGAAGTCCTCTTCGAGCGTGCCCTTGCCGTCGTCGCCCTCGCCGTACTCGCCGATCTGCTGCGCGCCGAGCTTCTCAAAGCACGCGTGCAGGTCCTTGCCGACCTTGTTGTACAGCTCGTAGGACGTGTTGCCCAAACCGAACACGGCGAACTGGAACTTCGGCAGCTCCTCGCCACCCTCGCTGAAGCTCGGCGAGCTCGTGATGAACGTCATGAACTCCTGCGCGTTGTCCGTGGGCTCGCCCTCGCCGTAGCTGGCCATCAGAAACACGGCGAGGTTGTCCGCGGGCATGACGTCGAGGTTGTCGAACTCGAAGTTCTCGGGGTCCGCTGTCATCGACTTGAGGCCGAACTTCGAGCTCAGCTCCTTCGCCAATTTCGACGCGAGGTCCTCGGCCGTGCCAGTCTGCGAGCCGTAGAACACGACGACGCGCTTGTTGTTCGCAGCCATCGTCGCGACGATGTCGCGCTCGTCGTCGGCGCCGTCGTGCGCCGCGCTGCTCTCGAACTGCGAGCTCGTGGCCGCGTCGTTTTGCACGTCCACGGACGAGAAGAAAAACTTGTACGTCAGATAGACCAGGGCGAGCGCCACTGCGGCCGAGAGCACTTGGTTCAAGTTAGCCATGCTCTTCTCGGGGAAAACAGGTCTCGGTGGTTTTGGGGGGGCCTCTCTCGTGTTTGACGAGAACACACTCACACCCACCCCAGGCTACATCGGTCTCAACAGTCACGAGCCCGCTGCCTGGTCAAGGTAACCCGAACCTCGGGTTCCGCATCCACCTTGAATGAGGAGGCCATCTACGAGCGTCGTGCCACTTTCTGAAACAATATCAGCGGGGTAATCTGTAGGGTAACGCTGTGCTGCGGGAATCCCAGAGAAATAGACTCCCGAAAGTAGTTCCGATGTGCATTCGCGGGAGGAGAAACGATATTACTTATCAAGCGTCTCATTAATACAGCGCGCTCCCCATGCAGCCTTGCCCGGATATGTGGTCCTCCTGGTCATACGGTTAATTGACAAACCGCCTAGCCCGCTTCTGCATCCAATGTCCAATATATAATGCTAGATGGAAATAAAATATAAACATACAATTTGTATAAGAATAGACCTCGATATTACCAACCAAACCAACCAACAATGCCCTTAGGAGAAAATATGCGCTGTAAGAAGCTTTGTCCTTTTTCCGGTGCCGGTTTATAGTGTAGATAGATAACAGTGCGATGAAGAGGAGGAGAGAATGAACTTCGTGGGTTAATACACGTGATGATGAGCCTGCCTCGCACCGTCTCGGAATGAAGCCATCGATCAAAGAGCGGGGAAGCCTGGGCAAACTCTGCAGAATCATTGCAATAGCATTCGCACTAAAATGCTGCCTGGTTATGGCATTGTTCACTTCTAAATCCGTGTTTGACACATCGAGTCGACTGGCGTTCAGCATTGAGGAAACGCCTGCTGAATGGTCGTCAAAATGGACACAACTCGCTTCCCGCCTAATGGCATGGGATGCAGTCTACTTTGTGGGCGTAGCATCAAAGGGCGGTCCGACATTCGAACATGAATATGCATTCAGCCCGCTATGGGCCGCCCTCATTCGACATCTGAGCCCGGTGGCAGATCTCACGGGCCTCACGCTAACCGCCTCAGTAATATCGTTTGTGTCTCATCTTCTGGCCTGTGCTCTCATGTTCGCGTTGGCGCAAGTCAAAAGACTGCGCCCGGGAATCAATCCTTCAGCAGCAGCACTGATCTACAGTGCAAGTCCTGCGGGGATCTTCTTGATCTCCGGCTACACGGAGAGTAGCTGTGCAGCCCTTACTTTTCTAGGTCTTGTATTACTCTACCGTAAACAACAATTCATTTTGGCAGGCATAGCGTTTGGACTGGCGACAGTGCTGCGCTCAAACGGGCTATTTTGGGGCATTTGCTATGTTTGGGCCCTTTTAAATGAGCTCCAGAAGAGGGCTCAGGCTAGATGGACTCGTGTTATCCAAATACTGTTGGGTGGATCAATCTTAGGACTCTCATTTGTTTTTCCTCAGTACATTGCATACATGCGATTTTGCTCAGCATCTGCGAACGCACCGGCCTGGTGCTATCAGATGGTGCCGAGCATTTACACTTATGTTCAGGCCAAATATTGGAACAACGGGTTTTTGCGCTATTGGACAGTATCGAACATCCCTCTGTTTCTCTTGGCGTTACCGTCATTAACTCTATTAGCACTGTCGACTAAGTTCCTTTGGCAGCGCAATATGCGTGCGATTGCTGCCGTTCAGGGCGTGGTCTTGATCGGATTGACTCTCTTTTGGCATGTGCAAATAGTAACTCGCATTTCGTCCGGACTACCGGGTCCTGCACTCTATCTCAGTGATCTCTTAGTACGATCACGCCGTAAGGCACAAATATGGATAGGCATTTGCATAATTTGGAGCATTACCCAGGCCGGACTTTACGGCGCGTTCCTACCTCCAGCATAAGAAAAGGAGGCGGGAAGTTTCCATTGGGATACGTGTATATATATATATATTAAAACAGGCAGATATAAATATGTTTCTTTTGTTCGATGAATTAATGAAGGTGCGACACATCACAGAATGTCAACTCGGGCTGATTCTCTACGAGTTGCGTCCTGAAGCAGATCTGTGTCAACGGCCTCCTTCGGAATATGCGCATAACGGATGGTAGGACCTCGAATAAAGAGAGAGTTGACAGAATTCAAATGCGGGTACATATCACCGTTCAGGATCTGTACATGGTCAACTCTAAGGTTGTGGTATTGATCAACGGACCGTAGAACTCCGCGTATCTTCAGGTCATTTTTTAGCTCTAGAACAACCTCTTGTCCCGTAATAGTCTTAAGAAAAGAGTAAAGAAGCATCTAGCCTATATGAATAAACGGAGTGGGTAAAGATTTCGAGCTAGATCTGCTTTACTCAGAGGGAAAATGAAGCTAGTTCCCGTTGTTCACGGGTTAGGAATAAAACGTGATTTCAATTTCGCTACGTTGTGGTTATGTATGTGGATGTGTGGGTGGGACTATCCTCGAATGTTCAGGGCCTTCGGGACAACGAATTTAGCGGGACAGGAGGAAGTGTGAGATGATGTAGATTTCGCTACCCTGTACCCGCACCATATGTGGTAGTAGGGCGTAGATAGGGTCGACACATATCATATATTGTTGATATCAATATCTCTCTATCCATAGCTTTTTACTTAGTATCACTGTGGGATTATCGATTCTCGGTATAATCTTTTGAATCTCACCCAAGTGGAGAAAAATGGTCAGCTTTATGCTCAGCGCACTGCTGGGTATCGCGAATTGCATACCCCTGCAGGACGCCGACGGCAGTTTGGCTAACCATGTTAATTCTACTGTGCAACTTATTCAGCCTTTGCCATTCTCAGATCAAGGATTTGTTGTGCGCTTCCAAGATTCTAATTGGACAATTATAACCCAGGACTTCGGCGATTCTTGGCATGAGTTTTCTGGCGTGAGGGATATATATCACAAGCCTGGCTCTGACATCGTCACGTTGAGTTATGACAATCGTATCTCCATGATTTATGGCAGTATCACAAGTCATGTTGGAAGTGCCAAGTACCCATTCAACTGGCTCATGGCCTCTCAAGGTGGTGAGCTTCTGGATGTGAGTGGTGTGGAAGTCAATGATTATTCAGTTCTCTTTTTGCATGGTTCTGGTGAAAGCGCAATAGTCCAACTTTCTCCTGATTTTTCCAAAAGAACCTGGACGATACAACTCGATAAGGTTGCCTCATGCAAGTATAATCTTCACACCCCCCAGATTGGAAGCTGGTGCATTAGTGACCAAAATCAACTAGTCTACGCCGAGTCAAATGAGCGGCGAGTCATTTTAGACGGTGAAGTCTCAAGCGTATATGAGACAGAAAATTATGTCCTCGCACTTGCAGACAAGTCGCTTTGGATTTTGAACTCTCCTCGGGCTCGCTCTGCACCTTTAACATCAGACTTTACGGCAGCAGATAACCAGTGGGTAAAGCCGCAATTACCACCCACAGTCAGTGATGTTCATTTCATTACTGAAGCAAGTGAGAGACTGAGTCAAGTACTGATACAGGATTCAAGCGAATTCCGAGAACTGCAGTTTATCGTAGAATACACCACCACTGATGGTTCAAAACATACTGGCCTCTGGCACTCCACGGAAGATGGTACTTCTTTCATGCAGGCAATTGAACTTAAAGATACGTCCAGCATTTGGAGAGTGTCTCAAGTCCTGTACTCTTTAGACTCGGCTGAGAAACTTCATTACTCTCCGGTCAACGGACACACCTGGTTCGATTCGAAAGCGAATTTAGATTTCACAAAGGGATACATCTCGTCACAGGGAATATCAGCTGTTTTCAAAAACGATGAGATCTTGTCGATGAGTTATGATGGAATAAATTGGCAAGAACTTCCTTTGCCATCAACGGGATCTAAGGGCAAGTTCCAAATGGCATTGGCCGATTTTGGCTCGATACTCGTTATTGCAAACGATGGTATGTTTTGGGCATGGTTTGGTGAGTGGGTCGAACTCAACGCTGTGAACAAAGAAATTGAATCTAGAAATATTCACGATGGTGATGATTACCTGAACGTATTCATTATCGGGACTAAGATTTATTTCAATGGCACTCAAGACTACGTCGACCTAGCAGATGCTCTCAATCTGCCATTGTGTGGTTTTGATCAAAAAGAAATTGTCGGACAGTCCGAATGCGTTATGGGACAGAAGCGCATAATTGAGAGACGCTTGGGGAAGGCACGCTGTTTAATGGGGTCTCAGGAAATGCAAACTGCCAAGTATGAAACATGCGCATGCTCCATTGAAGACTTTGTATGCATGGATAATGCTGTCAACCAAGATCGCTGCGATCCAGAACATCTACAGAAAGTCATCGGAGACAAATGTACGTCGGATGAAGTTTCTATCATGGGACCGTCTGATTCTCAAGCAGCTGGTATGCCAGATAATCTTCCCGATTTAAGCAGTGATGCCATTACACCTCTACTAACTTGGTTCCACGACAGCGTTAAAGACTATTTATACCTTCCGGGAACTACATTATCTCCAGAAGATGAAACATTATTAGTGTGGACAACAAAAGGAGACATGTTTGTGAGTCAAGACCAAGGTACGAACTGGGTAACCGTCCCCGAGGTAACGGACGTTATCAATGTCTTTAAAAGTAAGACAGACGCCAATCAGGTCTATGCTTTCTCCTCGAGTAGTCTCAGCGATAATAAAGTGTACGTCTCATGGGATCGCGGTCACTCATTTGAGCTGCTTCAACTTCCAGCCAAACCTAGTTTGATGTTTAGCATCATACCAGACGTTGTGACATTTCATCCAGAACACCCCGAATGGATGCTCTTCACCGGAGCTGTGGACTGTGATTCCACCTTTGACTGTCCTTACACTGCCTTTGTATCTAAGAACAAAGGCAAAACATGGAATAAAATACATGAAGATGTGCTACAGTGTCGATGGGTCCATGGATTGCATACTACCACGCATGAGGATTTCACATACTGCTTTATCCGCGACGAGCAACAGGATGATGGTACAATGAAGACTGTTTGGTCGAATGATTATTTTGCAAGCGGTGAAAAACTTCTCGCAGGTATTGACCGAGTTACTCATGTTGTTGTCGATAAGAAGTTTGTCATAGCAGGATACGTTGATAGCTTTGGTGAGATGCAAGCAGCTCTTAGTAGAGACGGCATCAATTTCGAGTCGCTAAAGTATCCGCCAAATGTCAAGCGAGAGCCTGATTCTGGATTGGTAATCATCAGAACTGATGATGAAACAGTAACACTTTATGAGGGCGTTAATGCCCAACGAAGTGAGAGTTTCGGATCCATCATTCGGAGTGGAGGGTATGGCACACATTTCGTCTCAATTTTGGACAATGTTAACCGTGCCAGCGGTCTCTATGACTCGTACGTTGACATTGACCGATTCCTTTCGGTGGAGGGTGTTTTAGTTGCTAATGTTGTTGAGAATGCGGATGATGTGTTGAAGAAGGGAGCTAACAAAAAATTAATTACCTACATTAGCCATAGTAACGGTGCCAAGTGGGATCGTATCCCTGCTCCAGACACCTTGTGTCAAGGTGAGAAGGATTGTTTCCTCAACCTTCATGGTCATTCCGAAAGACTGGACAGTCGCAATACTCCATCTAGTCCTACCGCCGTGGGAATGTTCTTTGGTCGAGGTAACGTGGGCCCAAGCTTAGATGATTTGAAAAACTCACAAACTTTTATGACACGGGACGCCGGTATGTCTTGGAAAAAGGTGAGCGATCGACCAATGTTTTGGGAATTTGGCGACTCCGGATCAATTCTAATTTTAATTGATAGTCTGGAGCCAACCAACAAAATTTCCTACAGTGTTGATGAAGGCGATACTTGGAATGATTTCGTCTTTTCGGATACATTTATCAAGGTCGTGAATCTTGCGACCATCCCTTCTGACACAAGCCAGAAGTTTGTCATTTTTGGCCAGCCACCAATGGCGTCGGAATACGGTAGTGTGGCGATTCAAATCAATTTTCAAGACATGGTAACGCAAAAATGTCAAGATTCCGATTTTGTTTGGTGGACACCTGCTCATCCCCAGCTTGGCAGCCAATGTCTGCTCGGCCATAAGACGAGTTATCTTCGCAGAATCCCCTCTTCTAACTGTTACATTGGCAAGGCTTGGTCAGGCAATAAGCCTTCTACCGTACAGAAGAAAATATCTGATTGCGAGTGCACCCGTGACGACTATGAATGTGATTATGGATATGTCCTCGATGTAAACACGAACACATGCAAACTTATCGACGGAATAACGCTTCCAGATCAAGCATTTCAATGTAGCGGTAACGCCATAGCTTGGCACGAGATAACCGGCTACCGAAAATTGAGCGCAAGTACTTGTAAAAATGGTCAGCAACTCGACAAGCCACAATTCTATGCATGCCCTGGAAAGGAAAAAGAATTTAAAGAACAATTCCCTGATGGCAAGGCTCCTAGTGTACCGCCTTCGGAAGGTGGGGATTTGAGCAGGGAAGCTAGACACTCACTTGTTGTCAAATTTATCAGAGCAATCTTTAAGTTTATCATGGTCTTGATATTCCTCGGTACACTGGGGGTCGCATTATATCTGGTCCATCGACACTTTGAGAGTAGAGGCGTGTCTTTAATATCATGGTCACACTCTTTCTTTGGAGACAGAGCTTCGTCTATTCACCTCCCAGAACCTTCAAATTTCAATTCTGAGAGTGTTCACAAGGCTGCGAGTGTTATTAAGTCATCATTAAAGGCCATAGTTCCTGCAATTCAATATGGCATCTCGAAGCTGCCATTCATTGGTTCTAGCCATCCTTACGACCACCTGGGATTCTATTCGCGTATGGATGATGAAGAGCGCATGCGGATTCTTGAGTCCGATGATGGATTCGAGGAGGAAGATAGTGACCTTGATATAGATCGCTCTGATGTGAACAACAATAGCGAGAATAACACATATATGGAACACCACGGTGTTTATAACGACGAAGATGATCCTTCGAATGACTCTAATGACGAATTTTCACTTGGACAAAGCCACGAAGAGCCTTAAAATTGAAACAATACTACAACGCCACAGTTTAGCAGCGAAGACTTACTTTTACTGACAGATTTACATACTCATTTCATACATTACGATTTATTTATTTGTAATTTCAGCAGTACTTTTAGAAAAAGGTAATAAGACAGCAAAACTTATACAGGTAATGTCTCGTACCTGTTGTAATCGAAAGCACGCTGCAGTTGCTCAGTAGATAATCGCCATGCATTTTTTTTTCGATTTTGGCCTATTTACTGAATATCTACCTTTCTAAGCTGAACCTGATGGTAAAACAAGAGATTCTCGTGTAAATTACGCCTTCTTACGTTTAATAATGTCTGGAAGTCTCAGGGGAGCCTTAAGTTCAGCTATTCTGTAAGATGCGGCAACTGAACCATTGGGAAGTTCTCGGGCCTTGGCCTCGGCTGCACTTGGTGCATGAGCAACACAACCAAGATTGCGTAGCAAATTCACAAGCTTAGAGGACTTCACAGAAAGCTCGTGCGCTAATGGAGTCACGTCTAGCTCGAATTCATTAGTGTGAAGGCTCAATGCTAGTATATAACACAAGAGCTTGTCTTGGTGGAATGGATCAAAAGTGAAACTACGATCCTTAGATTGCCCGAACTGTCCACCTGCACGGGGTACAGTAAACCGACGAAGCGCGCCGTCATACAAATCTGATGGGATATCACCTCCGATCTTTTCCATTAATGTCTGCCGACTGGTGGCTCGACGATTATGATAGAGCGCTCGGAGAAAACTCAGATACACCAGCATCTGTAGACGAGGACGAATATTAGACTCTTCAGATAGAACTTGTTCAATATGTGCATTGATGAAATCACTTCCGCTGTATGGAAGCTGCTCGTATCGATCTTCTAATGGTGCAGCAATCAAAGTATCAACAAGAGGTAAGACTTGATCGAATTCTGAAACCGGGACAATGCTTTCCAACGGATATACTTCACTAACATTTGTTGTTTCTGCATTGTACGGTGGTATAGGGCGATCCGCCTCAGCCTTTTCTTGTCTCTGTTCAGAAGATGGGAGGTTGGCAGTTCGGGCATGAACATTATCTAGGATAGCGCTCTCCAATCCGTCAAGCATATCAGCATCCAGTCTATTTCGACTTACGTCATTGATAGCTGTTTTAGCTTTCTTTGTACCAAAGGCTTCACCTAGTGCTGTGCGCTGCTGCCAATTCTTCACACCGGATTGTCGAATGACTGATTCAAGATCATGCTGTCGCAATGTTTTAATATATGAAGTGACTTCAAAAACAGGTACTTCCACCAGATCTAATCTGTTTGATTTTCGATCCCGAACAACCAGGCAGTACCTCTGTTCTTTATCCTGCTTTCCCTCGTAAGCCACGGACTCGTTGGCTTCGTTGACACCATCAATTAAAAGAGGCGTCTTTCGTTTTTTGTCGTGAGATTTTTCCGACACGACAAAACTTGACTTCTCATTCACATCAACACCCGGAGTGCGAATAATCACCGGCATATCTTAATTCTTTTATTCGTGAATAAAAGAAAAGCTCTCCTGCTTGATTGAAACGTAAATTAATTCCAGTTACGTGAGAGACTGTGAAATATTTCAATAAAAATTACCTAAGCGAAACATGCACCTTATCAGCAACTCTACGTGCAACAGGTAGGTTTATCGCTGAGAGCATAGCAATTTCGAAAAGATCTACAAACATTACAAGCAATTGTTTCTTCCAATCTCTCTTCAAAAGCATAGCGAATGCACTGGAATGATCCATATGCTGTGTTGAATCTACAAAGAGGATCAAGCGACACTGTGATCAGGCAAGCATACAAACGAGCACTGCTATTACACCATCCTGACAAGTCGGCACTTACAGCTCAGGATTTGAGAAGAACATTCACAATTGATGACATAAATGAGGCATATCGACAAATTAGAGAGAAAGAATACGCACATCTAAATAGTAGTGTCACCAGTGCAGAATCTCCATGTCTCTTCAGCGAAGTCGTGGATCTTTCTGACTTTAAAGAAACCGAACTTGCTGATGGCTCTTTACAATGGACCCGAGATTGTCGATGTGGAGAGAAAGGCTACATTCTACACGCACAGGATTTAGAGTTGAACGGCGACGCAGACGAGATTGCCGTACAATGCTCTGGTTGTAGTTTGTGGATATTAGTGGAGTACTCAGCAGAGTAGAAACACTCTCAAAATTATTTAATTCTATGTGTATGTACCACGATTACATTTAAATACAGTGACTGGAGAATTGCTTGGACAGTTTGGCCGTTACTACGAAGCTTCGATCGGTCCTGCATATTTAACCCTACTGTTTTTTTGGTGACATGAACCCGTCCTCGTGATGCAATTAACGGCGGAGATCGATCCGCAAAAAACATACCGGCTTCTCCAATTGACTCCGCAATTAGAAAGTAGCCTACGAAAGGGTCATTTGAGTTTAAGAAGTAATGCTGATGGCTCAGTCTATGCCTGCACAGAAGAGTCAACACACCTGATTCGTGTCTTGAAGCAGACTAATACACTTCTACTCTCTAAAGTCGGAGATAACAACAAGTTGAGAACTTTCTCGAGTCCTGCTAATACACTTGAGACAGTCACAGTACCAGGAATGGTGGACTGGTCACAGGTTCCAGTATATAGTGGTAAAGCCTCTATAAAACCTGCTACCTCTGAAAAAGCAAATATCAGTTGTTCTGATGCCGAATTCTCTGTGCATTGTCGTGAAAAGCCAGCAACATTTATTGGAAACACACTTTATAGTGTTGCCACATCTGTTGTGTACAATATACTGGTCAATTTGGTTTCGTCAATGGTTGAGGCTGGTGACTTTGATCTGAAGACGCCCTTCGATGCGCTTGAAATTGATACCAATGATCCCATCGAGGTTATCAAAACTGTCTACAGAAAATTTCAGAGAAATGATGGTAGTGCGTTGGATGCTAGTCGAATATCTCACTTTACAGGGCTTTACTTACTTTCAAAACACCCTGATGGTGTCGATGTCGCTACTTTCATCAAGGAATGGCGTCTAGATATGCCGATAAGCATGGAAACAGATATCAAAACTTTGTATGGTCATCTTGTTGAGGTCACTAGGGACCCGTCTCACACAATAATAAAACCACTAAACCCCGCTGAACTTCCCACTGACGCAAAGCTTAGGTTCCATAGACTTTTCGCTATCAAACAGGAATGGCCCATTGCGGAAATAGAACCGTTTATTCGAGAATTGGTTCCTCATAATCAAAAGCTTGATTCATGGGTCTTGAAATATGCGCGAAAAACGCGTGTTAATTCTGATATTTATTTAGTGCCTCTTAGACGGCAGCCTTCTAGACGGTAACGCATCTGTATCGTCATAATCATAAGTTATGTACATTAGGCATAAGCTCTATTTTTATCATCCATCATGATTCTATGCACCCTGCACTGTTATAAGCAATGATAATATCTATTCACATCAGCCTCTCTTCTGTTTTGATCATAGCATCCTTGACAACCTCGTAGACACCAAGGAAAACTGCACCACCAGCACTTATCCACAAAGTACGTGGAACTATTCCTTTGAAGAAAGTAGCTGGACCCTCTTTTGCGATGTCCTTCAAGACCGCTATGTTTGAAATGTGTTTTTCGGATGCACTTCTATTCTGCAACATAATGCGAGTTTTCCAGACATCCAGCGGCGTTGTTGCAGCAGCCGCAATACCTCCAGCTATGCTACCACAGAGGCCCCCCCACAAGGGCTGGTTTGCTGCACCAGTGAGAACTTTCAGCCGTTCATACAGTGGGAACTGAATAGCAGTGAAGGGGATTTCACGCATCATTGTGGTGCCGTAACCTCGGTAAAGGCCCCGAAACACACCCTCATTACTTTTGTTAGACAAGATCGCCCTTAAAGCATGTGTGCTTCTTTTGTGTTGACCAGTCTGCACCCGCTGTTTGATGACTTCGCTAGGCACTCGCACGCTACAAGCTGCCAATTCACCAGCACTAGCTGCTGCCATATGGATCGCCGGATCAGACCAGTTTGTGGATTGCTTCAGCTTCAATTTTAACTGATCATAGACCACAAAGAAAAGTGATGCTCCAGGAGCGCTAGCAACGATAGTTGATCCAACGCCGGAATACACGCCCCTCCAACCACCGTTGGCAAGGAATCCATTCTTAGCCTGCAATCGAGTTTTTAAGGTATCTATAGGAAAAAAAACAAGATCAACACAAGTGCCCGCGAGCGCGCCAGAGACCAATGAATCAGCCAGACTCATAGTGATATATGATCGGGGGTGGACAAGGGACCCTTAACTGTTTCTCCTATTATGGAAATGACGAAACGTGATAAGTGACATAGAGGACTACTACGAGGTGCAACAATGCTGGTTGATTTTTTATCATGCTCTTAAAAATACATAAATAGATAGCTTCATATGAATTTCATTAATATTCAAAAATCTTAACTCTCTATTGTACACTCCCATATTAATTGCTCCTTTATTATTTTCGCGAGATTTATTGAGATTTCAATCATATTTCCATAGTGTTGCAGCTTGAGAATACCCCATTTCAATTATTCGAGTTCTGCGAACCCATTCAATTTCGAGAAGACCAAGTGCCAGCTGCTCACAGTTTTGCTTCATTAGAAGTTGGAAAAATGTTGACAAGTTTTTGCGGATCTTACGTTCAGACTCCGGATTGATTTCACGCATTTTATAGATGTTGGCCATATAAGTTTTCAAGGACTCTAAATCCTTTGTGAGGCCACCTGAGGTTGAGGCCTGTTTCTGCTCAAGCTGAACAGTAAACGAGGCCAACTGAAGGGTATGGAGACTCGAGCTCATCACCATTCGACGGAATGAAGCCGTTGACTCCGACATTGGCGCGCGACCTGACTTCTTTGGTGAGGGATTGGCACTGGAGGCCGGCGTACTAAAAGAGTCGTCATTCATTGTTATAGTTTTCACGCTAACAATTGATACAGGACGAGTCATCTTAGACCATCGAAGCCAGTCTTGCGCAAGTTCATGGCTCTCTTCATCCTCCTCAAAACTATTTTCGTGGATTTCGCCGAGGGTCGGGAAGTAAGTATGTCCTCCCAGAGTTTTATTGCTGCCGCTTCGCACCGCTAAGGGTTGCCATCTGGCAGATTCAATATCAGCAAATGGCTGGAAATCTGTAAATCTCTGATCAGAGATCATTTGACTAGATTTACTTCTCACTTTGTGGACACTGGTTCCCTCGGAAAATTTCCGATCGAGCAACATCCAATCAGTAGTTTCGTCTGGTTCTTGCGATGCAGCAGAAAATTGTTCGCTATTAAGCGTAGGCGTCTTTTCATCTCCAGCAAATAGGCCAGGCGCCTCTGCCCCGTTGGAAGATGGCGACATTCCGATACTATGTGATGTCACGTAAGCTCGTGTGCTCGGCCTTGCACTGGTTCGGGTGCTGCTGCGGCTTCGTGTACTACGATCTTCGCTGTTCCCACCTCGAACGACGTAGCTTCCAAGACGAACTAAGGATGTGTCTCTCAAGTCAGGATAGATTCCCTGTCGTTCGAGCTCACTCAACTTAGAGTTGAAGCTTGTAGCATCTACCAAAGACGCTAAATAGGAAAAGTCTTCGTCGCCTTGATCATTACCCACCGTAGTGTTACCCGAGACGAACGAAGCCTCTGATGATTCCACCGAATCCTGTAACGAAGCGACCGTTTCAAAAGAAGATTCAGTCTCTTGTCGACGGTGCTGCACCGAATTATTGTTTTCTCGATTAGACTCTATGCGTGGGAAAGCACGACCGGCATTCTTGTTGTACAAGTTGGACGAGCTGCGATCGAGAAAAGCACCGATCTGGATACTTGCTGAATTTGGTGCAGAACGATGAGATGATGACGAACAAGCCAGTTCTTCGCTGACGTCGCTGTTCAAAGATTCGTTATCGACATAGCCATTATTCAACTGATGATACCAGTTGTCAACATCTCTTTGTTCAGCTTCTTCAGACGACGCTGCTGCAGAATCTGACTCCTCGTTGGGGGTATCATAGGTTGCTCTTGATGATATACTGCTGTATGAGGAGTAAGAAATATTCTCGTCCAATTTAGGAGGCTCAACTGCATCATCTGCTGACTCCTCGGCTTCTTCAGTGATTACATGCAAATCCTCATCACGACGTTTTTCAGGGACTCTTCCAGTAATTTTCCGGAGAGTCTGGTTGACTGGGGTGAGGCTTTCCAAACTGTTTTCCGGCAGCTTAATGCTTCCACGTTGGTTGATACCTTTTGATTTCGTCGGGGTGGTGACACTCTGTTGTCTTCTTCCTGATGCTGCCCGAGAAGTAGTGACAGGAATATTGTTGGCAGCTCTCTTATTTGCTTTTGGCTTTCTGTGACCATGAGCCATTTTGACACCAGGTTCACCAGCCCATTTGATTAATCGATTTGCTGACAAGCGATTGGATGCTATGATGACATCAAGCATTGAGGCATTCTGTGACGAGAGACTGAGTGTCATTAGATATGCAAGCTCACTGACAACAAGTTGGCGGACCTCTGACTTTGGAATTGTGAACTGTGCACTGTACCGCATGCGACTTAATATATTAACTGCGACGCGATCCTCTTCGTCAATTCGCAAAGAAATTGCACCATTCAGATCATATTTACGCAAAGTGCGTTCCGTGAGCTCTTTACTGAGCAAAACAGCAATTCCTGTCCTGTTTCGTTCCTCTTGATACCCTTCTAGCTCTTGCACGGTTGAATAAACCACAAGTTCTGGACTATCGATCTTGAAAAGATGAAAAGGCTGTGTCTTTGTTGTTATTTTCGCTTTCGCAAGCAAATTAATCAGGTTTTTAGAGTCAGACTCCGGTTGAAGGAGTCTGTAGGACCCTATTATTCCAGGCGAAAAGACATATAGGTATTGTTTGGCATATGATGCGAAATGTACTTCCAAAATTGGAGCCCATGATACAACTTTGAGAGGGGGAAGGTTTCGATCCACAGGCGCGTCGTTGAGCATTGCATGCATCAGCATATCTCCAATTGACGGAATATGAAGTCCACTCATGCTACTCACAGGAATCGGCTCGCTAGGTCGGCAAACAACAACATAATCAGTGAAGATTATGAAAACCACATGCAGCTGTCTCAGTGTCTCTGATGGCTCCAACACATCCACTGCATCAAATATGGCAACGACTCTTCTATGTAGCCAGCCATATTCCAGTTCGACCGGCCATCCCTGTGCTATTTCTCCCAGTACTTTTCCAGCCGAGCCGAGCTTCCGATTTTCGTACTCTTCCGAGCCGAAAGTGAAGTCATCATTATCCGATCTTTTTGTGAATGCATCAACTGTTCCAGAAGCAACTGCATAGAACTCTTCGATTTGTTGGGACTCCGTCGGGGTCAATCGGGAGTCGTTGTGCAGTTCCTTTAAAAGGCGATCGAGCAACGGCTTTATGCTTATGAGATGAGAAGCTGAATTGATCACACTCTCAAGCTCTTTTTGCTTTTTGGCATTGATAAATTGCAGTACTTCGGGCTCATCAGTTATAAGTTCAGCTAACAGCTGGGAGAAATTCTGGGTTGCTGCTTCGTGACGCATGCACGCACGGAAAAAGTATGGGATCGTGGCGCCGCATGCTTTCATGACTTCAAACGCACCAAAGGGCAAGGCTGATCGAAGTGCTTCGTAGAAAATATTATTTACTCGAAAGAGCTCATCAATAGTGGGAGGAAACACACTGTTGAGTCTCGCAATCGAGATTGATGGTAAATTGCCTTTCAACACTTCGACACGAAGCGGAATCAATGTGGTTTGCAGAAGATCAAGAATGTCGCCTCGGGCATGTGCCTGTAACAGATAGAGTTCCTCACATATGTCCTGCACTTGTTTGGGGTCTTGATCGAGAGTTGAGCTCCGGTTTTTCGCAACACCTTTCGCTTGCTCCTCAAGTTGTTCGGCCGTGGGTGGGGCATAAAGTCTTTCTGTCGGTTCCGGAGAGTATTCGCTGAGCGGGTCGAACAATTGTTCCAACTGTTCACCAAGAAGGTGGATCAACTCATTATTCTGGTCAATTGTCAAATCTGAATCTTCGTAGACGATATCAACAATCGTCGTATTAACTTGTTTAGGGGAAATAAGTCCTGCGTCGATGACTCGTGTGCCAATTGCTCCGGGAAATTTCCCATAAACAAGCCGAAACCGGCTCCCTAAAGAACCCGCTGCACTTTCATCACTCATTCCTCGTAATCGCTGTTTGAGGGGCTTGTCTACCGTCGCATAAGTTCGCAGTGTAGCAATTGCCAGGGCACGGCGAACCAGTGAATGATAATGAGACGGCGCCAATCCTTTACAGGCACCGAAAAAGCGTGATGTTCTATCAAGGGTCATATCCACGTAGCCCGATGTTCCATGGGCACCTATTAAAATCACGCTGAGTTTGGGCACACCGCGATGAGCTCGATAGACAATCGCGAAAACATTGCCCAGTAGCGAATCCTCAGCGGTCATGTAGACCGCCTCGCCGGTGCTATTCAGAGGAAACTCTGTGAAGTAAGGAGCATTTGAATCTATAACAAAGCTCATGCGTATATCTAGGACTTCAGTAGAAAGTGCTTTACCGGTGCCAAGTACTGTGGCCTTGTTTCAAAAGCTCAATTTGTTTATGTCCGTTAAGCAAACGGTGAACAAGGAATCGGCTGCTAAAACTAGCTAATGAAATCAAGGAGGTCAACAACACATGTAGGCGCTGGGAAATGGACTACTGGATCCCTACCCTGAAAGGCAGCGTACACAGCTGTCTCTTTTTGTGCGATGAAATTCATATGCATAGGTGAGCGGCCTTGACAAGTGTCGAGGACAATCACATGTAGGGTACGTTTTTTACGCGTCAGCAGTTACGCGCGTTTTTCCACACAAAATTCAGTTTGTTGTGCCCGTTGAATCACATGCCAAATCCGAGAGCGAAAAGATTTTGCGGCAGGACTCTGGACTCTATGAGTCTCTCTGAATATTGAGCCGAATGATGAACATATCTCATTCGGACATTGTCGTCAAATATTTAATTTTTTCTAGTGATATATACTCATTCCACACATCTGCTTCTAAATTGATTTCCCAGATAGCAAAACAAAGTCAATTCCATAGCACGGTTCATAGCACGAAACGACCGGAACGAACGTTGATCGCATCGACTACTTCAGAAACAAAGTCCTGCGCCGGATTGTCGGACACTTGAGTGAGAGCAATAAAGCTAATCAATGACTTGATACCAATTCCAAGCACTGTCGAGCCCGTCTCGGTACGGATCTGACTTATTACGTGTTGACGTTCTGCCGGCTCTAAGAACTCTAGCTCCTGCATGACGCGCTCAAGCTCATCAGTAGATGACACGGTGTTTACAAACATGCGCTTGGTAAACAAAGACGTCATATCCAACTTTTCAAGTACATCATATCGACTCGTAGTGCCCAGGATCAAGAGAGGTTTATCGGCAGGTGGTCTCTGTCTAATCATTGTTCTAAGCGCTGTGACGAGTTGGTTGCTGAATCTCGGACCGACATCTGACCACTCAATAATAGTCTCGATATCGTCAATGACAATAACACTTGTCTCTGATCTGTAAGAATCAGCAAAGACCTGCTGAATATGTGCAACCTTTTGTTGTTCAGTCATACCAGTCATGTTTTCGGCAGTGACCAATTTAACAAAGGGGAAACCGGACTTCAGTGCAACGGAAGCGGCTATCGCGGACTTACCAGCCTGCGGAGGACCATAGAACAGTGCTGACATTAAACTATCACCACTGACCTTGACAGCCTCGACCAATCTTTCGCCCTCGCTGAGAAGCTGGTTGATAGAAGGTGAGAAAGGAATGATGCCATTGGCAATGGCACGCTGGAGGGATTCTTCAGCGACACCAAAGGCTGGGCGGACATCTTGAAGTGCGCCTAAAAAGTCCTGACGAGTGATGATCAACTGCTTCTTCTCGTCATAGGTCACAGTCCCCTTTTGGCTTGTGCCAACAGTGGTCTTTCGTGTCAAACCGGATTGCGAGGCTGCTCGAATTACACCAGCAATCTCCGCACCAGAGTAATTCTTAGTCAATGCCGCTAGTTCATCTAAGCTGACATCAGGAGCTAACAGTTTCTCGTCACGCATGCGCTGGGTATGGATGATGAAGATCTGCTTTCGGCCCTCTTCATCGGGAAGGGGAATTTCTAATTGGATCTCAAAACGGCCAGGACGCATGAGGGCCTGGTCAATTAGATCTCGACGGTTCGTCATACCAATAACGAGGATGTTGTTCAGCTGATTGACACCATCCATTTTTGACAGCAACTGGTTCACAACGTTGTCACCGACACCGGTTCCGTCACCACGCGAACCACGCTGCTTGAACACGGCATCCAGCTCATCAAAAATAATGATATGCAGATTCGAGTCATCGCCCTTTTGTCTATACTCGTCCTCAGCATCCTTAAACAGTTTTCGAATGTTTTCTTCAGATGCACCAACGTATTTGGAAAGCATCTCTGGTCCATTGACAATCTTTGGCTCAACCGCATTCAACATCTTACCGATCTGTCTAGCAATCAAGGTCTTACCAGTACCCGGAGGGCCATACAGAAGCATACCCTTAACATGGGTGATGCCTAGTTTCTCAATATCCTGAGGGCTCGCCATTCGGGTGACGAATGCACGTCGCAAAATCGTCATGAATTGTTTGTCAAGACCACCAATTCCCATGTTCTTGAACTCAAAGTTTGGCTGAAACAAGTTTCCTCTAGCTCTACTTGATCCCTTCAAGTTCATAGAGCTACCGGGTGTTTTCGAGAAGCTGATCTGTGTTTGAGGCAGCAAAATACCTCTGCGATTCTGCATAGGTTCATGCTGGCCATCTAAGTCGATCACTGACGTCTGTTTCACGATAACGCGGAAATTCAGACCATTTCTATCGATGGCAAGGACCTGTCCTGGTGTGAAGACACGCGATCTGAAGGTTGTCAAGAACTGATCACACAGGGATTTCTGGTCATATTCAGCACGACTCGTGCGTGTTGGATTGAAAAAGTCAATCTCAAGCTGCAAATCCGCCAAGTAGACTTGTCCTCCCTGACCGCTATTAAAGATATCAAAGGGTGCGACTTCCACAACCTTCTTGAGTGGCCACTGTGCCCATTCACGCTGAGGGCCGCCAACACCAAGGTCTGTGGGCGCCAAATTGGGTTGAATACAAGCAGTGAAGACGTATTTATTGTCACAGATCACAAACTGTCCGTCAGGAAACGTGTTTGGTGGTACACCGAGCACATTTCCGAGCACAAGTTCACGAGCAGCATTTGTTACCTGTAGCTGACGCGCCGGAACTGGTGTGTACTCCGGAAGGATGCTGCCATGGTGTTCGCCACCGTGCGACTTCCTGCCGAATCCAAGCTTTTCAATCATCGAACAATTGTTGCTTTACTCTAGAAATGATAATACCTCTGTTTATGCGAGATATGGCGTTGCACTGGTTATAATTATAGCCTTATGTTGTTACACAGCGTGGTCCGTTCGGGATTCCAGTCAGGTGAACGGAATTAGATATGGCAGAGGGTTGATGGCGAGGTCGGGGTTATCCGTATCACGTGAAAAGAAGGAAACTCAGGGAAGGTCTTTGAAGGTCAGTCTATCTGTATATATGCACGAGCGCTTACGTTTTATTGAATCGGCCCGATCGTGGGGAGGGGCGATCTTAATCTACATAGCTAGTCTGAGACTTAATCTTCTCGCTGAATAAATAACAAAAAATTCAATTCTTTATCGATCATAGGCTCGGGAATACTTCATCAGGCAAAATCTTACTCTGATCTTAGAAGATAATAGAACGGCTTGTAATGCCGAGCACCGATCAAGTAGCGTACCCTACGTCCATATCTCTTCCTGTAAGGTTTCCTATCTTCTTTGCACCACCCAAAACCGCCAACAATAACGTAACGCACCATGGCAGGTTGAACAAATTAACACGACTGCATCTGCCGAGCTGCGATCCTAAAAATCACTGTATTTCAGCTTAATTTCTATCGGACCTTTATTGTCTCAGGTCATTTAGATGGGGAAATATGTGCTCAGAGCATTCGGGGTGTTATAATTTGTATCAGACTTCGGAAAGCTCGGGGATCACCGAAAAATCGTTCGATGAGTTGGAAAATTCAAAACAAATCCCGGAAAATAACGCCATCAAATGCCCCTCAAGTGGTTTAGACGTTGAATCTGTATCCGAATGTCAGCCCACCAACCGCATTGTGGAATGGTTGGCAGATCTCGCCAGATGTAAAAGCAATTTTGAAATACAGGAGCATGCCATAGCAAGAACTCAAGCTGACAATGCAGCTGCTGATGAACAACATAGAAGTGATTTTGAGAAGGAGGTTTCATATTCCATCAATTTGTTTGTTAGCGCTCAATGCTGTTTGGAGTCAGACTATATGGAATTATTAGAGCGATCAAGATTTTGTAAAAAGATGATCAAGAGATTGCCGATGTTAAAGGAGGCACAAGTTTACTACGTATTTCTCACCGCAGTACTTCAACTGTCTGAGCAGTCCAGACGAAATCTGCCAGATCATATCGTGGAAAGAATATGTCACCTAGCGGAACAGGAGTTAGGTCGACAGGGTGATTTATCCTCCTTAACAACACACCCATCGCCGTTTCTTCAACAGTCTATTGATGAATTTGACCGACGGTTAGGTTCGGAATTTAACAATGCGTTTGGCTGCTCTATTCAGCAGTTCTGCAGCGGGCGGTTCAACAATGACTCGAGAAGTCGGTTCAACCAATTTGCTGAATGCATGATCGACCATTATGAGGATGCTCGAGACCTCTTGCAGGAGGAAAGCTACCGATATTGTGCGTTTCTTCAGCGTCTTATACCGCTTCTGCGGACTTTTGAAGGACTGCGTTTATATCCGAAATTTGGCACAGACTACTTTTACAAAGCAGTCTGTAATTTTGATCTGACTCTGGAAGACCGGCTAAAAACTATCATGCATACACATCCTGCATTGTCAGCCAAATTGCAACAGCTGCTTAAGGCTGACACGCTTTGAAAGCATACTACATAAGTAAATTACAGTGTATTAGGACGATATGTGTAAAATCTGATGTTTCATGATTTCTGCATTTTTTTAATTCTACTTATGACATTTTTTTTTAAAAAAATAATTAAGCTGCCTGCCATACATTTTCGCCCTTCGTTGTCATGAAATTGCCCAAGCTCTTAACACCAGTATCCCACTGACTAATTCGAAGACGCATTGTTCGCATTTGATCGTGCGATAGCGCTCTTGGCTGCAACCAGGATACTGTCACTGTCTTCGAAATTTCGTCAATTAGTCCCTTCATCAGGCCCAAGCTGAATGCTTTCATGACCAGAACCTCTACCTTCGCTCCAGCCTGTAAATGGGTCTCCTTAGCAATGGCAGCAAATGAAATAGTACGGTCGGCAGTCTGTCTTCTAAACACGCACTCGCATAGAGCCATGAGACAGATCTTCTGCTCTAGGAATGGCAAGGACTCTTTAAGAAGTGGAGACTTTTCGGTGAACTCGGGACGCAGTTGCTGAAACTTCCGAACATCACCAGCATTCACGCTCCATACAAGATTGTAGAGCCACTGATACTCGGGGGTTTGTAAACTCTGCAAAATGGGGTGTAGAATCAGTTCGCCAAAATTAAAGATCTGATCTGCCAACAGAGCAGAAATGCATAGGTCGAACGCACGCTGCTGCTGCTGTGTTGCATCCATCTTCGTCAAGCTTGTGTCCAGCACAGCTAAGTAGAGCAATGCATACCGGTAGTAATTAGAATAATCCGTCTGGTGCTTGTAATACTCACACGCAACACCGTAATACTGCACGAGAATCGCCTTGTCTGAGATCAGCAGCTCATCAACTGTGGCCTTTGAGGCATCCATGATCTTTTTGGCGGGGACAATCTGCCCAAGCCGGATATAGAGACTTGCGAGCCTAAGCTGAACAAATACGTTCACTTCGCGCAGCACGGCATTGCGACCCTCCTCAGACTTCTCAGCCTTTTCCATTTGGGCCGCCACATCTTTCATGAAGTTCAGTGATTCTTCTGGTGTGGCAAACTGCTCACTAGCAGTCACGGCGAAAGTTGCGTACGCCAACGGATTCAAATTAGACTTCAGTCGTGCCACAAAGCGCTCGAATAGGGCGACTTGTAAGTGTGCGGTGGCGGGATTGCGATAGAGCTCGGTGAGCGTCTGAGTGAGCTGGTGCCAGAGCTTGCGGTCCCACTGATCCTCGAGCTGGAAAAAGTACGGCACCAAGTCGTCATCGACGCTCTCACGCAGAGAAGAAAGTACGTTGAGAATATCGCTCATCGAATCGGCGATTATATTAAACGAAAGAAAGCACGAAGTGGTTAAGGTCTACTGTACGCAGCGTCAATCAGCCGTGGGTGTTGTGAATGTGGATTCACACAAACCCTAGATTGGAAGGGCGAGAAAGATGGTCATACATTTACAGACATATAGCTGTGGTCACAAAAGATAGAGAAGCGATTTACCCCCCAGCAGTTCAGAATTTTTTTAAACAGCATTAGATTTTAAAGAGTTAAAAACAAAAAATTTGTGTGACATAATGTATATAAGATGAAGTAATTTTTCCCCTATAAGAGATCATTTTCCCAAGCGTTGATGCCGCATATCACCATGTGCTATATAATGATCATAAATAATATGTGAGACCGGCTCTTTAAGGGCTAGGTCGACTTCTATCGTTCTGAACAAATGCAGGATGCACGAGCTGCATTGTCGGCATTGGCAAACACAACAGATGATTTTGATCGGCAGGTGACACTGGTTGAGTTGCGGCAGGCGACGTATGAAGTCTTCAAGACTCTCGATAGCGAGTTGCTGCGATACCAAACAGCCCAAAACAAACTGGCTGCGATAAAGCATCAAATCGAGCATTTGGAGGCGGTGAAGGTCCGCCAGCGCGAGGAAATCGCGGCTACCGAAAATAAACGAGTTGCGCTTCCTGAGGATTTTGCGCACGTAGACCCCGAAGACCCTGATTTGGAGGCCAAAATTGCATTGGAATTCGAGGAACGCAGTAATGCTGCTGAAAAGATGGCGGTGCTCAGCACAAAAGTGCGTGCGCTGCGTGCGAGGAAATCCGCTCTTGCTGATCTTGTGCGTGATCCAAAAATTGATAGCACATTCGTTGATCCAAACACAAATGCGGGCAACTTAGGGCGAGTCATGAACCGCATAAAGGAGGTCAACACGCATGTCGACCGCCTGAGACAGATGTATTTGGACGCAGTGCAGTCACCGGAGGCGTCAATAGCCGACCGTGATTCGCGTGCAGGAAGATCGAAGCCGGAGCGATCTCGCAAGTCACGGAACAGACGTGATCGAGGAGTTGCTCGATCCGAACGGAGTGAAGACCATGCAGAACGGCCACCGTTCGACCGAGATGATCGCGACGACAAGGGCGGCAAAGGCCGGTCCGATCGCCGCAATGGGCGTAACCGTCGTAGTAACAAGCGGGAACGCGAGCGAAGCGAGAAACCGGAACCTCGTGAATCTCGCAATGATCGGGTCGACAGACGTGAGGACACCCGAAAGGGAACTGCTGCCCGCAATGATGGTCGTGGAGACTCACGAGCGGACTCACGCGGAGATTCAAGAGCAGATTCCAGAGCAGACTTACGCAATGATTTCAGAAACGATTCGAGAGCCAGCACAAGAGTGGACTCAAGAGTGGATTCAAGGGTGGATTCAAGGGTGGATTCAAGAGTGGATTCAAGAGTAGATTCAAGAGTGGATTCTAGAGGAGAGTCTAGACTAGATTCAAGAGAACGAGGCGGCGAATGGCGACGGAAACGTCGGCGTGGAAATTTCTAGCATGCTGCAATGTTACGGACTAGCAATACCACAAACGCAATACAAATCTTACCAAAAGGAAACGAAGGCTGAAACAAATATAATGTGTGTAATAATAATTTTAGCTGCATGATAATTATATGTACATGGCATCAAAAGAACTAGGTTCTTTTCTATGTCTAGTTTTCTGGCCGGTTGGACAGAGTCAGGGTCAAAGTCTGTGCTGTGGACTCCAACGTCTGGGTGAGACCTGCACCACCCAAGACTGTGAGCACACCAGCGAGCTGGGCCTGGAGCTCTGGCAGCGTAGGCAATTTCCTCAAGGTGTCGAGATCACTGCGGTACATCAGACTGTCAACTCCTTGCACTTGACCGCCAAGAAGGACAAGCTTGCTTTGAGACTTGTCAATGATCGAGATGCATTTATCAACCTTGGCTGGATCCATGTCAGGGATTGTAATTATGGCAGACGGACCCGAAAAAAAGCCGGTCATGGGGTGGTGCTTGATGGCCTTGGCATCGTTTTTGCGCAAGGAGGCCGCATCATCGCTGTTTAAACCACGAAGAGCCACCTTCATGAGCGAGGATCGCACTATAGTAAGCTGTCCACCCGCCTTGGACAGTTCCAAGCGCAACTGGCGATCTTCTGGGAGAAGAAGTGTAGAGTTGTGCAAAGCCAACACGACTGCGTTAGATCTAAGGAGATGCGAATACATGTCGACCAAAAACGTCTTGCGTGAGTTCAGAGGCTTGAGAGTGGCACGGGCTGCACCACCGACGGGAGCTATAGCTGTGGCTGCAGCAGCCGCAGCCGTCTGTACAAGGGTGCTAGTGCTGAACCGTCTGAACATCTGTGTATTTACGTCGAGACACAGATACCGGTTTGGCGATTGAAAATTCCGGGATTAGTCAGTGCGTTCCTGTCCTCGATGATGATACTGAACCAAAAACCCTGGGTTTGTACACAGAGGATCTTGAAACTTTTTGGTCCCAAGAGGAAGAAGAATGATCAGAGAGAGGCCGACATTAACCCTCGCAGACCATTTCAAACACTTGCATCTTCTCCCATCGAAACATTTCAGCTTGGGTCAGCGCGCATACATCTGCGAGTGACCAGTGGTTTTTAACAAATACGTTTCCGTAATTGGACTAATCGTACCCGATGAGCTGGTCGCACACATTACATCTGCCAAAATCGAAGCTAGCTAATCGATCTAATCCAAAATTAATCGCAAAAAACTTGGGCAGAGTAACGTCAGATCTCTACAAATGGCAGGAATCTCAAACAGATCGACCTGAGCTTGTTCTCCACGATGGCCCTCCATATGCAAATGGTGAACTGCACATGGGCCACGCACTTAATAAGGTGCTGAAGGATTTTATTACCAGGTTTGGTGTGCTTTCCGGTCATCGCGTGAACTATATTCCGGGCTGGGACTGCCATGGTCTTCCCATTGAGCACGCGGCATCGAAAAACTACAAGAAGTCAAAGCAACTGGAAAGCAAAACAGATGTAGAAATCAAATTGAGCTCGTTACAAAGACGCCGCCTCGCAAGATCTTGGGCAATGAAAATGGTCGGCCATCAATTGAAGAGTTTCAAAGGCTTCGGTGTTATGGCTGATTGGGAGGATCCAAGCAAAAGGTACTTGACACTTGATACCAAGTACGTTGCTCGTGAGTTGCGTGTTTTCATGCAACTAGTGGAGAAGGGTCTCATTTTTCGACAGCGAAAACCAGTGTTTTGGTCGGTGGAAAGCGGCACTGCTTTGGCTGAATCCGAATTGGTGTATGGAGAACATACTTCGACTGCAGCTTATCTAGGTTATCCGCTCAAGGTTTCTGCAATAGATTCTGGCATTCCTGTAGAGAACACTGAATTGGCAGTATGGACAACCACTCCGTGGACTCTCGTTGCAAACCAAGCCATTGCCGTGAATATCGACATGGAATATGTTTTAGTTGAAATTCCGCAAAAGAAGCTGGTCTGTGCCAAGGACCTGGTACCTAATCTCGTTGAGCAGGGAATATTGCTAAAGGACGAAATCAAGATTTTGCATGCATGCAAAGGTAGCGAATTAGTAGGAATGACATACTATTGTCCTTTGCGTCACATTGAGCTCCCTGTCGTTGCTGCTGATCACGTCACAAATACCGCTGGTACGGGCCTTGTTCACACTGCCCCCGGGCATGGTAAAGAGGACTATCAAGTGGGCCAAAAAGTTGGTCTAAAGGTTTCTTCTCCAGTAGACGGGAGAGGTAAATACACTGCTGAGGTCAGTGACATCCCAGGACTTGTTGGACTCAATGCTCGTGTCGAGGGCCAACAGTTGATTTTGGATCTGCTGAAAAAGTCGGGATGTTTGTTGGGAACACATAAAATTATGCACTCTGTACCGCTAGACTGGCGGACGAAGACTCCAGTGATGGTGCGAGCGACCCCGCAATTTTTTATGGATCTTGGTGCTACAGTCAAGCAACTAGCAGTGGCTGCCATTGACAAGGTTAGTTTCAAACCAGAATCAGCGAAGCAACGGCTTTTGGCATTTACCGAATCTCGGTCAGACTGGTGCATCAGCCGTCAGAGACCGTGGGGTGTGCCCATCCCTGTGCTTTTCAATAAGGACACTGATGAGCCCTTGATGAATGTTGAGGCCGTTGATCATATCATAGAGCGCATCGACGGTTTGGGAGACAAAGGCCTTGACATGTGGTTCTCGAATGAGTCTGACGAGCAACTAGAGGCTTGGCTCCCATTGAGTATGCAAGGCAAAAATCTAGCATCCCATTACCGCAAATGTCAGGATACGCTTGATGTTTGGTTGGACAGTGGTTCGTCTTGGGCGATGCTTAAAAATCCTCCGGCGGACTTTTATCTTGAGGGCTCAGACCAGCACCGAGGATGGTTCCAGTCTAGCCTTTTATTATATGTGGCTATGACTGGAAAGGCAGAAGCACCGTTCAAAAAGCTCATTACACACGGATTTGTTTTGGACGAACACCGCCAGAAAATGTCCAAATCTCTGGGCAATACAGTAGAGCCCCAGCAGATGATTAAAGAGATAGGTATTGATGGACTGCGATTGCTAATTGCACAAGGAGATTATACTTCCGACATCTCATTGAATTCAACTTCAACTCAGCAGGTGGCTTCGATGATTAAAAAGTTTAGACTGACATTCAAGTACCTGCTAGGCAATCTTAACGAGTTTGATGCGGACGCATTGAAAAATGAACAAATCAAGTTCAGTTCACTAGACCTTTTTGCACTCAACAGGTTAAACCACCTCATAAGAGACACAAAACAAGCTTACTCGGAACAAAACTTTCAAGTAGTTGTGAAACTAGTACAGGCCCATATGAATACGGATTTATCGGCTGTGTATTTCGACGCTGTCAAAGACACTTTGTATGCTGACGCGAAAGAATTAAGTTCAAGGAAAGGTGTTCAAATGGTTTTATGGCATATACTGAACACTTACGTGCGAATGCTTGCTCCAATACTCCCACTACTTACACAGGAAGTTTGGGATGTGTCACCTTCAACAATTTCGAAAAACCAGGCGTCACCATTGATGGAAGGTTATCCTGAATTGATTAATACGGAGGGATATAATGTTGAGGAAGCGTTGAGTTGCGTCGGTAAAGCTATGGAACTTCGACCACTTGTTAATGATGCTGTCGAAAAGGCACGCTCTGCAGGACACATTGGCTCTTCGCTCGCATCAGATGTGTACATTAATTCAAAGAACAAAGACTTGGTACATCTAGATCCTAGGCTACTGGAGACTTTATTTATCACGTCCCAAGTGAAGATCAATGAAATTGTGCCATCTGATGCTCAATGGCAATTCACTTCTGCCTCTGAGGATACCACTGTAACTGCAGTCCCTGCATCACACCATAAATGTGGCCGCTGTTGGAAATATACGGCTCCTGTTGAAGATAAACTGTGCACCAGATGTGAAGATGCGGTAAGCAACCAGTCTGTCTAGAAGTGTGTGCGGAAAGGAACACAAGAAATAATATTAATAAATGTACATAGCCTGGGGACAAATAGTAACCAGAGAAAATGATAAGAAATTTGGAGAACGCATTTTTATCACAATTTCAGAGGCTCCATTACTCCTTTATTCATTCTTTAAAAGCATCACATCGATAATATCCACATGTATATCACGTGATGTGATCAGATCCTGGAGGTAAGGTAGTAATTTTCTGGAGTCTTAATTATTTTTCAGGTCAAAGAAAACAAGCCTTGAATATATGCCATCGTCTGGCAGCAAATCAGCTGCGCAAAATGCGCTCAAAACAATAAAACGCTTGGCTGATAATCTTCCGAAAAAAGTAAGTACTTCAAGCGATGCCGTTATTAAGAAAGAGGTGAATGGTGAATCAACGGCAAATGATCATAACAGAGGACCTTTCGGTTACGTTTTTGCCGATGTGGTTGCGAATAAATTGTCCTACGAGCCACTTGCGGTTCCCGGACAAAAGCCAGTACCAAGATTAGCCAATAAATTGGATCGTGTTTTGTTTAGCCCGGGTGTGCATTTTCTGAAAGACCCACGCACAAATGTTTATAATTTTGATCCGAAGATGGAACATATCATGTCAATTACGGATTTTAATTTTGATCTTATCCCACCCTATATTCCAGCCGGCCGTGACTCCAGCTTAGCGAAACTGGCAGCTGAAAATGAAAAGGTGTATACAGGAAGTACCAGTAGTATGACACCTGTTTTGACTCAATTTCATCATGCATTGTCTCATCTGAGACCCCCTCAAATCCTTAATCTCTCCAAGTATTTCCCTGGTAACTTCACAACATTTTCTGCAGTTCAACGTGCTCCCACTGAGCTATGGCTAAAAAAATCACCCTCAACCGATACTTATTCAGTTTCGCTGGGGAATAACAGTGATGAGCTGATTTTGACATTACTAGGTCAAACAATGGAAACAATGCTGACCACCGAGGCCGCTGAATTTGACAAGTGGTCCAAACGACACCCTCAGAATGGGGAAGTAAAACCGACTGGAGAGTCAACATACAATTATACATCGAGTGGACCGTTCCTAATGCGTTCACAACTCGACTGTTACGATCCCCGATTGCCGGGAACTGGAATGTTCGATCTCAAAACACGAGCGTGTTGTGCAGTGCGACATGATATCGATTTCGCTCAAATTAGAGATGGCTCAAACTACCATATTAATAAAATCTCTGGGCAGTATGAGTCCTTCAATCGCGAATTTTTTGAACTTGTCAGATCGGCAATGTTTAAGTATTCTTTACAGGCTCGCATTGGCCGTATGGATGGTATCTTTGTGGCTTACCATAGTATAAAACGACTTTTCGGATTCGAGTACTTGCCACTCACTGAAATCGACAAAATATACCACACAGCACATATGGTTCCCGAGAGAATTCGCCCTGCAGACACTCGAGAGAATTACGAAGAGATTGATACCCGCTTGAGCAATGTTGCGAGCATCATTGCGGATCAAGAGTTTAAACTTAGTGTAGAATTGTTGTCGAAGATGTTCGATTATCTGCGTGATACACTTCCCGGTAATGCAGAACCTGAGCAGGAACGCGACATTTCTATGATGGTTCATGCCGATGGCCCAGGGACCCTAGTGGTATTCGCTCGCCGCAGCAATTATGAGAGCGAAGCCAAAAATAAACCTTCAGAAGAACCAGCTGAGCAGCGTGAGGTTCCCAAGAATCTACGTGGATTCCGAATTCACTTCTGTCAAAGCATTAATAATAAGTTCGTTCCAGCGACACGTTATCCGTCGCTACACAGCGATGAAGATAAGTGGAGAGTCAGTGCTTCTATCATGATGATGAGTAAGGCGGATCTTGATGCTAAATACAGAGAGACCTTGAGCTATACTAAGAAGCTGAAGCTTTTCACGGCTCCTGTGGTTGATAAGACATTAGAACCACATGAACAAGAGGAGCTGCTCTCAAAATTGCCGGAAGCTACGAAATTCCAGGAATTGTTACGTCGATTCGATCAAAAAGGTAGCGAGTACTTTAAATGGGATGCGTTGAGAGAAAAAATAGAATTGGGTGACTAGATCACATATCAAAATATGCCTTAGAAAGGATTGTACATAGAGAGACTCATCAGGTTTTTACACATCTGAAATTTTTTTTTTTTTGTTGATTTTTTTAGTTCGACCATGATGAAAAGCAGAAGTAGCTATTGATATTTATCATTCTTTACATAAACCTGTATACGTGATCGAATCTATGTATCTTCTACTACTTTACTGATAAGCTTTGCAGACGGTTCCTTGAGGTTTTTCCTCAGTTCGGTAAAACTGGACGGGAAACTAAATTGCTTTAGCAATTTCGGCACTGCCTTACCACGGATTTTGAGAAGACCATTCGAACAATAATGCTCAGCATGATAAATGGTCGTCGCCAGATGCAGTATTAACGCAGCCTCTAATTTTTTCTTACTCACAGCAATCTTTTCGAGTTTCGATCTAGAATTGGCAATCAAACGCTCTCGCGTCTCGGTGATATATTTATTGGACTGTGGACTAAACTGGTTCATGGCGATATCAATCGTACTCGGAACACTGTACTTTCGGTCACTGATATATTGCTGTAACTCGTTGAATACCAGGTCAAAAAGTTCCGGATCATTCGAGTTCTGTTGGATATTTTCCACTGCATTCAAGTAAACACCTATTTGAGCCTCAAGCTTTAACTGAGCAGTCTCAAACAATGGCTCCAGACCCTGTTGAAGTTGTATGCGGAAGTTTTGGCGGATCTGAGGCCAAATAGCTTGTGCGATCTTCAAGTCGGATGGTGCCTTGGACTTGGGAATGAGTTTCTCTACCTCTGAAAGGTCTGGCAAACTAATTTGATCAACAAATTCTCCGATTGTTGAGGTTCCACTGAGACTGTCAAACTGCACATTCTTGATTTTCTCCGGGATGGAAGCTAAAATCTTCGATGAAGTAAAATCTAAGAGATCCCTCTCAAGTTGCGATCGCACAAGATAATTCGAAGGATATTTTTTTCCATCACCACGTAGTTTGTTCAGTCTGGCATCTTGAGACAGGATATGACGCCCAAGCTCTGGATCTAAGGGAAGTACTCTAAGATCGAACCAGAGTCGCTTCTGTAAAGCATTATTGATTTCCGTAATTTTATCATTGACAAATCTGTTCGTCACTATCCAAGATCCTATGAGGACACATTCGCTTAGCTTAGCAAACTTAGCTGGATCCATAGTATCTTCCAAAACGGACTGAGTAACGTATCCCGCATGATCCAGAATCTTTGAGGCATAATCCATATGTAAGTCAACAAACTCCTGTGGAACAAACTTCAGCTCATGAGACGGAATCTTTAAGTTCGCTTTAATAAGATTAAGAAGTTTTTGGTCAGGCTCAATGGTATCGTATCGTACCGGTGTTTTCGTCTGCTCGAGAGCTCTTTGGAACGATGTAACATGCTCTTTCAAAATCTTGTTCGGGACAACAACGTCATCGATAAGAGTCAATTGATCTGAAAAACACTTCACGACATACTCTACTGCCTTTATGGTAATGTGTTTAGTCAAGCATATGTCGCTAATTTTCGAAATTTTCGAAGTCAATGATTCACCAATCTGAGACACTTTCTTCGCAGGTAGGACATGTATATTATCAGAAAAGGCGCTCGTGTTTCGTACTGAACTGTCAATCACAGTTTCAACTGCATAGCGCGGTATTTGAAGTTGCGTGGCTATGGCGGTCGTATCTAACGTAACGGTTGCAGATTCCAGAACCGCATCGACTTGCTGGCCAACGTAAGACTCGGTGACCAACGCTGAAGTATTGCTTGTGGAGACAAATAAACTTTCGTCAAGCGCTTCTGTAAGCTGCTTCTGAGCAGCTTCTACAAAAAGTCTGCTGTCTTCTTCCGAAAATTCCACTGTTTTGCTCAACCACAACATGCTGTTGCCCTTACCTTTCCAGCTAGCAACTTCATTTATATCAAGTACAATATGTACAGGTCGGTAACTGTTGAGACCCGAAGGTTCTCAGAGACCTGATAAGGTTAAATTTCCCGCCTCTGTATTTAAGCTCACCCTATACATATCTTACATATCTAACTCGATCTACTATAATCTGTTGGCCGGATTACTGTTACCTTGTCAGATAATCTCGAGCACCAACATGGAGCCCAACGGTGTCTGACTTTTTTAAGTCTGGCGGCACCCGAAAATATTAGAATCTTTCGAGATTCAGGACTCAACCATAAAGTCTGGATTCATATCTGATACCACTCAATCCTCGCCGTAAAGGATTTGAGTCGAGTTCACTAACCACAGTAACATATTATGGGTAGAAGGAGGACTATAATAATAATATTTGTATTAAGCATATGAATAGAAATAAATAATAAATACAAACCGTTCTAACCTGGGCGGTACAGACGCTCTTTTATTTCATCGACAATATAATCTAAACCCTCCGTAATCCCCTGACCAGTGAACGCTGAGCAAGGAATTACGCGACAATTGTGATGGTTTTCTATTTCCTTGATTCCTAGCTTCTCCGAAACCATGTTTAAATCTAACTGAGGGTCACTTTCGATCTTATTTAGCCATACGAGTAATCCAGCGCCAACAAGACGGTCTTCCTCTGATTGGAGTGTTGCCACAAGCTCATCTTTGGCAAGCTCTAATCGATCTGGAGCAGTAGCATCTACAACCCAGACAAGGAAATCAGTTTTCTCGAAATAGTTATGCCAGAATGGACGAATACTTGTCTGTCCCCCTATATCCCACAGATTCAAATGTAAACCGTTATGCTCCAAAGACTTAATTTGGAACCCGAGAGTTGGACTGATGTCATCTAAAGGTAAGCCGAGCGCTTTAGCAACGATTGTAGACTTTCCTGCATTATCCAGTCCGAGAATCAAAACACGCGCTTGTTTTTCTTTACGCTGAATTTTACGCAGAACCGTCAAGAGTACCATAGATCATTCGACATCGATGCGAGACCTTAGTAATATAGGTTAGGCCCAAAATAAAGCACCACTTCTCTAACCGCGACGCACTGAGGACTTGTCTGTACGGTGTCGAAAATAATTGGATTTATATCCTAATTTAATTTGATCGCATGAACATCTTTGTGATGTTTTATCAGTAAATTCTCACTTTATCAATATGCACAAAAGTACATATGACATGAATAAAATTGTAGGTGCAAATTGAGATGCACAACCTTGCATCACTTGAAACCCCATTTCAGGAGTACCGTGACTCACTCTTTCCGGACAGTGGGGATGAGAGGAGATGATATTAGCAGTTTTCGCGTTTTCCGCGTGAAAAACACGGGTTCGGGTAGGGTATACCCTTAATTGATGGCTCTCTTTCTTCATAATTTCGAATCCCACCATCAAAGTACGTACAAGTCAACATTCTGCCTCTTACTTCTACTCTCGGCTCAAGCATTTTGATCACGGCAAAATGGAAGCAACACCGACGGCGGATGCCCTTTTTAATGACCGAGTGCGGCGTTTTACCGAGTTTCTCGATCCTAGTGACCGAAATGCACCGTCGGCGTTCTATCATGACGAAATCCGCAAGATGCTGATTTCCAACAAATTTCGGCTCATCGTATCGCTAGATGACTTACGAGAATTCGACCGTCAGATGTGGTCGGGGCTTCTCCTTCAGCCGGCCGAATATTTGCCGGCAATCACACAGGCGTTAAAGGACACGGCGCTGACGATGAGGGATGCCACAACTGCAGCGACATCAACAGCAGATGAAACCAGTCAGTTCTTTGTTGGCTTTAGTGGTACATTTGGATCCCATTTACTCAGTCCTCGCACAGTTGATGCGAATTTTTTGGGAAGACTCGTATGTATCGAGGGTATTGTCACTCGAGTGACTATTGTGCGACCTAAGGTTGCGCGTACCATTCATTACAGTGGAAAATCGAGTGAGTTTTTTGCCCGTGATTACCGTGATCAGACTACCTCTTTTGATCCTATGCCCACAACTACAACATATCCACAGGAAGATGGCCAAGGCAATCCTTTAATCGTTGAATATGGACTATCTACTTACCGAGATCATCAAACGGTTTCAATTCAAGAAATGCCAGAACGAGCACCTGCGGGCCAACTTCCTCGAGGAATGGATGTTATTATGGATGACGATCTCGTTGACCTGGTAAAACCTGGTGACAGAGTTCAGTTGGTAGGTGTCTACCGCAGTGTCGGCGGCGTCGGGTCTTCTTCTCAAGAGCGATCCTCAACTTTCAAAGCTTTGTTGCTTGGAAATAATGTCGTTCTATTGAATAGTAAAGGTAGTGCTGCGGCATCTTCTTTGTCTTCCATCACTGATCAAGATATTCGTGCGATAAATCAGCTTTCTAAACGAGATGATATTTTTCAGTTGCTTTCTCAAAGCTTGGCCCCTTCAATTTATGGCTTTGAGCATATTAAACAAGCCGTCTTGCTGCAGCTTTTAGGAGGAAGCGAGAAAAATCTAGATAATGGAACTCATATACGTGGTGACATCAATGTTCTCATGGTGGGCGATCCATCTACAGCAAAGTCGCAGATGCTTCGATTTGTTCTCAATACGGCTAATTTAGCCATTGCCACAACCGGTCGTGGTTCTACCGGTGTTGGTTTGACGGCGGCAGTCACCACGGACAAAGATACCGGAGAACGACGATTAGAGGCCGGTGCCATGGTGATGGCAGATCGTGGTATTGTATGTGTTGATGAGTTTGATAAGATGAATGACGCTGATCGAGTGGCGATCCATGAAGTCATGGAACAGCAGACCGTGACGATCTCCAAAGCTGGAATTCATACGACCTTGAATGCGAGATGCTCAGTATTGGCTGCAGCAAATCCCGCGTATGGTCAATATGATCCTCATAAGGAGCCTCATAAAAATATTGCACTTCCTGATTCTCTCTTATCGCGTTTTGATCTACTGTTTGTCGTTACGGATGATGTTGAAGATAAAAAGGATCGTGTAATTTCTGAGCACGTTTTGCATATGCATCAATTTCTTCCTCCAGGAGCTCCAGAGGGTCAACCTCAGCGTGAGGATGAGCACTCAACGCTAAGTGTAAGATCAGAATCTAGTGAGTCCGGCTTAAACCAGCCAGCCCCAGTATTTGCGAACTCCAGTGAAAGTGTGCTGACTGTGCCATTCGTAAGACGATACATCACATATGCGAAAGAGCGTGTGCATCCAGTTCTGACAGATGCAGCAGTTGAATATATCGCCACGGTCTATTCAGATCTGCGTAACGACCCTCTCGCACAAGGACAGCGCAGAACCGTACCTATTACAGCTCGTACTTTAGAAACTTTAATTCGATTGTCAACTGCCCATGCAAAAGCCAGATTGAGCATTGAAGTCGAGCAAAAGGATGCAATGGCTGCGGAAAGAATCTTAAGATACGCTATGTTTAAAGAGGTTCTCAAACCAGGCACGCAAGCTAAAAGGCGGAGAGTTCAAGAAGAAGAGGAAATGGATCTTGAGGAAGATGACGACGAGGATGAGGAAAACGCTGATGTTGACGACGAATTATACAATGATTTGAGTGACGAGGGTGGTGCTGACGTCAGTGAAGACGAAGCAATAGCTCATGCAACCGCTGCCGTAAATCTTGAGGATAATAGAGAGAACCGCAGACAGGTTCGCCGTGCATTGCAGACACCGCCTAACGACGGCAATGCCGCCAATGGTATTTCCCCATCTCGATTAGCACAGTTTGAAGAGATAGCTGGTATACTTATGGCAGACCATTCGCTATTTGTAGACGAAGCGGTATCGGCGCGCACACTGATGGACCGCGTAAATGAACGCATGTCTTCAGAAGATCGATTCTCAGCTGAGGAAGAGGCCGCCGCTCTTAGAAGCATGCACGATGCGAACAAACTATTCTATGATGAGAATGATGGCAAGGTCTATGCAATTTAGATATAGTTAAATCCACATATTTATTTTATTCCATACTGATTTTAGGTTTCACAAGTATATATAACATGCTGCATGAGTAGATCTATGAACTTCATTTCGATCCTTGTAAGCTCTTGACCCAGGTAAAAAGCCGCAGCCATGCATTAAGCCAATATCACGTGATACAGCCCTCTTTAGGCTTCGGCGGGGTTGCGTTGAAGTTCGAAACTCTTGGAAATTCTTTATCTTAAGCTTCATCTTAAAGCTCCTTGCCCACCTGCCCACACGTAACACGTCCAAATTTCACGAACGGTATATAGATAACTCGGCACCCACGCACTCAACCGATTTGGCTATCTCCTTTTCTTTGTGGCGGACGAACTTTTAACTCCAGAAACTAACAAAGAGAGATTACAAAAGGAAGATGCTGGTGGATGCTCCATACATCCAGGAGGCGACTCTGCGTAATGCATTGCCGCTGTTTTTGAGGCCGTATGGACTCATGTTTATTCCGCTATATGCAATCCTTTACCGAAAATATTTGAATGAGTATGAAACATTCTTCGGTGCCCGTGAATGGACCCAGCTTTATTTTGGAGCTGCTGCGAGTTTGCAGCTGCTTCTATGGTTGCTGCCCTTCTGGAGCATCAAACTGCGCGAGATTATCGAGACACAACCTGCGTCTTCTTGGGAAACTGCTGAGCTTGTAAAGATTGTCCCCACCAAGGGCAATGGCGCTGCAGAGTTCGTGACGATCGAGCGAAATGCTACCGACAAATCTGCTGGCTTTGTATTCCAACAACGACGCTTTACTTGGGACCCAAAAAGAAAGGTCTTTTCACCGCCCAAATTCTGGATCGACGAAGAAGGAAAGAAGATTACCGTTGGTGACTTAATCAACGCGAAGGGATTGCGTTCAGCTGAACTGCCCGAAATGGAGCGTGAATATGGACCCAATATTTTTGACATCCCTATTCCGACGTTTTTGGAGTTGTGGAAGGAGCACGCTGTTGCACCTTTCTTCGTTTTCCAAATCTTCAGTTGTTGTTTGTATTTCTTGGATGAGATGTGGAAGAGCAGTATGTTAATGTTGTTCATGCTTATCTCTTTTGAGAGCACCGTCGTCTTCCAGCGTCAGCGTACGATGCGTGAGTTCCGCGGTATGAGCATCAAGCCCTATTCTATTATGGTTTTCCGTGATGGTAAATGGCAAGAAATCCAGAGTAGCGCTTTGCTGCCCAATGACATCGTCAGTGTTACACGAACGCACGAAGATTCGGGCTTGGCGTGCGACTTGGTACTGCTAAGTGGCACATGTGTCGTTAATGAGGCTATGCTCAGTGGTGAGTCGACGCCATTGCTGAAAGAGGGTCTTTTGGAAGATCATCAGGCTGCTGATGTATTAGACTTTGAGGGCGTTGACCGTATCTCTCTCTTGGCAGGAGGTACGAAGGCTATTCAAGTAAGTCAGGGCGAGTCCAAAACGACTGGAAAAACTCCCGATGGTGGTGCCCTTGCAATCGTTGCTCGAACTGGCTTCGAGACGACGCAGGGTCAGCTTGTGCGTACCATGATTTTCAGTGCCGAGCGTGTTGGTAGTGGCAGCAAGGAGGCCTACTTCTTCATTCTGTTTTTATTGATATTCGCAGTTGCTGCTTCTTATTACGTCTGGGTCAAAGGCCAAGAAATTGGTCGCAACCAATCCAAGCTACTTTTGGACTGTGTGATCATTTTGACTTCAGTTGTCCCCCCCGAGTTGCCCATGGAGCTCACAATGGCTGTCAATAACAGTCTCTCTTCTTTGAGTAAGTACTACATCTACTGTACTGAACCGTTCCGATTGCCTTTCGCTGGTCGGATCGATGTGTGTTGTTTTGATAAAACGGGTACTATCACCGAAGAGGATCTCGTTGTTGATGGTGCTGACGTCTGTGATGGTGCTGGACTGGTATCGCTAACTTCAATGCCTTCTGATGCGGTGACCACTGTTGCTGCTGCACATGCTCTCGTTCTTTTAGATGATGGTGAAGTTGTTGGTGATCCTATGGAACAGACTACACTGAAGTCTCTTGGCTGGGAAGTTCAAGCTAATGATGAGGTTGCTGAGAAACCTGAGAAGGATGCTAAATCTTCGAATACTTTGCGTATTTTGAAGCGCTTTCCTTTCAGTTCTGCGTTGAAACGCTCTTCGAGTGTGGCTAAAACTAGCAAGGGGCTGTTTGTCGCAGTGAAGGGTGCTCCGGAGACAATTGAGACTATGTTGATCGATGTGCCCAAATCTTACCGTGAAACATACATGCACTATACAAAGAATGGCTCTCGTGTCCTTGCTTTTGCGTACAAGACTCTTACCTCTACCAAGGTTGGTGAATATACGCGTGATAAGGCGGAATCTGGTCTCAAATTTGCAGGATTTATTGTTTACACCAGTCCTCTGAAGCCTGATGCTGTTGCTGCAATTAAGATGCTTAACGAGTCATCGCATCGCTCTGTAATGATCACGGGTGATAACCCCTTGACAGCTGTTAAGGTCGCTAAGGATGTTGGAATCGTTGAGCGCAGCGCATTGGTTTTGGATGTCGATCGTACTACAGATAAGCTTGTTTGGTCCAATGTTGACGACCCCTTGCACTCAGTTGCTTATACTGATGCAAGTGTCGAATTATATGAGAAGTATGACCTCTGTATGACTGGTGCCGCTTTGTGTAGAATTGAACACGCTGCACCACTTGTTCAGCTGATTCGTCATACTTGGGTTTATGCTCGTGTCTCGCCTTCTCAGAAGGAGTTCATACTGAAGACTTTGAAGGACGAAGGCTATATGACTTTGATGTGCGGTGATGGTACCAACGATGTTGGTGCGCTTAAGCAAGCACACATTGGTGTTGCTTTATTGAACGGTACATCCGAAGGTATGGCTAAGATAGCTGATAAGGCAAAGACTACGCAACTTGTTGCTGTATACGAGAAACAAAAGGCTATGATGGAAAAATGGGCTCCTGGAAAGGTTCCTCCGGTTCCATTGCCAATTGCTCACTTGTACCCACCGGGACCTTCCAATCCTCATTACTTGACGGCTATTCAAAAGCGTGGTGGTGAGATTGATGAGAAGACGCGTCAGGAAATCCTAGCATTTAACCAGCAACGAAGCACGCAGAGTCAAATGCAAGCAGCTAGCTTTGCTGACAAAATGACCCAAATGATGGAAGAAAGTGAGGACGGTGATGCTCCTCAGCTTAAACTCGGAGATGCATCTTGCGCTGCTCCGCTGACTTCCAAACTGCGGGATGTGGACGCGGTTGTCAAGATCTTGCGACAGGGTCGTTCCACGTTGGTTACTACTATTCAGATGTACAAGATTTTGGCACTTAATTGTTTGGTCAGTGCGTATACACTTTCTGTATTGTTCTTGGCTGGAATCAAGATGGGTGACGGCCAGAGTGTAGCCAGCGGCCTGCTCCTGAGCATGTGCTCAATGTCTGTGAGCCGTGGAAAAGTTTGTGAAAAGCTTAGCAAAGAGCGCCCTCAACCAGGTATCTTTAATAAGTATATCATGGGATCAATTCTTGGTCAATTTGCTGTCCATGTCGTTACTATGATTCTCGTGCGTCAATGGGTTCATGAGTACGAGCCACCAGTTCTGATTGACTTGGACAAGAAATTCGAGCCATCCCTTCTGAATACTGCCATGTACCTACTGCAGGTCGTTCAAGAAATCTCAACCTTCGCTGTGAACTATCAAGGAAAACCTTTCCGTGAAGCCTTGACTGAAAACAAAGGTATGTATTATGGTGTTGTTGGATGCCTTGCGCTTGCGTTCAGTGGTGCCACCGAGTTCTTGCCAGAGCTTAATCAACAATTGAGTCTGGTTCCCATGCCCGGTGCTTTCAAGATTAAGCTCACCACCATCATGTTGGCCGATCTTGGCCTTTGTTTCTTGATTGAACGCGGCCTGAAATACCTGTTCTCAGACTATAAGCCGAAAGATATTGCACTTCGTTTAGATGAGCGTGGTGACAAACTGGTCCAGTAGAATCATAAATATGCAACAAGCATGAATAAATAAATTTAAAAAACAAAATTAATGTAATGAATTTTATATTGTCAGAATAATCTCTCGAGTTTTTTTCCTCATATCAATATTCCCGTTCGAGTTTTTAGTAGTACCCTGAAATCTATATCTGAACAAAGACAAAATAAGTATCACTCCTCTCGGTTAGGTTTTCGGTGCATGAAGTGGAGAAAGCCGAGCAAATTTACGACAGTCGAAACGACATGGAAAGGCATATTTGTGACTTGTAATCGTGGCCGAGAACAGCAGTGTGCGAGAGAGGTTGATCAGTGGTTTAACGCTGTGGTAGAAGATACTCCCGAATGGAACGAGGCCGACGCTGAAGGTCCTACCGACGAGACCAGTGAATCGAAAGAGGGCGGACAAGAGAGCAGTATAGAAGATGATATTGCCAAGGAAGTACAACAGCTGACTTCCAAAAAACGTCGACGGGTTATTGTACACGCAAACCTTGGTGTGGAATGTGTAATATTTGCGCAAGTACGTTTTCCTCTCGATGCCGTCAAACTTACCTTGAAACTCTGCGAAGTAACAAAGTCAGGTCAGCATACATCAAAATACATCCAAAGATTGGGACCAGTACAGCAATTCGTCAAAGCAGATGAGGAGCTCACGGACCTAGAGGGATTGAAACCCGTGATACAAAAGTGCATGCGAGATGGTACAAAATTTGCCATTCGGCCGACTTTAAGGTTGAGCCCGGTGACTAGAGACCGTGTAATTCCGGCAGTGGCTAAACTTGTGGGCCCAAATCATAGTGTTAGCTTGGAGGCTTTCGAACAACTAGTGTTTGTCGAGGGCTTCAAAGGTGTTCTTGGAATTTCAGTTTTTGATCTGCCTGCAGACAAAGTCAAAGATTATTGTCGTTTTAATATAGCTCAAATTGTTGCGCAGGGAAACTGAATATCTGCGCTTGCAATGCACTGATTTGTTTTATATCATTATTTAAATTGATCATCCGTTATTCCTCATCATGGCAAAAGGTCATTGTACATTCATCGATAATCTATTGCAGGATGCCGAAAGCGATAATGAGCTGGTTCCTCAAATGCAGACCAGTCAGAGGAATGAGTAGGTAGGAGCCCCATCTCCTTAACTTTCCATACTCCCGCTGCAACTGAGAGCAAGCAACAGAATATATAGACCACTTTTGCGAAAAAAATTTCTCGGCGAATACGACTGCCTTCGAATAAACGGAATTTATTCTGAACATCCATGATCTCACGTATCGGGTTGATAAAGAACATGTAGAGAGTCATAGAAATTGTCATGATTTGAAGTCCAGAACCACTAAACCAACTCATAGCGAGGTTTACGGGAAGGTTCTTCGCAGGGGTGTATGCAATTTCCCATGCTTTTTTGATCTTGAGCTGGTCTTCCTGCGCACGCGTCTTCTTTGTAGGACCAGTGGAAGCGCTGTGGCTAGTAGTCACCTTGAAAAAGCCTGGCTTCTCATACTTGTTGATTTGTGAGGTCTTGAACTTAGAAGAGGTTCCTGTCGCCTTTGACGGCTCATTTAGATCGTAATACCACTGAGGCAACTGCGTCGTCATGATAAAGATAAAGGATAACCCTACTCTACGATAACGTCATGGACTCGATCTTTATATAGTACGCCGTGGACGTAATCTAGCTATCTACATTGCTTGGGAATATATCCGTACTTTATAGTATAACTATTGTGGCTGAAAGATATATTTCTAATTAATTTTAAATTGTACGATTAATAATAATTCATATTTTTGACCAGTTGCTTTTGCAGTGCAATTTTCTGATAACATACTTGAGATCCTTTATCAATGTAATGCCTTACCCTTGATTGACAAACAATAACGTTCGCTCAAAAGAAATGTGCAGATCATGGCTGTGAAGAAACTTTCTAGAGGCATCCTACCCCGAAAGCAGAAGATAAAAAATGTTGTTTCGACAATCTACATTTCACCATCCACACCGTTCGTTGCATCTCTGAAAAATGTCGATAAAAGGCTAACAAAGGCAAAGTCTTCACGTTCGGTTGTAGCAGTGATTGGTATGGGAAGAGCCATTCAGACTGTAATGCAGATTGCTGCCGCGCTACAGGATAGATCCTATCGTGTAGACATATACACACTCACCTTGACTGCTGTGGACGAAATTGTCGACGAGGAAAATGGTACTGCTAAAATGTTGCATAGAAATGTGCCCGCAGTTGAGTTAATTATTAAATTTCCTGCTGCTTTCGGATAAAGCTATTATCAGACTTTAGTTATTTATTGATCCTCTAATTTTGCTAATTTTTCTTCTGCACGACTGCGTATACTGAATAATTCCTTTTGAAGTTTGCCGTCTACTTTTGAGCCATCTACAAGCTTGATGACTTCTGCATAGTTCTTAAGATAGTACTCTCTCTCGATTCTATATTTCAGTTGTTTAGAATCGAACCGTATGTCCCCAGTTTCATCTAGTAAGCTCATGTCTTTCGTCGGATCGGATGGTCCATTATACAAGTTCTGTTCTTCAGCAAAATCTTCTTCAGTTTGGGGCTTGCGGTTAATTACAGGAGTAGTTTCAGTAAGTGTGAACTCCACTTGCAATTCGTCTATGCTCACCTCCTCTGTGTCTTGCTTTGATATGCCAGTTTCATGAATTAAAACCGCGAAATCAGTTGTGTCTCCTAACGCAATCATAGGTGCATGCCATATACCGACACCATATGTGATCGCTTGATCTCCATTAACTAAAAATGCCTCAACTTTGTCGATCTTCGGCAAACGTCGAGGGTCCTCGGGATCCGGTGGGGCAACAATAACCATGTAGCTAATGTCATCGCGAGGGCGACCCATGGGAATGAATGTTTGAGTGGAGAATGGGTGTCTCTCTAAGACCTTCGAATGATAAGTCAAGCCCCCATCGACTTCAGAATGATCATCAATTAAGTGTTTAGGCGGTGAACAACGAAATAAGTTGAAGTTAGCTTGGGCTTCTTCGTGCCTGTTGATTATGGGTGAGACTTGGAACAATTTTACAGCGGTTCCATAATTGGCACTGGACGACTGAGCTGTAGATAACTGATGGGCAGAGCTGATTACGCCTCCGAATTTTTTGAAATTGTCAGGAGTCACGAGTTGCGCAACAATTGTTTTCTGAATTGTATAATGAGACAGCATCTACTGTGCTTGTTGCATTCAATACTCTCGCTCTCAGTTTAAATCGCCGAAATCAGCCCGCCAGTTAGTCAGAGATAAGATAGAGAAAAGCCCAGCATTGGGATCCGCGGAGGGTTAGGCTGGAAGCAGCATGATTTCTATGCAAATAAGAGCCTGCCGAATTACCTGTCTAATCTTTCACTACTCAGGCATGTTAAAAGAAAATGTTTTTCCAAATCGGCGCATTGTTCCTTTGTTACGTCACCTCTTACCATCAATTGATCCCTAAAAGTAGATCACTGTTTATAGATGAAGTTGTCGTAGTGCTGTTCCTCGAGGGGCGGTTATATATTTTCCCTAAAATCGAAATAGTTATATGCAGGTTCCTCAAAATCTCAGTAATAATACCTGGCGTGTTAGTGGTTGTCATCCTGCTTTACGAACACACCTTCAGCATATGAGCTGAGGTCGGTTAGGATGCTGGAGGGTTTATCCGGCAAACCCCACAAACCAGCTACCCCACTCTTATTTTACATATATAATACGAGTCCCTGAATACAAGCAAGGTTTCCAAAGAATCCTTGCAATTCTATCAAGACTATGGTATCTGAACTCACGAAAGAAATCGCCTTTTATAGGAAATATCACCGAAACCCGGTAAATGTTGGGCTTCATATAGTAGGTATTCCAACAATTCTTGGCTCGACGCTTTATAGCTTCACAGCTCTAAGATATCATGGGTCAGAATATCTCACACTGAGTCTTGTTATGTCATTGTATTACTTCTATCATTATATGCGGCTTGACCCGTTTTTTGGAACACTCGTAGGTCTCTTTGTGGTGGGTGTTTCGCTCGCGTTTGGAAAAATGTCTGCAAGCAACCCCCATTATTACCTTTCCTGGGGCCTCTGGACCACTGGATGGGTAGCACAATTTATTGGCCATGGTGTATTTGAGGGCCGAGCTCCAGCACTTTTCGATAACCTAAGACAAGCACTGCTGCTAGCCCCATACTTTGCTATTCTAGAGATCACTGCTTTCCTTGGCTATAAACACGCGCAAGTCGAGATGGCTAAAGTGGACAAATTCAATCTTTGATTTCCTATCAAAATACCGAAATTTCAAGTACTTCTCATAAATTAGATAATGTTTTTTATTTTCAGATTTCTAACGGTGATGCATTTGAGCGATATCAACGGCCTTGCCCATGCAGCAAAGCAAACCCTTTTAGCTCAACCGTACATATTACATATAAAATGTATTTGAATATTCCAAATTGATCCACTTCTCTTGCTTACATCTTCTCAAAGCAAATATGTGGTACACGAAAGATTTGAAGATGTCTCCTCGATCTGAGGGCATCTACACAATAGAAAACGAAATTGTGGAAAGTTTGCCTCAGATCGGAGATGTGACCACAGGATTGCTGCACCTTTTTGTCAAGCATACATCGGCAGGAATTTGTCTCAATGAAAACTGGGATTCTGACGTGCGTGTCGACATGCTCAACGTATTGAACAAGCTTGTTCCCCAATCAGCTTCGTACCTCCACAATGCAGAGGGACCTGATGACATGCCCTCCCATGTCAAAGCTACTCTAGTCGGATCTTCGGTGACAATCCCTATTCGAAACGGAAAGCTGAACATGGGCACTTGGCAAGGAATCTATCTTTGTGAATTTCGTCAGTATAAGCATTCGCGAACAATTGTTGCAACAATACAGGGAGAGTAAGGATTTATTTAGATTTTATAAAAGTTTCAAGTTTTGGATTGGGATTATTCCAGCTACATGCATTAGCAATTTTTTTTTAAAAGAAAGCAGGGGCAACAAATATTAATAGAGATTATTATGCATGAAGAACTGCGTGAACTCTAAAAACATCGTTCATCTCAGCGTAACGAACACTCATTTACATGCAATCGATATAATGCACGTCAAGCACCCTGAATTTATCAATTGACGCTAGAACGATAAAAATGATTGAAATATACTGTTTAAATGTAGTAGTTTTAACGGCTGGTTTCCTCTCCGCTCCATGCATGGCGTAAGGTACTATCCGGTTCCCGAATTTGACCTCGTTCCGCATTGCATTGGAACCATACCCACAGTTGTTGTTAAGACCCAAAGCTCCAAATCACCTCAGAAGTCATATGATGTAATAAGCCGATATCTCATTACAATTCCATCAATCCCCACATTTTGTACCCCAGACTTTACCCCGGATTATCGAGATTCGCCATCGTCTGACATATCTGTTCAACCTGAGCTAGATTCGCCAAAAGGACTTACAGCAAATTGACTTAAATCAACAGATAAGCTCGATGCATTTGTTAGACCTCCCGAATGAGGTTCTACTGCAAATTCTCGACTATGGGGGCGCTGATGCTCTGCTTGGTGGCCCATCGGAAACGTGCCGGCTTTTAAGAGAACTGAGCAATGACTCACATTTGTGGAGCAACATTGCGACACCACAGTTGAGCAAACAATTCTTAACGCCAGCGCAGAGAGAACAGATTGTTGATCTGCGTGAGTGGTGCCTAAAACAACGTACTGCCACAAGACGGACATTAGAAGTACTTGACGAGCTTTCCCATGAATTCAGAGATGCCACGCCACAGGATCTAGAAATTTACAGTTGGCGTATTTTGAAACAGCGGTTGCGTGCCACCGAAGGCTTAGAGCATGCCTGTAAAAAACCAAAGAACTTATCCTACTACTTTTGGGCTCATTGGCTCAGAGATGTTATGTATCATCTCGAAGGCCTCCATATGCTATTGAAGCTCAGTACGAAAGATGATTGGGGCAACGCGATCGTCGACAATCCTATTGAGCAAGTGATTGCCTTATGTACACTAAGGTATGGTCACTATCCTGTTGAGGTATTCAATGCTGTTTACAAAAACTCCTGCGCGAGGACACTGTCTGATGTCGAAAAGCTCGCCGTTATCAACACAAAACAAGCAGCTGAAATAGTTGTTTCGGAGGTATATCGAATATTTGATGATATTTCTGTGCGCAATGACTTTTTAACCGTTCTTGGAAGAGGAAGTTTGTTTATCACACTATGGAGTCAATGCGGCTTGCAAAGTCGATTGCTCAAGTTGCCCTTCGGATCGTATATTTGCGTCTATCCCCCGAATTCCCAGCATTCACAACCTTTCTTTGTGGACTTTCAAAGAGCAGGAAAAATTCGCAACTTAGAAGATGTTAGAGATAGACTAAGAGCGATGGGTGTAACTGATCTTCAATATGGCGTTTCGCTATATGATACACTATCTACAGCTTACGTTTGGCATTCGGCTCCGACATCGACTAGGCATTGTGTTTTGGACTTAATTGAACATGCTGCAAATGACGCGAGAACTCCAACCATGAGAGCAGCTCCCAAGCTTTATACAAATCTCGTTCATCGAATAATCAAAGGGAATATTGCAGAAGTTGAGAATGCTCCCCTCTCCCGATCTGTTTCGTCTGCTTCACTTTCAAGCCTCGCAGGCTCGTCAACAAAATGCTGGCTTCAAAAGGGAGTAATTGTAGAGATACGAGGAGTTCCACCTTATGTGAACCAAACGGATAGATTCGGGGTTGTTCTTGATGTTAGAAAAGATACTGTCCTTGTGCAAATCAATGATTGGAGTTGTGAACTGCCTAAGTACATGTTGAAGCCACGGACGCTCGTACGATCTACCACAACCGTCGCTGGCTTGGAAGTGCCTAATATAAACGTGGATCTAATGTACTTGGGACAATATTTTGTGAACTATGACCCGGTGCAGGAAAGATTTGAATAAAGTTGGTTCTGTTTTTCTCAGATCATTTCTCCATCTTTTACTTTTCAGCCCTCTTCTTTAGCATTCTTTTTAGCATTGGAGACATTGCTCTCCTCGGAGGTTAGAGATAGCTCTCTTTTTCGGTTTCTAGCTTTGTATTATTTAATACTTGTAATCATTATCATTAATATCATTATTTGAAAGTATTATTTGTACAACATTACTAGCAGACGTCAATACTCGCGCCAGCTAGTTTCACGCATTCAGTATCACCGACTCTAACGATTGAGCAGAATGCAGGGTGAGTTTGAGCAGCCAACTGCAGCGTTCGTGAAATCTCTTCATCGCTTAATTTGTAAAGGTTTGTGCGTAGAATATCCATGAGAGTATTCATATCAACTGCCTTATGGGGATCTTGACCAGCAAGATCGTTGAGAATGCGTATCAATTTCGGCACTTGACTACGCAAGAAGTTATCACGCACTGACTTAATGACCTTTGGTGACCTTGCGGTTTTGAGACGTGATTCTTTCGCACGGACGCGTTCCAACAGTCCTAAGCTAAGCTTTTTATTATCGACCTGCGAGTTAGTATTGATCTGATTTCGCAAGTGTCCCATCAGAATAGGCTTTAGAGCCGCACGGTCAACGCTTGGCAAATTGTTACTTGGCTTTTTCATATTAAGTGTATTTTCCTTGTTGTTGTAAAGTCGCTCGAACGTCTGTTTCCTTTCCTGTGCTCTCAATGGTAAATCCAAAGCTTCGACAACTTGCTGACCTTGCAGAGTATAAAAGTTATAAGCTTCCGGCCAAATCCGTTTGATCTCGTGTATACTTTGTGGTGATATGGGAGTACCATTCTGAAACGCTCGAAAGCGGAGCTGTGCAACTCGTAGCGGCTGACGAGAAGTTAAATGATGGAAGTGTAGCACCTTTTCTATAGCCAGGAATGTATCCATATTTAAAATCTAGCAAGTTTTGATGCAAAGAACGGGGTAATATTTTTGATCGATTAGTTATAAAAGATAGTGTCTTCAAGTTCGAGATCTTATGAATTTAACTGAGGGTAACGCGACGCGACGCGTATCGGGATATGGGTTGATGTAACTCTCGCGCAGATCTCGAAACAAGTTACCCACGTAACGTCGTCGCCCCACGAACGCGTCTGTCTGTCAGCCCATTCCCATTCTAGTATAGCGATGACAAATGTAGAATCGAATATTAATGAAGTTCGATGCATCATATCACTTCAAAGTTGTCTTATAATCTTCACTTATTCAAATGAATGATCTTACACAGATTATCAAGGGACAAATAATTAAGAAAGAAGAAAAAACAAAGTCAACTAAGAAAAAATAGCGCAATCATAGAGAAATAGTAGATATGAAATCTGACTTTCGAATAACTTTCACTTTCTTAAAAGAAAAAAAATTACAATAGTGTTAATTCAATCAGCTCCAGAGGTATGGGCGGTACTGATACAATAAACATGTGCTCCGTGTCCACATCGTCCCTAGCTGAGAACGTTTGTAGTACATTGACTTTATACCCTTGTTCGGTGCAGAGCATTTTAAATGTTTTGTATGATTCAGGATTCCGAACAGGATTACAAAAGAAAGTTCTCAGTGGGTTGAGTTTTTTTAAAACATTCAAAATAGGTGCATAAGTGGACGTCATGCCATAAAGGATGTCACCAGCAAACACAATACTTCTTTGAGGCAGCATGTCAAGACCTCCTGGATTCTCCCAATCTAAGACTTGTGCTTTGATGAATTGATCCAAGTCATTATCCGCGGCAGTTTGCTGCAATTTATCTATGATGATCTCACTACCATCGGTCGCATATACACTGTTTATCCCAAACAAAGCAGCTAATGTTAAGCTTACTAGACCAGTGCCTGCACCCAGCTCTATTACCGAATCTAGATGCGCAAATTCGTTTGGATGTTTGCAAATATATTCAACCAAAGCCATTGATGATTCCCATGTTCGGTGACCCGTTTGACCGGACTGGACGAGTATATTACGATCTTCCTGTGTCTTCACGCTTTTATCGTCGATAAGATCAAATCGTATCGTGCTTGGCTCAGTAGATCGAGCTTTTAATTTTGCAATAGATGATGGAGTCTTGAGAGGATAATAAGCTTCCCAAATATCTGACTCTATCTCGATGTGATACTGATCAGCCAGAGACACCAATAATCTTAACACCTGCTCCTTATAAACATCATCCACATTTTCTAGAGACTCCACTACGAGTGATTGCTGGTGGTTCCGGATCAATCGTATTAGCACCGGTCTTATTGTGGCTAGCAATGGCTGCTGTGCAAAAATGCTTGCCAGCGGCACTACCATGTTTAATATATTCTTAATAAGATCACAGCCTTAATGAGACAACATTTCAATCAGGATATATTTCAACACTATACTCACAGCAGCCTCAACTCCACGACCTAGCGTAGATAGAGAGCAAAACCAAATAGGTCTAAATACTTTGTACCGATTTGATAATTTAGACTCGTTTTTTGGTCAAACCTGAAATGTATGTATCAATTGCACATTCTAGTATCCAAACATCTCTATTTCTATGTACATATTCTATTTCTTAATCTGGTTGTTTACGTGCGACCGAACATCATCCAGGGTTTCGCGAGCCTTCCTTGCGGATGCCGTAGTAGAAGACTTGAGTGTCTTAGCAGCTTCGTCTAGGATTTTATCCTGCGGGATCTTAGTGTCCTTCGACATGATATCTGCAGCTTTTTTAATTGCCGCTGAGTTGCTGTTTTCTGCTGTCTTAGCTACCTGATAAGCCATTTTTTCCTTGTTGATTGTAGGTACAGCTCGATTCACACGAAAACCCCATTTTCCTAATCGGCTGGCAATACGTGGTGTTAGCGCAACGGTTATGGGGACTCGAATGACAATCAGGGCTTTATGAATGATATAGGCTACACCGAACTCAGCCCAGAATAGAGACTTTCCACCTTTGTTGGCTTTGTGAACATAGGTATTTTCGCGATCTGCATTTACACCTATCAGTTGGCGCAGAGAAATCTCCCATCCTTCGAGACGTTCCTGGCCAGCATTGTGTACAAGCATGTAACTGAGCGGCAAGTCGACCAAGCTCAACGCAAAGTACGTTCCGGTGGCGGTCCATCCGTATTCTTTCACAAGCTCTTTCATGCCAATTTTTTTCTTAGGTGCTGCCCGACCATTCGTTGAAAATAACCTTGGGCTTAACTTTGATGATGATGCCAGTCTCAATCCTGTGAGAGATCTCCACATCCTCAATGCTTATTTTCCTTTGTTATCGTGATCTAAATCCACACTTTAATTTGTCGTTGTTTCGAGATATATAAAATGTACGCTGAGTGGTTTAGAGGTTAGGTCCTGTTGAGAACCGCTTTGGTTTCAGCTCACGCTAGCGATAATTCTTTCAACTGAGTTAACTGTAATTTATCTTTTTCAAATAATGCTAGTGACCACAGTTTAATAAAATTGGAATTATCTAAACCCATAGGTCATGATAACGTCTTAGTGATGATGCGTGACACATAGGCGTTGCTATTATGTACATTGATACAATTGGTGTCACGAAACCTACCAGTAGGGTTATCATCATGTGACTCAGACAACGTTGATTGTCTGCCGCACTCCTAATATAATTAGGAACTTGGATCTTGACGGTCTCTATTTACTTGCTAGAGAGATGCTGAGATTCGTGAATTCTAATTTAAGAGCTCTTGGGAAGTCCTCACTTCAAAGAACTGTAGTGAGACCACTACAGCTCAATTCGACTGTTGGCGTTATCTTCAGACCATTATCCAGACAGATCACGACAGTTGAACATATTCCGAAAAAACGTAGATGGCCTTGGTATGTTTTAGGTGCTACAGTTTTAGGGGCCTACGGATACTGGAAGTGGCTGACCCACCACAATTACCCACCAACAGTTGCTGCATTTTTGAAAGAAGGCCTTTGGGCTACCATTAATGGTGCTGGATATCGCAAGCCTGATTACCGTAAGGCATTGGCCAAATATATCGAGGCACTACAAGAAGCAGACAGACTTGAACTGAAGCCCTGGAGCGATGAATATACCGGAATTCAAATCATCATTGCCGATGCTTACGAGCGACTGCAGCTTGGTGCTGAGGCTGCCGCTATGTATGCGGAGATTGCAAATACGTATTTGATGGCTCTTAACAAGAACTTGATCCCTCCAGAAGACCGTGACCGAATTATTACGCGCGATCTTCGAGTTGTGTTAGTTGCTGCTATGCTGATGTCCACTGGTGCCAACACGTTTAAAGCAATCATCGGTTTAATGGGACCACATTTAATTATGGCTACGCGCGAAGCAGCTCGGAAAAGTGAAGAATTGCAGCACCTACTGCTTGACCAATCCGTTTTTGATACTAGCTATTTACGAGATATCCGCTCGCATCAACTTCCGGACAACATTTTGGAAAGTGCCTGGGGCTCTTATCGAAATGAGATAGTTGCAATGAGAGAATTGATGACCGGAATTGCAACTTCCAGTGGTGAGTACATGCAGGCACTTACTATCAAGCTCAAAACGACACAGATTATGCTCACCTCAGGTTTCACCGCAGGAGAATGCCTACTCTCCGCAGCCAACATTGCATCTCTCATGTATCTTGAATCAGTGAGTCTGAGATTTACTCGTCCCCAACAGCCAATGGGCGGTTCGGAAGAATCAGAGAAAGAAGAAGAACGCATCGAGACCGAAACACGTTCTCAGCCTTCTTTGAAGTCACTTGATAAGCCAAACACCGAAGTGAGCAAGCCACGGAGAATACTGAAACCGACCGCAGAGACGTTCTTGAACATGGCAAATGATGTCTATGGCGATATTATTGAGACCGTCAAGGCACTGGATCAGCGTCGGACTGACTTCCTTCCAGAAGCTTACGTTATGGCACTATATGGTCAGGGTGTCATTGCTGCTAGCCGAGGAAATTGGGATCTCGCTTCAGATCGCTTGAGTGAAGCACGTCTCAGAGCTAAAGGCAGTCAAATTGAATCGCTTTTAAAGACAGCTGAAGCTGAAATTGCCAAGGTTGATGAGCTGAAACAGATGAGCCCTGAGAAACGCAAGGACTTGAGTCCGAATGAACTGCCCAGTGTTGATGTGATGTTCTGGAAGTTGATGCCTGAATCGGACGATATCAATCGCCCCGAACTTCCTGAACCAAGGTTGTGAAATTTTCTGGATTCAGTACATACTCTTTGATAGACTTATCCTTAGCGAATAACAGATTTTATTGTCATTAAGTAAATACATATATGTATATAGTTTCATTATTCGTAAACAGTATGCAGTTTTTTCGGTGCAGGAACTCCAAACTCCGCTGATCTCTCACGTTTATTCTTCAGAGGTGTCTCCGGAGGTGGCAACGCCATGGAGTCCTCAGCGAAGGACGCTGTGGCCGGTATTGCAAGCGGTGGTATTTTTCGCATAACTGGCCTCTCAATTTCGGTTGAAGGCCTTTTACCATTATGCGCATAAGATGTCTTATCACCAAAGAGCTTCAGTTGAAATACAAGTCGATCGAATTTTGCTGGAGCGACTTCGTGCGCAAAAAGACAGATTCGATCACCATCGTAGACTTGAATACTTGTGTTCGGAGGAAGCGGTGTTCGATTTACATACATAGTGTTGTAAGCTTCCACATAAACCTCCCACTTAGGATCCAGAGCATCGCTACTAAGCTTCCGGATGATTTTACAATGCAGCCGAGATAAGCGGGAATCTGGATGGACATAGTCCAATGTCTGTCCATCATAAGGAGGGCCACGGCTATAGCGCCCAATGGTGAAAAAGTCTTTGGTCATGAATAGTTCTTTGCAAGGAGAGCTCGTCTGTAACGTACAAAGCTCACCCCAGGATCCTGGTGGCATGATATCATCCTCCCCAGCAGCAAGATCAATTTCATCTTGGAAATCACGCGTGCCGACATACTGCGACAGTGACGCACGATTTTGGCTATTGATAAGATCGACCTTTTGCCGTACATGATCATCGTCAAGTTCACTATCATCGCCTTGATTTTGTTGTTCTGGTTGAGATGATTGGAGACCAGTAATTGAGCTCTGTAAATCTAACTTGGCCATCCCGGGAATCGAAGAACGCGCCTTAGCATCACTGTGTTGGCTTTCAATCAGGCTTGGCATCATTTTCGGCACATCCGACTCATTGCGATAGGATGGAGTACTCAATTCACGTTCTGCATGAGCGACAGTAGTAGAAGAGAACCATGGGTGAGAAAGAGCCGCAGCGGCCTGAGGCCTAGTGTCAGTATTCACATCCAGTAAGGTTTTAATGAAATCTTTCGCCTCTAGTGAGACATTGACGTTGTCGAGGGGCGCTTTATGATAGTCACCGGCTATAACAGTTCGGAAGAGATCATCTTGAGTAGCGCCTCCAAACGGCATACAACCCGTCAGAATGACATATGCCAAGCATCCGACGCTCCATATGTCAACCAGCTGTGTATATACAGTTGTCTTTTTACTGTTCACGTTGTTAACAGCGGAATTTTCTTGATAGCGACTCGACAAGACCTCAGGTGCGAGGTATGATAGCGTTCCACAGAATGTTTTCAGAAACGTACCTTGAGCCTGTAACTTTGCTAGACCAAAGTCAGCGACTTTCACCCTTATAGGCTCAAAAGACTCGATTAAAATATTATCTGGCTTCAGATCACGGTGGCTAACTCCCATTCCATGCACGTAGTTTATAGCTTGTAATACTTGCTTCACAATTTCGCGACTCATGTCCTCGGGAATCCCGGGTTCTTGAGGAGACTGCGTATTCAGCAAAAAGTCCATCAGATCACCATGACCGACGTAGTCCATCACGAGGAAATAATCTTTTTCAGTGACGTATATGTCATGCAATGCGACAATATTGTCATGCCGAAACTTTTTCAAGATTTCAATTTCACGCTCGACTGAGTTTTGCACGGCACCAGTGATCTTTGCCTTGTCAATGATCTTGATTGCCACCTTTTCACCTGTCTCTCTCTTAACAGCTTGACGCACTAATGCGAATGCACCTTGTCCCAAAACTTCTCCAAGATCATACGACTCGTATACACCACCCTGTGGCGTAGCCCTCGAAGTCTTGGGAATGGACACGATAAGCTTGATTTCGTCTGCGGGGACACCTAGACCAATGGTAATAATATCACCATTAACAAGCATAAAATTACGATCACGCGGCATTCGTACACTGTTCAAAAAAGTACCATTTGTGCTTGTATCACGAATCATAATCGTTGGAGGATCATCCCTAGTGGCCCAGATCTGAAAGTGTGCTGAACTTAACCGCTTACTTGAACTTGGTAATTTGAAATCAGCATTTGCACCGCGCCCAACAACCCAGCTAAGGTTCTCCTTTTCGGGATCAAGGACCCAAGTACAGTTAATTCCGGCACTACCGATCAACACTGCCAAAGCATCATCTTGAGCAGAAAAAGACGGCTCTCCATAAGGAATCTGATGGTCCGGTGCTGTTTGCTGAGTAGCCTCGTCGTTATTCATGATGTCGGCGATGAATTGCCTTCGACAATGGCTGTGTAGTGAGGGGGGTTGAAACGCAATCTGAGTAAAATGTTGTTGTTGATGGCTCACGACGCGTCACGATCTGTCATCATGCAGATCAAATTTAGCTTGTACTAGTAGGTTTTGTTCGAAACCAACACTAACCCTAGCAATTACGTCATAAGGTGCATTACTAGAAGCACAGGTCAATAAAAATTTGTGTTGAGTTTTTATTTTTTTTATTTAACTAATATATATATATAGGCTTAAGCGCATTCTGTTTTACATGTCACATTTAGTTGACTGAGAATCCGCTATGAATAAATACATATACTAAGCGGGTAATTAGGTCGTCATGTGCCTACGTGCCATGTTGGGAAGGTATTTGAATCTCGCGGATAGATTATAATCCACAAACTTTATCTATTAATAGCTTGAGACAGAAAAGACGATTCCATATATAAAATTAATGAAGCGAGGCTATGAATGTTACACTAGAAGTCGTTCTGTTTCTTTATATTATTATATTAAGTAATGGTTTCCATTAGATAAATGCTGAAAAGGTAATTGACGGATTACATTCATGTTAGGCAGGCAGCGAAAAGGGACAAAGTCATAAATTATTAGTGCTCCTCCTGAATTACACCAAGTCCTCGCATGCTCCTATTGGACTCATCGTATTCATACAGAGAAACTGGGGGGCTTTGTACATGAAATATTCCGTTAATATCACCGGGATCCGGGTCCTCGAATATACTATCCCGAAGGTTTTCTAGTGTATTACGCGACGCTGTTGAAGGACGGCCAAGGCCAATTGATTTGCGCACACCTTCGCGCTCTTCCTTATATTGCTTCCTTGCTACTTCGAGCCGCTCGGGGTCTTTCACGACTGCCAGTATTCCAGCAGCTTTGTCCCTCACTGAAATACCTTGATCTTTATTGCGCGAGTCCATGTACTTGAAACTCAGCAAGTTTTCAATAAGTCTCGAGTTGTCCCGAATCCAGCCGAAACAAGAGGGGCTGCCATTAATTAGAAAATGCTGCAGGACCGTTAAGGTTTTGGACTTATGGCGCCAATGGCGGTTTCGTTGCATCAGCCTTTGTTCAAGCACGCGGAATATTTTTGCGCAAGCTTTTGGTTTGCTGGTCAACATTGTAAGACGTTGAAGATCGTCTGTGCTGGGGCCGAAAATGTCCTCATTGGTCGCCCTCCGAGCTACCGACTCCGGCGAAGTGTCGGTGCCTGTAATCCTCTGGAATACCTTGAACACCATTTAGAGAATGGTGGAGGGCAAACCACTATTTATCAGGAAAACTGTTCCGAAATGCGGATGCTGCCAATTGTTTCTGCAGAGTAATGCGAAGAATGCAAGAACTGACGTTGACTTCTTCTTAACAAGACCCAAGAGAGCGACCCAGGGTAGGGACTACCCGGGAAATGTCGCCCGCCCTATGCGTTTACGGAGGGTATCGCTCGCTACTAGTACAACTCGAGAAATCATTCATCTCCTGCTTTGAACCCTAAAGAAACTAATTTAAATAAGGTATCCGTTTTGTGTGGACAAGGGCAAAGACTCTGCTTTAGTGAATTCTTGAGGGATAATAGGTGCCTGAGAGCATGGAGCATGCGCGATCATTTCAGTTTGATCTGAAGTTTATAGAGAGTAATATTTATCTAGATTCGATCTAAAATAAGAACTTCGGTTCTTCTTTTGGTCTTATACATATTTTTCCGCACACGGTTACGACGGTTTCATTGGAATGTCTCGCGGTTATCGTAGCGCATGTGACAATAATTCCTGGAAGCAATAACTAGATAACGCGGATTCATACTTTTCAATGCTTAAAGCTCGGAATTTCGAAGATCTGCCCTGCATTGATAAAAAGAATTAGATCATAATATGAGCTGACCTCATATTAGAATTGATTTTTTCTTTCACGATCAGGAGGATCTTGAGCTTAAAATCACTTGACTAAGCGGTCCTACATCACCCCCACCCTAAGATCACTGCAATAACAGTGGTTGGTAGCGGCGTACACAGCGTTTCAGTGGGAGGTTCTCATAATAATAAAAAAATATACAAGAAGGAAAAGTGCCCTTGGAGGGTAATTCTTATGTTTTCATTGAAATCCGATGGGAATACTAGCCCGGTTTTAAATGATGCCGTCTTGTTGCCATCCGAGGTTAGTGACATCAAGCAAACTTTTGTTTGGCCAATTTTTTCATTTCCCCTTCTCTGGATTGTGGCACTTGTTTGGCTAGCAGCGCGCGCTATCCTTATTTTATGCAAGTCTCGATCTCAGCTCATTGATAGCTTAGGATTGATAGAACCAATCATTCCAGAAGTGGCTGTAGATCGCTTGGGGGACAGCTGGGCTTCTATATATTGGGGATATCCAAACCAAAATAATTCAAATGGTAATTCTCGAAATTCGCAGACCTCAAGTACAGTTCCTTCTAGGATGCGGCGCCCAAAAATTCGAAAAAATCTTATTCGCATAGGTGGTCAGACCATAGAGGTGCCTGGCGAACACAGGAGACTAATTATCACTGACCTCAAACCGGATACCACCTACAAAATCACAGTTCAGCCAGTATACAATACTTCCAAAGAACCAAAATTTCTATTACCACCACCCAGCACGAAGTCACAGGATGGTTCCGTACTTTACGGCTTTATTTATTTTCACACATTATCATCACAAAAGGACCAACCTCCTAATCTGAACGCACTGTTGAAGCATCCCTTGCCAGAAACTCTATCTGAACCGCCTTTAGTTACCGAGTCCCCTGTCGGCTCTGAAAATGCTGCTAACATATGTGCCAAGTCAGAAAAGATTTTGAAGATACAACAAGAGATTCAAGAGGTTTTTGCGCAATACAATGATGTTGAGTTCCAGTTTATGACAAAATATAAGAGTCTAATGGCCAAACTTTCGGAACTAAATACGAAACGCCGTGCTGACGAGACTATGCGCGCCCAGCTTCGTGCCGAGAACAAGAATTTAGAAGACGATGATCATGCTCTCGAAGTAAAGGTTAATAAGCTCAAGCTACAATTAGCGAAAGCAGAACGGTATAAGGCCGACTCTCAGCAGAATATCGTGAAGACAACGGAATTAGATGAAATGCAACTAAAGGAAAAGGCGGAAAATGATCGTATTTTAGATGAATTGGATACCTCGTTACAGCAGCTTCAAACCAGAGAAGCTGAACTTCAAGAAGCAATCAAAGATATGGCACAGAATGTCAAGCTCCAGGAGAAAGTTAATGAAGAAGTGCGAGTTATTATTACAAAGCTTCGTGATTCGTATCAGGTTAGTATCAAAGAAAAGTTGGCTCTTCTTGATACCGAGGAAGCAAAATGCTTGGATGATTCTGACAGACAACGACTAATTCGTGAAATTCAACTTGATGGCCACATTGAATGGGAGTGGGCACGCGCTCAAAAGAGTCTGGAACAGCAGTACATCGAAGCTTACTTGCGCAATTCTGAACACACAGCGCAGCTTCGAATTCAGCAGAGCCAGTACAGATTTGGGACACAGCCACAATCACAACAAGGTCCTCAACAGCAAGACCTTGGCCATTCGCATCTGGGCTCAACGGCATCTCTGAACAGCTTGGCAAGTCCTATTGTTAGCAATAGCAGATTGCAAAACTTTCGGCAGAACTCTTTGTCTAATCCTCATGTCTTAAGCGGGAGTTCCATTTCTTCTCCTTTAGTTGCCCCGGCAATGGGCTCTCCCAATCCGACAGTCATCCATCCAGCATCGTCGTTTACTTCCCTAAATTCAATTGGATCCTTATCATCAATGCAACGGATCCCAGCCTCATCAGCCCTGCACCCTGTGAGTTCCAGTTCTTTTGACGCATTTGGAATCACAGGATCTTCTAACTATCCAGCATCTGGAAGCATCATTGGTGCGGATTCTAGCACAAGTATTCCGCTGAACGATTCTGAGTATTCTGAGCTGGAACGGGAAGACCCTGTTATCAGCACGAAGACGGCGCGTGATTTGCTACCATCCAACTTGTTTCAAGAAGATACGGCAACTCAGGCAAAAGAAGGTTATCAATTATTGGGTCATGAAACGTCAAGATTGAAACCCAAGGTCCACATGGAGCCTGAGCTGAATGATCACAATTCTCCTGATGAGAATTCTTTGAATCACAAATCATCACCGCACTGGTTATCACGATCCAGCAATTCAGCAAAGCCGCACCGCCGAACGGCAAGCCTCTTTTTCAACTCTCATGACGAAATGCCGGACATCTTTCCATCTGACAATGCTGTCGAAGAAGAAGACACGGTTACAGAATCGCCCAGTCCCAATCGGAGTCCACTTAAAGGTATGGGATCACGCTTCTTTCAGAAAGGTGGAACAAGATCAGGAAGCTTCGTGCGTAGGCTCAGTCTTTTTTCTCGCAAAGAACCTGAATCAGGGAACACTGAGAATAACAGCTTGTCTTAAATTAAGAGTCACATAAATTATTGAGTCTACTTAAGTAATTTATATCAACCTATAATTTTTAGTCAAAAGTAAGCTTCTTACCAGTGGAAGGCACTACAGATGACTTTCCACGCATAGCTCCAGACAAGGCCGCGCCAGGAGTTGGCCGGCTTCTTCCAACTTTCTTTGGCTCTTTTCTTTGGGGTCTATCAAATTTCGTAGGTTCCCTATGGTGAGATCTGTTTGGTTCACTGTGGCTCTGAGGTGTGGAATTCTCTACTGACACTGAAGCATTCTTAAACCCATCTCCACTTGCCTGCGCATTCTCAAGTTTAGGTCGGCGCTTGCTACGGTCTTCTCCAAATTCCATTCTGAGAGATCTTCCGTTCATACGGCGACATCTTGGATCCTTTATGGCTGCTTGGGCAGCCTCTTCAGTTTTGAAGTCAATGAAAGAGAAACCTTTACACTTTCCTGTGTCTTGGAAAGTTGCTGTACGAATTCTCCGTATCTCACCACAATGCTGGAATTGCATTTCTAGTTGTTCATCAGTAGTGTCGAAAGATAAGTTGCCGACAAACAAGATTTTTGATGGTGGATTCTTCTGTCCATCCATATGTTCCTGTGGTCTGCCCTCAAAGGAGTTAGCGTCCTTGATTAAAATATTACGGTTATTCAAACGCGACTCAGACAGTTTAATTAATTCTTTTAGCTGATCCTCTGTTTTTACATCGACATAGGCAAATCCCTTTCGAGACGGAAGCTTGATTCGCGTAATATCTTGAGATGTGATCGGATGAGGAAGATCTTTTGTCGACTCGATAATGAAATTTCGCAATCCCTCAGTATTAGTTTCAAAGGAGAGGTTTCCGATCCAAACTGCATAAGGGGACCTTGCCAATGGCTTGTTCTTTGCAAGAATGTCTTCGGGTTGTGGCTCATCGATTTTGCCCTTTTTAAGCAGACGCTTCTGCTTTTTATTCAACGGTTTTGGAGCATTGATATCCACTTCAAGTTCTTCCAATTCTCTTTTTTTATTATCCGACATTCAAGCAAAAGTGAAGTATACAACTAGAGAAACCTGGTATCAAGAGATCTAGATGTCCGCCTCAATGATAAATAAATATTTCTACTCATCAATTTTATTAAGGGTTAGGTACTTACTATAAACGGCTTGTAATAATCTCTGCACGATGTCCATAAATCGCATTTCGGTACGTCTCATAAACTGTATCTACTACCTTTTATTTAAAACAAAAAGAATGCTGGTTTTTCACAGGCATAGCTATATTTTTTTTATCAATTAGCTTCTTTAGCGAGCATCTTAGCGATAGTTAGCAAATGAATGTTGGATGTGCCCTCATAAATAGTGCCAATCTTTGAGTCCCTGTAGAACTTCTCTAAATCGAATTCGCGTGTGAATCCAACACCACCCATTGCGTCAACAGCCCATGATGCAGTTTTCTGTGCAACTTGGGAGCAGTAAAGCTTAGCCATAGCGGCCTCTTTTACGAAATTCTTGCCTTCTTCCTTCATTCTAGCAGCATTATATAACAGCAGACGTGCCGCCTCAATTTCCGTAGCTATCTGAGCAGCCTGGAATTGCATTCCCTGGAATGATCCCACAAATTGCCCAAATTGCTTTCGGTCTTGAGTAGTGTACTTCACAGCCTGTTGGAAAGCACCCTGTGCAAGTCCAACCATCTGTGCAGCGATTCCGATACGCCCTTCATTGAGAACGTTGATTGCAATCTTGTAGCCCTCACCATATTTGCCGAGGAGATTCTCTTTAGGAACATAAACATCCTCAAGAGAAAGTGAGCAAGTAGAAGACGCGCGGATTCCGAGCTTCTTCTCTTTCTTAGCAACACGCACACCCATATCTTTCTCGACTACGAAAGCAGTAATTCCCTTGTAACCTTTTGAAGGGTCTGCATTCGCAAATATGACAAAAGTCTCGGCTTCGTATGAATTGGTGATCCACATTTTGGACCCATTTAAAACGTATCCATCGCCCTTAGCAACAGCTTTGGTACTAAGCGCAAAGGCATCGCTACCAGCACCAGCTTCGCTAAGTCCAAAGGCACCAATTTTGTCCGTAGCAAGTCCCGGAAGATATTTCTCTTTGATATAGTCGCTTCCCCATCCACGAACAGCAGTGTTCACTAACGTGTTTTGGACGTCATTCATTACTGCCACAGAAGGATCCACTTTGGCCAATTCCTCTACAACAAGAATAGCAGATGTAAAACTTGCACCGGCACCACCCAACTCCTCTGGAGTCTCGATGCCCATCAAACCTGTTTCGAACAGTTGATGAATCACAGCAGGGTCCATCATTTCAGCCTCATCCATTTCTCTGGCTTTTGGCTTTACAACATCCTGCGCAAATTTGGAGACAGTATCTCTGAACATATTCTCCTCATCACTGAATTCGTGCAGCGATGAAAGATTCCGCTTTGAAAAAATTGAGAGACTTGGTGTCGTACGCAAACGAGCGAAGCGGTTTGCTGTCTGTACCGTCTTTCTATTCAAAATTCTCAGCATTGTGAACCAACGTTTTTTACCAATCTCGATGTATGTCTTAAGGCAAAGAAGGTCACAAGTGTAACTTGAATGTGTATGCCATAAATGCGGGGCATTTATGCATGGCAGTCAGAACCGCGGAACAATCCCGGTAGGGGGAGGGGCCAAGGCAAGGAAGAGGGAACCATGTATGCAACCTGACTCAATAATAAACAAATCGCGCTCCTCCGGAAGAGAGTTGACGCGTTATATCCGTGGTTCAAAATGACATATGTAAGTGAATGAAGTACACGGATAAATCAGATCAGATTGAGCAACATTAATAAACGTAGATGTAACTGCCCGAACTCTCCGACATCATGTACCACCATGAGCCATTGTCGACACTTTTCAAAGGTTGGATTCCTTCACAAGCGAAGTGATTACTGCTCGATACTTCGTTACGTTCGCTGAGCATACTGACCTTCATTATTGTACGCGATTACAGCTTAAAAAATAAGCCATAGAAAAAATCAAAATGGTAATAATACGGTTAATATAATGTATGTACAAATGTTTTAGATTTTGAATCTGTAGTCCTTCTCTACGTGGAACGGCGACCAAATTCCACGAACAGATGGGTTATGCGATTCGACGGCGCGCTGGTATTTCTGGAGTCTGTTGCCTGAAGAGTTGCGGACAACTTCGATCTTTTCCAAAATCTTCGCAGCATCATAATTGCGCACGCAAACGGTCTTGACATTACCATTGGCGTATTCACCTTGAACAATGGGGTGGCCGGCCTCTTTCTTCGCGACAAATTCTATCTTCGGGTTCGCTGCTGCTATATCTCTCAACCGGTTCCTCAGAAGATCGCGCATACCTTTAGAGGACCCGCCCCAGTTACAATATCTCAATGTGATACGTTTGCAAGGCTGTACGAAGGTGCCGACTCCATTTTCAAGAAGCGATGCGATATGTTTCACGGGTCTCACAGGCATTTGTTTGATCCGCTGCGTATATGTGCCCACGAGGAAAATCTACAATATTGAAGTGGAAACTTCAGACGACTCTTAAACGTATTACGTGACCATCTCTTGATTTCAAGCATGTGTCGGAGCGAATAACCCGTCAATTATTTCTCATCCTTATGATGTGAAATTTAGATCAACTTTTGTAAGAATCACTTTTGCCTCCTTTTTTTTGCAAACAATTGTCATTCTATTACCAGGAATATTCGAAGTACAGCGCAAAAGAGTAGACGGACCTATCCCAACAGGCAAAAAAGTAACCCTGACAGCAGTCATGCAAGTCACCACCATTAGTTAAGCTTCGCATAGGCAGAGACTTTAAAGAAGCACTTTTTAGCCTCAATGCTTGTGAAAAGACTTTCAGCTCAATTCCAGAAAATCGGAGTGCGCCACATAGGTGACTTCAAACTGAAACCAGATCCAAAAAGAGTCCCGAAAATTCGGACACCAGAAGAGAGATTTAAAGACGCTCAACCGAAGACAGGGACCATTGAGGATTACCAACTTTATGAGCGCCGCACGGCTCCCAATAACATTAATTCCATTCTTAAAAACGGCTTCAAATTGGATACAGGAGCACGAATAGTTACTGAAGCAAATCAGCTGCCGAGAGCGTTAATTCTATTGGATCATGAAGCATTTCAAATAGATTTGGCTGAAGGTGTGACTGGCCTCGACAAGGGACGAGTGGAATTCGATACATCCAATGTTCTTGGATTATTCAGTCTTGTACATCCCAAGCCAGAACTAGTAGTAATTGGACTTGGTTCGAAAAGCCGTATTCTAGGCCCGACGACTCAGAGATTTTTCCGCGAACTCGGCATGCAAACTGATGTGGCTACAACTAGAACAGCTGCGAGTAATTACGATCTTTTGGCGAATGAAAGAGGGAAGACAGTTGCCGCATTTTTATTGCCACCAAACGTTTGAATATATATGTACATAATAAATAAGGTCGTTGTGCATGTCCAATGGCTGTAAACTAACTTTAATAGATTTGTCCTCGCATGATAATCTAGCAACTTAGCCTTCACATCTACGTATAAGTACATCCCATGTATGGGTAGTTACGCATGCATGATTCGGCCTTATTTATATATAAAATTACCGCTTCACCATTTGGGAAGTTCAATAATTTCTTTATTGAGAGCCATATGTGTGTGTCCCAATGCGGTATGGGTCATCACGCCTTACTTTAGGAAGTCACGAGATCCTGCGGTAAAGTCTAGATTAGGCTTCAACGTGCTCTGTGCGTTGCTCTGGCTTCAAGAAAAGCAAAATCCCCAAATGATGATTGATGTCTTTAAAATTCATAGGTATAGATAACTCACGAGCGAGTATGTAATGTGTTTATATTAAGCAAAGGAATTCGAAAAAGACGGCTGGACTCACAAATCTTTAGCTGCAGTGAACATGCAGCCGGGCGACTCCCTAACCCACCAACTCAGTACGGTACTCCGCACAGGGCCCACCCACCCATCTTTCAGGTTAGTTATTATCAGTTTGGCCACTTAACACCACTAAGGTAACACAACACACTCACAAAATCCACTCAGTTTTCTTTTCCATGAAGTCAGCTGCTGCAATTGCTGTCGCAGCGTCATTGATGACCGCTGCCTCGGCAAAGGGTCACTCTGTACCCCTGAAGCGAACGCCGAATGCGGAAATTTACGGTAACAAGCACGCCTTTGCTGCCCATGTAGCGTCTCTCGCTCACAAATATGGCGGCTCAATTGAGAAGAGTCTGGAGCAAATGGGAGTTCTTTCGGACGTGCACCCCCAGTACATCCAAACGGACGGTGGTGCGTCCGTGCCTTTGACGAACTATGCCAATGCGCAGTATTTCGCCGAGATTGGCCTGGGAACTCCTCCGCAGATTTTCAAAGTTATCCTAGACACGGGAAGCTCCAACCTGTGGGTCCCCTCCACGGAGTGCACGTCAATTGCTTGCTACTTGCACAACAAGTACGACAACAGCAACTCCGTCACTTACCAGCCGAATGGCACGGACTTCTCCATTACCTATGGTAGCGGCAGTGTTGAGGGCTACTTGTCCCAGGACACGCTCGACCTCGCCGGTCTCACCATCAAGGACCAGGTCTTTGGTGAGACCACGAGCGAGCCCGGTCTCACTTTTGCCTTCGGCAAGTTTGATGGCATTCTTGGTCTTGGCTACGACTCGATTGCCGTTCAGCACACCGTTCCTCCTGTCTACAACGCAATCAACCAAGGTCTGTTGGAGGAGCCGAAGTTTGCATTCTACCTTGGCATTGATGGCGAGGACGCCATTGGTGGCACCGCCACTTTCGGAGGCGTCGATGAGTCGCTGTTTGAGGGCAAAATCACATACTTGCCCGTTCGCCGAAAGGCTTACTGGGAGGTGAAGTTCGACAAGCTCACGTTGGGCGAGGACACGGCCAAGCTCGAGATTGGCGGCATCATTGATACCGGCACCTCGTTGATCACGCTTCCGTCTGACCTTGCTGAGATCTTCAATGCTCAGATCGGCGCTGAGAAGTCGTGGACTGGCCAGTACACCATCGACTGTGCTAAGCGTGACGTCCTTCCCGACCTCACGTTCACTTTCGATGGCTACGACTTCACCATCAGCCCGTACGACTACATCTTGGACGCCGGTGGATCGTGTATCTCCACGATTACGCCAATGGACATCCCTGAGCCCGTTGGTCCCCTGGCTATCATTGGTGATGCATTCTTGCGCCGTTACTACTCTGTCTACGACGTTGGCAACAACGCGGTTGGTTTGGCGAAGGCCAAGCACTAAGTGCAGGTCTGTCACAGTTGTCTGTACATGTTCACTTACTGGGTGAGAATGGAAGCACTATGCATATTTAAAAATAAATTTCTAGTTCAATTGCTCCGAGGCCATGTAGTGCAAGTATATCATAAATCAATCCGAACTCGGGTTTAGAAGAATAAACAAAAAAGAAAGATGAAACGAAACAAAACAAAACGAAAAGGAGAGAAGCCAAGCGACACAGCACCCGAAATAAAAGTAGGGGGAAATCAAGCTTCTATTTACTTAAATAAGAAAGTATACATAACGGACGTATACAGACACCAATATTAGCAAGAAAGCGCTAATTAGCCAAGAACAGACAGCGTATCGGGAACGAAAAACAGTACCCACGAAACGTTTCGTCTTCTTTACTAACGCTACAATCTCAGCGATATCTGATTTAAGAGTAGTGGACTCGTCTTGAGCAGCTGCAATATTGGGTATAAGAGGTTCAAAACGAACCGAGCTGAGCGTTCATGTTATCGATCTCGGCCTGGACCTCGTTGTATTTGGCGGTAAGGTCCTCAAGCTTCTGCTCGGCAGCATCACGCTCGCTCTCGAGGGCCTTGTTCGTGCGGTCAAGCTCCTCCTGCTTGATCTCAAGCTCCTTGAGCTTTGAAGCAGCGGTCTTGTACTTCTCCTCCACCTCGTCGAGCTTGGCCTCGAGCTCGCTGTTGCGAGTGGTCAACGCATCCTTAGCCGAGGAGTGGGCAATACCCTCATCAGCAAGGCTCTTGACCTCGTTGAGTCGCTTCTCAAGCTCCTCGTTCTCGCTCTCGAGAGTGGAGTTCTTGTGAACAAGGGCACGAATTTCCTGCTCCTTAGCGGTATTGTCTTCCTCCAACTGCTTGGCCCGGGCCTTGGCTTCGTCAGCCTGCTCCTGGGCGGCCTCAGCCTCAAGCTTCAAATTGTTCAACTTTTCACGAACCTTATCCATTGTCCAAGTATAGAGTATGAAGTAACAAGTAGAGTCGAGGTCTCTTGTGATGATGGGGTTATGGGGGTGTGTTGACACTAATGTGTTGTCACAGTCACAGCGTCTACGCGACAAATCGAGATCTAGGGCAAGGGCGTCCCGAGCCTTCTATTCGCAGCCAAGCATTGGCGACGTGTCTAGCGGTTGGCCGTATTTATAAGTAAATAATGAAAACTGCACCCGCCAATGAATCCCATGCTGAAATAATGCCACTAGTGTATATCGAGTATTTCCCCCACGAATAAATAATTTACTTGTTTGAGTTACTTTTGAAACATCTACGAGTTAATTGGTTATATGGATTTGTTATGAAATTTCATTGGGTGAAAAAAATGCGGAAGCATTAAGTATATACATATAATCTTCCCCGTATATACACAGCCAAGACTTGGTGGGGAGAGGGGGGGCGACGGCGTGATTGAAGGGTGGAGAGATTGGGTATGCACGAGGTTTTGTGTGGATTTGTGTGGATATATGTGGTCCCCTATGGATACCTAAATAAGCTCAATATGAATATATCATCTGGCCCGCTGTGATAAAGGCGTCAACAAAATAACGCGTCTTAGGGTTTCCACCAAAACAGCGGAAGTCTCGTGAACACTGCGCCAGAAAGCATCGGTATTCCACCAAAGATACTTTACTGAACCAGCCGACATTATTTGCACACCTTTTTTCATTAAATCATGAACGAGACACCATCTCGCTCGAGTATAAGGTCCAGCCAGCGAAGACCACCCTCCTTGCACCCACCTTCTGTGGGCTCTATGGCTCCGGGAGCTGGTCTATTTGCCAATGCGCCGAATTATGGAGCTCCTAATGCTCCCTTGAGCCCTCAGGCCGCATGGCCATCAGGCTACGGTGCAGGGATGGGCTCGGGATCTCCAACAACGGCACCGACTCCACAGACCCCGCAACAGCGCCTCATGCTGCGTAGACCAATGTCGATGCAAACGCTGAGCACGGTGCGGTCCAATCCACGTCTCAACAACACACCCCGAACCGCTACGAGCGCTGGCGCCGCGGAGGTATACCGGGGGAAAATCCACGTGGGCGTTCGCGTGAAACCGCTCGTTCAGGAGCCGCCGACCTCTGTCTGGCTCGTGAACCCCGATATAAACGTGATTGAGCACGAGAGTGCCGGCGACTTCCAGTTCGACCAGGTGTACGACGGGTCTGCAGACAACTCCGAGGTGTTTGAAAACAGCGTGGAGCCGCTCGTGAGCCAAGTGGTCGACGGTTACAACGCGACGGTGTTTGCGTACGGCACGACCGGATCCGGTAAGACATACACGATGCAGGGCCAGGTCCACGATCCCGGTGTGATCCCCAAGTCTGTGTACCGCCTGTTTGAGCTGCTCGAGTCACGCGGCCAGTCGACCTCGGTGTTGCTCAGCTACTTTGAAATATACAACGAGCGCGTGTTTGATCTGTTGACGGACAGCCGCGAGCCCACGGAGGTCAGGCTGCGGGACACAAACTCGAGCGGGTCTATGCTCGATGGCAAGACGGCGGATACGAAGGTCGTGGGCCAGCGCGAGATTGAAGTGCACAACGCTGCGGAGCTGCTTCAGCTCGTTGCCAATGGCGATCAATCTCGGCGCACGCATTCCACGCAGTACAACGAGCACTCCTCGCGAAGCCATGCCGTCGTGCGCATCCAGCTGTTGGATCCAAACCCCCACAGTGTACTCTATTTGTGTGATCTTGCTGGCAGCGAGCGCGCTCTGCAGGACTCGGAGCGTCGGAAAGAGGGTTCCTTCATCAACAAATCCCTGCTGACTTTGAGCACCGTCATATCCATTCTGTCCCAGGGCGGAAACGGCCACGTTCCATACCGAGACTCGAAGCTCACCCGTCTTCTGCAGCCCTCGCTGTCGGGCACGGCTCTTGTGGCCGTTCTTTGCACGATTCAGCTGAGCCACGTCTCGGGAAGCAACGCTGAGACATTGAACTCGTTGCGGTTCGCAGCCAAGGCGAAGAACATTGTCGTCACTGCGAAGCGCAACAGCGTTTTCGACGAGTCATCTGTGCAATCGAGCAGCGCCTTGCGGATGGCCGAGCAAGCGCAGGTCGAATGCGAGTATCTGAAACGCGAGGTTATCAAACTCAGGGCGGAACGCGACGATTTGCAGGATAAATTATCCGTTCTCGAGGCCTCGGAGAATGCAGAGAGGTCGCTGGAAGAGATGACCGGTATCAATTTCGGCAGCGACGGCAGCGGTGAGTCGTCCTCGATGCTGAAGAAACGCATTCGTGATTATGAGACCGAAATGGAGACGCTGCGTCGTCAGAATCAACACTTGCTAGATGAGTTTTCGTCGTTGAGTAAAGTTGTCTCGAAACTCGAGACAGAGAGCTCTGAGGAATCGACTCGTTCTAGAACTAATTCCCCAATGCTGCCCATATCTCCGCCGACCAAGGACGACGCGTCTCCGGAGAGTCAGATAATGGAGCTGCAAGAACAATTAAAAGATCGAGATCTCCTCATTGGTTTGCTGACTTCCATCAGAGACGAGTCCGGCAAACTCAACTCAACCCCGCTGGACTCGCTGAACTCCAGTAATGAATCAGGCCATGATTCTCAAGCCTTTGCATCGAGCTCCACTGGATCCTATCAAGCACCGGTCGCGATGACCACTGAAGCAGCCATTCAGGATCTTCGCATCTAAGGCCATATTTCTTATAGACTATTTATACCCATTCAGTAATAAGTAACCTTAGGAAAGAAAACAACTAATTTCACCCAATATTATATGAAAAGAGTGAAGAAAGCAGAATAGAGAGCTTCACCAAAAAGTTGGCACCGAAAACTGGCACTCAATTGCATTTAGGTACTGTCGCATCAGGAACGGTCTGACGATCATGTTAAAAACAAACGTGTGGTTTATTTACATAGAGCTAAGTTATATAGCCAAAAAAAACTCATTGAGTAGAAAAAAAAATGCTTCCTACAATCCGAGCCCAGAACGATCTGAGCTGCTGAACTCATAAAGATCGGACTTTTGCTTACAAAAGACGCTCTTCGAGTTTCAGATCGTTCACAGGGCCGAGACCAACTAAGGTTCGGATTAAGTTCTCCAACGCTGCACGCTGCTTGTTCAAGCGGTTCACGGGCTCAGCACCGGGCTTCGTCAACGGAGCCTTCAGCCAGTACGACAAGAAGGACAGCACAGAGTGCAGCTTCTCGTACGGCGCATCGGGCTTATCCTTACGCCTGTACTGGACACGCGAAAGGAATTCCGTCATGACAACAAGGTCGATGATCAGGGGAGTAGCCAGCAACGAGTCCTCACAGACGTTGTGGAGGGACACGGTGTTGTGGCCACCCAACATGAGCTCGCTGTAGTACTCGTCCATAGCGACCTTGGAGTCACCGACAGCCGGGACGTACTTGATCACAATGGTGTGATCAACCTTGTCGCCGGTCTCCTTGTTGTAGAGGACATGGTTGCTCTTGATCATGTCGTCAACAACGGAAGCCTTTGAGATCTCCTTGGAGCGGAACTGCTTAGGAGAGCTCAAGTTGTAACCATCGTTGTTACCAAGGTGGTTGTACGAGACGATGGACAACGGCTTGATACCAGCATCGACAAGGTACTGGGCCAACACAGACTTGATCTTGGTCTGACCACTCTTGAAGTCGTCACCACCAATGAACGTCTCGTGCTTCTCAGCCAACTCAATGGCACCAGGAACGAATGTGTTCTGGGGAGAGCCGTTGATGTACGGGACGCCCTCCAAGATGGAAGCCACAGCAAAGACCGTTGAAGCAGACACCTCCGAGTGAGACTTACGGATGCTAGCCAACAAGTTCTCAGCAGTGTCGTTCACACCAGGAATGATGTCAGCGTAACGCTCGGTATTGGCAGTCCACAGAACAACGACTCTGTCGAGCTGGTTCTTGGCCTTGAACTCGCGAATATCCTTACGGATGTGTTCAACGTGTTCCCACTTGTCGTCACCAGGAATAACATTGTCTGCACGAGAACCTTGGTTCGCCGCAATGAAATCCGGGTAGTAAATGGACGGCAAAGGTTTGTACTGTTTGAGAGGCTCAACCAGTTGACGCTGAAGGTCCCAATCCAAGACTTTGGCACGCTTCATGGCGTCACCAATGTTCATCTTGGAGATATCCCAGCCGCCAATGATCAGATCATTGGGGTGAAGCATGGGAGCAACCTCGTTGAACGGAGCGAAAACATCATCACCGTTGCCATCGATACCCAAAAAGAGAGTCGAGGCCTGAGTGACAGAACCATAGTAGTTCGGCTTGACCTCACCATTCTTGGTTTGGAAGCTGATGTTATCACGGTTAGCGTGGACAGCAGCAGTAAAGGTACTGCCGTTGTTACCACCCCATCCAACGAGCATCACACCGGTGCGAGGAACCTTAGTGTCGAGCTTAAACTCGTAGTCAACACTCGTGGGAGTGACGACGTACTTGCCATTCGGTTGTTTCTCAACACTAGCATTCTCGTAAGTGTAGTTCGAGATAAGAGAGTCATCCTTAGCCTGAACACGATCCGTGTTGACAGTGACAGAAGTGTAGCCAGATTTAGGCTGAGCTTTGGGAGCAGAGGAGAAAATAGGAGCCATTTTCGATTTTTTTGTTGTTGTTTGTTTTTTTTTGTTTTTTTAATTTAGAACTTTGTTAGTTTTTCTTAGTTGAGAAGACTTTTCAATCTAAAAGATTTCAAACACGATATTGAACCACCTGAGCCAGCAGCTGCCGAGGCGGATCCTCTATGAGGGTTGTGTTTACTAGGCAGAAAGTTTGCGAACGTTGTCAATAGCTTAGAGACCGGTACGCTTTATCTTTCAAAGCTTCCAGTCTTAACAATTGTGGGTGAAAAAAGAGATCTGGGTGCGATTTTGGTCTGCTTATATATGTGGTGTGGGCGTTGTGTTGACCAATCGACCTGGTGGCATGTACAACCCCAACAGGAGATCTAGGCTGCAGGGAAACGTGCGCTGATTCCGGGGTGGAGGTTTTGTCTATGTTATCATGTGGAGTCAACTGCTGCATAGGGTAATGCCATGAGAATCGCCCTTAACCAAAGAGCCACTCGAAAATGCCGTGCACCGTTGTCGGAGTATCTTATTTATGCGTTTTCTGATCAGAGAACAGTACTACAAGAGTATAACTTTAGATTCTCATTAAAGTTCACTTTTAGCTGATCATCATTTACCCCCAATCTTCTGATATCTGACGCCCCCCAAAAACGGGGCTTGATATTTCCCGGACCGCCCGATAGAATTACAATGCCGTGTCACGTGTGTTAATGACACATCGACGTATAAGCATTCTTACTCTACTGCACCCAATAAGAAAAGCGTGACCTGAGGGCGTGTGTAGTTCCAAATTACCTCCAAGTTCCGCTCTGCGAATGACTGAGTGCAGAGCATTATTTATGGCGTAATACTAAGCACTTGCTTTGTAAAAAAAGTCGCAGAAAATAATCGAACAAAAACATCTACCGTTAACGGTTGCGATATATGTGCAATCACGTGATCGCAATTTAATTTGTCTGTGACAGACAATTAGGCTTAAACGCTTTTGAGGATGGAATTAGTGCATGTACTAAATCGACACTGAATGGTTTTCAATATGTAATCTTTTTCTAAAAAATTGACTTATGCTAATCTAGAATAATAAATGAAATGGAATGGGTTATTTTGGTATGAGATAATTTGTAGTCCATAGTGACAGTGGCAACGCAGCGATGTAGACAGTAATGTATCGATGCAAAATCTACGCGAATATGACCTTTTCTATGTTACTCGAGGTGAATTGAGTTAGTGCCTTGGGTTAATGCCTTGGTGCATGCTTAATTACCACCTCGGAGACGAAGCACCAAGTGAAGAGTGGACTCTTTCTGAATGTTGTAATCAGAGAGTGTGCGACCATCATCAAGCTGCTTTCCTGCGAAGATTAGACGCTGCTGGTCAGGCGGAATTCCTTCCTTATCACTGATCTTGCTCTTGACGGCCTCAATCGTATCACTGGACTCAACCTCGAGGGTGATGGTCTTACCAGTCAAAGTCTTGATGAAAATCTGCATTATAATTTGATGAAACTGGTGGTTAGATACAAAATCAGTTAGTCTCACTGTGGCGCGCGATACCTCCCTTTATATTGATTGCTGGGTGCTAACGTGACCTTACCCTCTGTATTTCACCTGCATAATCTACACATATCGCCTGGAGACGTTGTGTGGCGAATTCGTGACACACTGAACTCAACGTGCATTCACCCAAATTCGCGAAGGATTTGGAAACTTACTGTAAATCTTTCTCTCTAGGCATTTGATCACCTGTTTTCGCAATTGTCAAAGTGACGCTTATTCCATCTTGATATTCCTATTACTTGGAATTCAGCCAATATAGTGATCATTACGAAACTCTTGTTTAATATGGTATTTACATATATTTGTATCTTCTATGCGTATTCTATATACAATCGATATATCAATAGTCAAAATGAGTAAACAACATCACCTATGGACCAAATGCACTCTGTAGACTGCAAAGAAATTCCTTTCAGAGACGCGTGCTGTCCAAAATACAGTTTTCCATCAATTTTCCGATGGCGACATAGTTGCATATAAGGGAAGCTATCACTCTTACCCGAATTTGTAACGCAAATCATATTGCACCTTCGGCACTTTCCCAAAAACACGATTTCTGAGTCATTCTTATGTTTCAATCCCTTCCAGTTATCTTCAGCCCATGGTATATCAGTTTCAAGAACAATATTAGGCCGAAATACATTAATATCATTGATCCTCAGGTTATTGGCACTTGCTGTCGCTACAATCAATAGTGGGCTTGCATTTGCGAAAGTGCTACGGTTCCTGTTTTCCAGAGTCGTCCTGGACACTGCACGTTCGTCTGCCATATCGCCACCGGTGTGTTTTGCCAGCGTACACGGTATTTTGAGTGCATTTGATAGGAATTCAACCACTGCACGATCTAAGCATATTGTGAGATCATCATGTGTTTGAGTACTATGCCATTTAGCGGTGTCTAACGGGACTGATACTCTCAGCGGTATCGAATTTTTGCTTACATCCGAGTAATTTTGATCCTGATTGCCTTCATATCTCACGTTAAGAGTAGATTCAGAGATCGAAGGCTTGATAAAAATCATCGACCTGTTCTTTTTCAGCGACATGACGGCTTTTGTAGACAATTCTACAATACAAAATTGTCTGTCGTGTTCCAAACCGCTTTCACAAAGCAAGCTTTGGTGCAAGCTGACCCCAGCACAGGATTTAATGGGATAGATATTCAATGATTTCACGACAGCTTTAGAATAGTAGCCTTGTGTTTGTCCATCGAAGCTTTGAGTGGATCGTCGGGCCAAATCTTGCAAAAGCTCTACTAATGCGTCAACATCTTGATAATTCGAATAAGGCCCAAAACTAGCTCTTATGACACCAGTCGGCTTTTGCGATATAAAACTTATCTGATCGTTGCAAGTTTTACCAAGAGTTTCATGGTTTCTGATAATAGTAGAATCGGAGACACTCATGACATCTGTGAAGCCACCGATGTTGCAAAGTGTGCCACCACGAAGATGGATATCAGCAAGAGATGCAGCTGTCACAAGCTCATTATGACCTATCTTTAAGGTGTCATCTGATGCTGCCATGAATGTTACAATTGGCGTGTCGTATTCTCCAAAAGTTGTGATCCCTTTGATTTCTTGCAATTGATTCCGACAATAGTTCGCGACGGCTTTTGTATGACGAGAAATTACGCTAAAGTCGTGAAACACAGATTCAAACTCGCTTATCGCCATTTTCAACATTAGAATGCTATGTATAGGAAGAGTTCCGTCCTCCAGCACGTCTGTCAGCTTTGATGGCCTGACCATGTAGTCCGTAGAAGGAGCTACTACTGAAACTGTTCCACCACCAAAATATCTCTTATTTTTCCAGAATTCCCGAGTCCTGCGTGATTTCTTCACGATTAGTCCACCCAAGTCGGGCATACCAAAAATCTTGTAGAACGATAATACGGCAAAATCTGGATTTATTTCGCTTAAATCAGGCATTTCTGTCGCAGCAAATGACGCGATATCAACTAGACATAATCCGCCATTGTTGTGAACTTCTTTGACCCATTTCTTCCCGGGATATCTTCGACCATCGAAATTGGATTGCAAAGGCCATGCAACAATGTAATCATGTTCTGCGGTAAAATCGATGTCTTCAATATTTCCAAAGGATGAAAAGGATTTGGCCAATGTTCGAAGTCCAACTATTGATGTATGAGAATCTGTTTTATAAGCAAGATGAGCGGTTTCGATTTGACCTTCTCCAATCAGCTTCACTCCGGCAGTAGCGTTAGCACAAAATACAACATCATATGAAGAGGGATCAATATGGAGCATTCTCAGCACTTGTAAGCGCACGTCTTCGATGAGATTTTGAGTGTTCATGCCTAAAAACCCTTGCGAATGAGGATTCACTAGTGTTTGTGAGCAGAGCAGATCTGCTGCTTTGTGAGGAATAGTGGATAAAAGAAGAGGAGCAGCAGCATTGTCAAGATATGCTTTTGGCATGTTTTTGTAGAGCTTTCTAATTGAGTCGATATTTGGATTGTACCCAGAAGGAGAGGAAGAGCGGGTATTTCCGTTTTCGAGAGTTCCATCGGTGATATCTCCGTTATCCTTGAGATTGTCGACCTTAAACACATTTTCTACATCATTGTGCCGTCTATTATTCTCGAAGAAGCTGCTGAGACTCTTCATTTTATCATTTGTGGCTGTTCAGTTATTCATTCACAAAGAATGACGTTAAATGATATATTGGATTTTAACGTATGTCAGATGTAAATCCAGTAAATCCAGGGCAAAGATATAAGCAGGCGAACGTGACCTTATCAGAGCGATTAGCGGATAAAGGTGCGCGTGCTTAAATGCCCTACACTCCGCGGGCGCCTCTCCACAGTTAGAGCCTACATAGTGAGCGCTGCTCCACTATATGACGGATAATAATTCCTGCCATATAGTTGGGACATATGATTTTAACCTAGACCTCTGTTTGCCATCACGTTCAGTCCACACACACCATCCCTTCTTCCACGTTACTGAAAAGGTCAACGCAGTGGTAATTAGTGTATGATCACGTGCTGTAATTTATTGTTTACATTATTGATTAGGGTTCGAAGACTGCATTTGGTGCTACGTCTTTCGAAATCTAGTGTGATAGATCTCCAAAAATTTCTGCAATGAGGCGGGAATCACTTTCTGGGACGCAGAGTCCTGTGAAGACTGTCAGTTTCCAAAGAGGGAACAGTCGGGTGATGCCGCTTCCTAGTCCTCGTGGTGCCCTTACTCGGTTGCGGCCCAGTTTCTCAAATCAAAAGTATTTAGCTGCTCAACAACAAGCTCGCAAACCGAGCAATCCGATCAAGAAGGCCGCAACAGATGAAGATGAATGGCAAGACGTGGAAGAACCTAAGGTACAGCCTCCACCACTATCAGATTGGCCGGATTTAAAACCGCCAACCAAAAAGACAGTACCGTCGCAAGAGGTTCCGAAACCTAATTCAGAGAATGATCAGAAACGCCAACCTGAAAAGAAAGAAGAAACCCAGACGACTGTGGAAGCTAGCGACATAACTGAAAGTAATTCGAGCACAAGCTTCCTGAATTTTTCGCCCACCACTGCCGGTGCTAGCTTTATTAGAAAACTCGGTAGACAGAGCAAACGCTTCCGCCCACGATCATGGCGCATGAATGACGACAGTTTAGAGGAAGCCATGTCACGAAATCGAGGATTTCACTCACACTTCAGTCCTGGGTTTGCACAAGCGTCACTAAATATGCCATACCGATCAAGTGGCCCGGATCCGTTGGGTGCTGGCCTCAGTCTTCATCATCAGCCACAGCAACATCATCAACAGCAGCAATCATCAACTTCTTCAAATCCTCAAACATCAAGGCCATTTTGGATGGACCCTAACTTGCCGGGACTACTGGCGCTATATCTGCAAGTTTCCTTTAATATGATCATGGTTTTTTCCCTGCTGTATGCTATCGGCATGTTTTATGCAACTATTCGTAATGACGTGAACCTTAAAGTTGAAGAGTACTCAGTGGACATTGTAGATCAGATATCGAAGTGCTCGTTTGAATACCTGAGGAATGGCTGTGAGCCCGGTAAACGAGTACCTGCAATTGAATCAGCATGCCAGCAATGGGAACGCTGTATGCAGCGTGATCCGAAGGAAGTTGGCCGTGCAAAAGTGAGTGCTGAGACATTCGGCACGATCATCGAAGCATTTATTCAGCCCATTGGCTTTAAATCCATGATATTCTTAACAATCATGTTTGCAGGATCATTTCTTTTAGTCAACGCGGTCTTTTCATCCAGAATTGGACCTCGCTTCAGTGCATCACAACAACAATATTTCCCGCCACCACCGGCGTATCAACAGCCAGCCCCTTCAATGGGGCAGGCACCACCTGAACATAACCAACATCATCAAGCAACGCCGGTATCATCATATCAACCGGCTTACATGCAGTCTCAGCCTAGCGTTGTTTACACGCCTGCACATATTCCATCACCCCGGTATCGTGATGTTCCATTGCAATCTTCGCCCGTGCGGCATTCCCCTTACCGTTTGTAAAAGTCTTAGAATATACCGATTTGTCTTTATTATAAACTTTTTATTTCTTCTTGAGCGATTACTATTTATCCTGTATAAAAGGCAGATTGTAAGCTGTCACTCGGAACCAGCGCCTTCCGAGTTTCAATGAGCCATGTTCGTTCGAGAGTCTGTTGCAGCAGCTCGCGTAAAGTCATGTCAGCTATGAGGATGTTTTGGGCATGAGATTCGAGGTTTTGACTGATTACTTCTACCACTGCGTCTAAAATGGCTGCAGCATTATGCTGAGCGTGGACCTTTGTAAGCTTTCGAATGCGGTTCAGTCCAGTTATCATAGCACTATAGGCAAGCTTTCTATCATCATTCAGTAACGCTGCCAATGATTCACATAAAGCTTGAAAACTGATATTCATGATATTCTCACCATACAGCATCAAATGAGATAAGGAGTTGGCTTCTGACATATCTGAAACGTCGGGTGTACTAAGCCGAATTGCCCTTAGCTTAAGGGTCTTACTGTTGTCGCCAAGAGACTGATGTACCTCCAAAGTAGCCTGCAACAATGGCTGAGAGGGCAGAAACTCTCCTTCTATATCAATGAGAACACTTCTGTTATCTCCACCGCGCATTCTTCCAAGCCTAATTTCATGCGTCAAAGCTGAGCTTGTTCGTAGATTATTCACAATGCCTTTGATTTCGCAACCGATCCTTGGACGTAGTCTTAGAACCAGTTCAGGAACTACATACTGTGATTCTACCTTGAGCAAAGAAGCCAAATACGTTCCTAGACAATCAGGTTGCTCCACATAGTTGTAACATCCTTGGGTCGCACTTGCTAATGCTGTCAGCGTCAAAGCATCGGAACAGGGACCAATACCCAATGTGCAAACGGAAACATCTGTATCCGCGAAAATGGATAGTGATGAATCAAGTCTCAATTCTGCACTGGCCCCAAAAATCACAGTGGATGTTCCCGGACGCTCTTGGTGAGCATCAAGGAGATCCTTAGCACTTTGTAATATTGTATCCACCATAATGGGTGATTCTGGAGACTCGTTAATAGATTCAGCTTGTGTTTGTGCAGAATTCTTACTCAGGGTCCCAAAAAATTTCCTCCATCCAGGCGAATGGGCGGACTGCAATGGAACACATGCAGCAGTTTGACCGGTTTCATTGTAAACGATGACCGACACAAGATCTCCGCTATCTAAAATTTGTTTGAAAGCATCGTGGATATGCTTCTTTAATTTGCGGTTATGAGAAACATATTTCTCCGGTAGACAAAGGACTATCTTAGAAGGCATTCTATGGTGCCCACAGGTCAATCCACCGTCCATATAATCCATTTGCCGCTCCAATTTTCGCATATACCTAGTCCAATTCTCGGGATCTATGGGAAATTGAGCTTCTGTGTCGTTGATGGCCATTTTCCATGCTTGAGCGACTGCTCTTGATTGCATGCGAATTTCGACTTCATGTACATCACCTCCATGAAATGTGATGTTCAACACATTCGGATTGAACGGATCAGTGAAAGCACCCTTGAGGAATACTCTTGTATCTAATGCTGCGACAATTAAGTCATTCGCCATTATGATAAACAAGTTATCACATAAAACGATCTCTGCATCTGGATAGATAACATGGTTACCATCTGGTTTGGTCACAGCAGCATTGCTGTATATACGCAGGCCACCTAGCTGGATTTTATTCATATGGCGATTATCCAAACTGGAGTTCCGAATTTTCTGCTTGATCACCTGTGCCTGAGCTATATCCCTTGCATCGATTTGATAGTTATCAATGCTTATCTTTGCCTTTGGCTCGTCGCTATTGCTTTTAAGGATTTGAGGTATCTGGAGAAAAAGCGCGACTTTTGCTTTCTTGTTTTTACTATCAGCATCCACAGCGGTAATAACTTTAACGTCAGTGGAAGTTATTTTCGATGGAACCATGTGAACAAGAGAACTCTCATCAATGGCATTTAGATAATTGGCAAACAGCGAGGGAGCATTGTTCACCTCATCTGTTTTAATAGGATCGGGAATCGCGCCGCTAAGGCCTGATAGGGAAGGGAAATTCAGGCTAGTTGGACTTGGCGCAAATGAAAAATTGGAGTCCATTGATATGGCCGAAGATGGCGAGTGTACGGTGGGCATATTGAGCACCGACCCGTACGAAGAGACTGACGACCATGACTTTCTTGCGTCATGTGGGATTGAATCGGGCTTGCCCTGCGGTTCAGCAGAATGATTTGACATCTTGTCTAGAGAGATAGGCTCTTCACGGTTGTCGACTGTGAGTGGTATTAATCCACTATTATTTGGGGAGTCTGTTGGCCTTCTGTCAGTGGCGCTGTAGTTACTCTCTGTGCTCGAAATGCTAACGAAGCTCTTTGTAGTTTCGAAACTCCGTGCTGGTACGACAGATTTCTCCCTTGGTGCTGTAGTAACTGACTTGAGACTGTTGATGCTTGACGAACTATGCAGCGGACTCTTGAGTGTAGTGATGGGCTCGGGCCGACCCGGATGCCGGGGAATTGCGAAGCCAGAGCGAGGGAGGGGGTCCAATGATGACGGTTCGAAGAGCTCGTCAGAAAGCTGACTATTTTCTACACCGATTAAAATCCCCTCCTCGTCTCTCATAACGGAGGTGCTTCTCCCAGGAATGAATCCTGGAGAAAATCCAAACCGCTTGCTACTACTGCCTGAACCTTTTCTGCCTGAGCTCGACGGTGTGCTCGATACTGATGACAGTGGAACGGTGGAGCTTTGCTGCGTCGTGGATGAGATCGCGCTATTGATAGAGTTGCTTGACCCGGTGTCTTTGTAGTGGTATAGTCCAGCTGGCTTTTTGAAGGGTAATTCTGCAGCTGCCATGGGTAACACAGGATCCGCGCCATTGGCTCGCTCCGATCCTTTAGTACCCGTATTTTCACCTTGAACGACCTTATGCGCAGCTTCATTTGTATAGAAAGACTCGTCGTGCGATCCACCAAATAGCCGCAGAGGTTTAATTGGGCTCATGAATGACGACAGGCTTGAGTCTGATGTGAAAGCTGTATGCGGAACCGGCTTTCTAGGAACTGAGAAGCCGCGAGCTCTGGAGACCTTTGGAGAGCCGTCTTGAGTGCTGAATTCCGCATGCCTCAGTGGATGAAATGGTGCAGGCTTCGGTTCAACCGAGCCACTTAATGTGAGGATGTGGTCTGGAGTCAGCTCGGGGACCTTGGAATGGGGCGGAACTGTGTCTGCAATACTGTCGCTGATGAAGAACACCTGTTCTTCCGGTGTTTTTGGCGCTTCAGTTGTTTTAGCGGCGTACTTTATGGTTTGATTAGGATCAATTTGCAATGCCAGCTTGGCCACACGGTTCGCGAGAGTGGCTGAACGGCGGTCTGTTTGTAACTTTTGATGGTAGTTTGGCTCGAATGGAGCGTGTGGTTCAGGCTTGTCGAAATCTGGCCGAAACATGTTGGATACCGCTCTGGTTTGTACTGAATTTAAGGTTATGTGGAAATGGCGATGAATCTAATAATGCGAGAATGCGAATACCGCCTGACTCTAGTTAAACATATCGGCCTGGAGGCCGGCACACTGCGTTCTGCAATCTGCTGATTCATACCTGGCTGTTTCTGCAAGCTGCACTAGCTGTTCGCGGTGTAGGGTACGGCCTACCCGAATAAGTAGGTGGGTTGCTGGAACCGGTGAACGAATGGCTGGTGGGAGCGCGAATCCCTGCATAAATTATGTAAAAAAAGAATAATTTAGATTCTGACTGATGAACGTAAATGATGAGCCTCGAATATTGTGAGCAAATGTGTCGAACGAGGAGTTACGAGCGAAGTCCACCGAACTCCATTGCACTGATGTGTGCTTCCACTTTCGGGCACACCCCCACCTGAGCACAGACAGGAGGCTGCCCCTGGAGGGCTAGGTGAATGCCGATCCGTGTGATGCACTGCAGCACAGTGGCAGTGGGAGATCCGGTCCTGGCCAGTGCTTTGCATGGTTTGTGCGCATTTCAGGCATGACCACTGATTTTTACGCATGGCCATTACGCACGGTCACTCATTTTAGGCGCAACCACAAATGTTTAGGCACAACAACAAACGTTTACGCGCAACCACTAATCTTTAGGCACAACAGCAAATGTTTAGGCGCGACCACTAATGTTTAGGCACAACCACTAATCCTTAGGCACAACCACTAATCTTTAGGCACAACCACTAATCTTTAGGCACAACCAATCTTTAGGCACAACCACTAGTCTTTAGGCACAACCACTAATCTTTAGGCACGACCTAGTGTTTAGGCACAACAACAAATGTTTAGGCACGACCACTAACACTCTTAAACCAGAACGAGAGATGAGAAGCACTCGGGCAGTACCCAAAGTTATGAATAAAAAAAGATCAAACAAGCGAGGAGAGTGAAAAAAAAAGCCGCACTTGCCGCCGCATTAGAATTGGGGGGTTGTATTATATGATAACGATAGAGAGAATGAGAGAGAAAAAAATGTAAAATGTATATGTATGCCAATGAACCTCGCGATCTACCACTACTCCACGAGGCCATCGAGGAGCGCCTCCACAGCACCCTCTACGCTGCCGCCGGACCGCCGTAGCGCCCGCACGTTGCGCTCGAAGTCGACGAAGCCCAGCTCGTTCAGCTGGCGCAGCTGTGTCTCGTACCGCTCCTCGGGGGGCCGCGTATCTACGGGCGGTGCGCTGTAATTGCCGAGTCCGCCGAGCCCGCCGAGGCCTCCGAAGCCCGTGAGGCCGAGAGCGGCCAGCGGGTTCGCGGCTGCGTTTGCGTTCGCGTTGCTGCCGCCGGTCGAGCCCTCGGCCGCGGCCTCTGAGCCTGCAGAAGGCGGGAAGCCGAAGAGCCCCGAGTTTCCGAGCGCGCCGAGCCCACCAAGGTCGCCGAGCCCGCCCATGCCGGCCGCACCGCCGCGGCCGCCCGTGAGCTGCTGCAGCTGCATCGACGCCTGCATGAACTGGCGCAGCCGCTGCGGATCGGACATCATCGAGCGGACCATCGGGTTCGACATGAGCGTGCGCGCCTCCTCGCGCATGTGCGCGGGCATGCCCTGGTACAGCGGGCTGTTCTCGTTCGCGCTGTCGGACATCATGCTGGCGACCTGGTCCATGAGCTCCGGGTTGCTGTTGATCAGCGACTGCAGGTCCTCCATCGTCGGCATGGGCCCCTGGCCGCCGTCGGGGCCGAACATCGACGCCGACGGCAGGCTCGCGAGCCCGGAGTACCGCGCGCCCGTGAGATCGCTCAAAATGTTCCCGGTTTCCTGGCCCGCGGCCATCTCAGACGTCGGCGGCGCGCCGGCCACGGCGCCGGCGGCCCCGGGAACGTTGCTCGCGGCCGGCGAGTCTCGCTTCGGGCCGGCGCCCTTCACGAGGTGCACGGCGTTGCCGGACTTGATTTTGTAGGTCGCGAGCGTTTCGGGGTCCTTCAGGATGCGGCCGGAGTAGATGAGGCGCTGCTGCTTCGCGTCGACGCCCGACTTCTCGGCGAGCAGCTCCTTCAGCTCGGCGACGGTCGCCGCGGCGCTGGTCTCGACCTCGAAGTTCTTGTTGCCACTCGCCTTGATGGTGATTTTCAGGGCGTCCGAATTTTGCTCACCTTCCGACATCTTCTCGCGCGCAAATTGAAACCGAATCCAGAACGGTGAAGAATTAGTGTTTTTTTTTGCGAGATGGAGAAACGAAACTCTGTGTGGGGAGTGAGAGGGAAGGTAGTAGTAGGATTGAGTCGCACTTGGTAAAAGCTAGGGACTGCGGGAGTGAGGGAGAGGCAGTGAGTTTGTGGCTGCTGCTGCTAACACAAAACACAAGATAGGGGTTTCCCAGCCTGAAAGCGTGCAGTGCTGGGCCGGTGCAATTTACTCTGATGTGTTTGCATCTTGCATCTCAAGCGATACGGTTAGCGTGCGTCCCAAGACGGTGCATAGATAGGGTCCCGTGACCGGCGGGGGGTTTCAGGTCTGGCGAGAATAGCCGTTGGATTGCGGGACAAGCATGTAAGGAACGCTGCGCACTGCGCCGGGATCAAGATCCACTTTCCGCAGCGCCAAGCATGTTTCTCGATAATGCATTGCTATTTAGGGCAGGCACTTAATTTGCTCTTAGTTATGGATTTCAAGGATTAATTTTGTCATCGAGACATTGTACGTAGAATTGTTATCATCTGTATTATATACTCCCAACATATCTATAGTGGTAATTCAGATGCCATCGTGGTGCCAGCGTTGGGCCGTCATGGTGCTATCGTGGTGGTAGAAGAGTATGACCGACACCTAGTGAAGTCTACCCTACCTACACACGTTTCAAGCCACTACTGCTAAACGCCTGGCCGTCACCACCCTGCCTCAATACTCAATACCACTTACGAGGCTATTACGAGCACACTCTTCACAGGATCAAGCAGATCACAGTGTCTAACGAAGCTGGGTGCATTGGCGATATAAACACAAGAGTAGCTTCTCAGGTCTCGAAAAGATGAGTGTTTTTGGTGGTTTGGAGGACAATGCCCCGGATGGTGCTCTGTTTGATGCAAACCCAGCATCAGAGGGCCCGACATGGAACACAGACGAGAATACGTCGGCATTGTCGCATGACCCGCACACAGATAATGTGAGCTCCCATTGGGGGTCGTCAGCAGCGGCCAATTCGTCGTTAGAGAACGACAACCAACCGATCTTTGACGATGACCGTGATCACAGCAGCACAAACGACCATAAAACCTCCGCCGCTGGTGTTTCGGCAGAAAGCGCTGCTCAGCGAGAAAAAAGACGGCGCAAGCGGTTGATCGTCACCGTCACGCGCATAGAACAGACCCGGACAGAACCCATCATCTGGTTCGATGTCGCGGCGAATTTGCCGCGGTTCCGCAGCAGCTACAAGGACGTAAGAAGGACACACCAGGAAATGCGGAGATTCGCAAACCATCTGCGCAACGCGAACCCCGAGTGCTTTGTTCCGGCTCTGCCGGGACCCAGCAACTCCCTTAAATCTAATGCTGAGCACGATGAAAAGTTAAGAAAAGATATCCAGAAATGGTTCAATCGCATCACGAGAAGCCCGCTGCTTATTCGTGATGAAGAGTTTTTGTACTTTGTGGAAGCCGTCACCGGTTACGTTCCCGTTGTAAAAGTAAAACCGCCAGCCACGGGCTTGGCCCGCCTTGTGATCAAACAACGACAACCGCCACCGGACGACGTCGAGGAGCTGCGGGAATTCCGACCACAGGCGAAGCTTTTGTACAAATATTCCGACGAGTTCAGGCAGAGATTAGAACGTGTTTCGAAAGCACGCAAAGAGCTGGGCTCGGCAATTCTGTCGTTTTCGCAGCAGGTCTCGAAGGCCAGTCATGATGATGCACCTCACCTCGTTGCAATGTGGGACCAGGTCTCTCGGGCCTCCAAAATCCAGGCAGACACAGAGATGAAGAAGATGGAGATCCAGGAGTCGACAATGGGCGACACCGTGGAACTTGTAGGAAACGAAGCGTTCTTCATCAAGGAAACATTGACGAACCGGCATCTTCTAATCAGGGATTTCTTAAAAGCACAGGCGGCAACCCGAGATAAGCACCAGAGAGCAACTCAGCTCAGAGGGGCGTCTGACATCAGTCCCGCTCGGGTCGACGAGGCCATCGTACAGCTCGAGGCAGCTGCCCAGCTAGAAAAACGCATCACGACTACTGTACGTCGTGTCAGCGACAATCTTGTTGCTGAAAAGCACGTGGCATTGGCACGCATCGAATCCGATATTCTTGACTCCGTTGCCTCATACGCACTACAGATGATCGACCAGGATCGCCGTGTTCTGGCCGCGTGGGAAAACGCCCGCCCAGATGTACGTGCTGCTGATCCCAACGGTGGCCTGGGCAACCTTGGCCGGGAACAAGTCTCGCCGCGAAGACAGCGGTTTTCCCAGAGCAAGATGCGAGACGACTGGAGTGATCGCGATCAACGAGCACGCGACTTCAAACTCACTGTGCCGACTTCAGCAGACGCTGAGCCGCTCGATCGCAAGGCCGCAGTGTCGTTGTTGACAGCTGATAACGGATTCGCATAAATGGCATAATGAGCAAGAATGTCGTGTTTCACAGCTGCTGGCTTCATTCTATTTTGGTTAGGTGAGTAATACGATTATTTGTTCAATGATAAATGAAAGTAAATAAAAAAAATTAATTAGCAAAGGAATAATAAAAGGCGTTGGCCACATAATGTCTATGGCCTGAAATTCCCTGGTTACTATAAGACGCTTGTAATCGCAAATCTTTTATAACAGCACAAAGAAGTTGCCATTTTTTTCTACAAGCGTATGACGCTCGAATGATGCGCAGTTGTGAAATATGATCTTGATGTGACAAACTTGATGAGTTTCTTTCTGTGACATGATTTTTTTTCTTGATTGCATGACTTCGTTGCTTAACCAAGTGCTTTCTATGTGCTTTATGACAAGTGAAGTGTGCCAGCGCAGACGCCCTGTACACCGTTGAACAGAAGTACTTTATCGCCTTCTTTCAGGTCTTTGGCATAAATAGTGCCCTCTTTTACGAACCCCAACTCCAATAGGAAACTGCGAGTTACGCCCACCATACCTCCATTTACCAATTTGGGAGTGATCCATTCATCGTTTTCGGACGCAATAGCAATGCTGGTCATTGTGCCTTCGAGCAAATCGCCATTTGTCCCGACTAGGATCGCCTCCCGTGGGCGGTGGCTCGGTGTGAGCGATGCCTGGGTACGGCTACGGATCGTGTCGTACAAGGAACGGTCCGTGGTCTTGACCATGTTTGTGATGTCGGCTGTGACGGGTTCGGTGTCCAAAACGACATCGTAGAAGGGATCAACGTCGTCCTTCTTCGGAGTGACGCTGAGTCCGCTAAATAAATTATCTCTAACAGGAATTTCGCTGGCTACGCATTCCATATGGCCCTGCTGATCCACGGTGACGCGGACTCTGTGGGGCTTTGGCGAATTATTGACTGCCTCGGCCATTTTGGCCACCATTTCCGTGTGCGAAACTCGCACATCCCAGCCAAGAACCTTAGCACTGTACTTCAAACGCTGGTGGTGCAGCTTGCTCAGGAAGAACACGTCCTCATCACTGTCCTCCATGGCTATGGGGACTCGTCTCGTTAGGTGCTTGAGGTCTGGATCATACCGAAGTGTAGTCATTAGCTTAAATTCGGAAGGCGAAGCCATCGATTTTTGCCGCTGTCGGAGCGACTCGGCAAAAACAGCCTCGCCTTCTTTAGAGAGTGGGCAAAGTTTCATTGAGGCCCGGGGACCAATCTGCAGAATATGTCGACAGGGGCCTTTTTTCCTGTTCGTGTTACTACAATAATACTATGCTGAGAATAGGAGCGCACACGTGATGCCGAAGGTTCTATACCTTCGCGCTCCAGTCGGTTGCCTCACATAGATGATCGGGGGCATCACAGGCCAACAAAAAAAATTTCACAAACGATCATCAAAACTTGTGAAAAATATGACTTATGTAGTTAAGACAATATATATGTTCGCAAACACTGGAGGGACAGCACAACAGTGACGATACAAACACGTGGGACCACGAAATTTCCAGTCAACTCTGCTACGAAGCCTGTAAGAAAAATTAAATTGACATCAGCTCATTTGCAAGAAAAAATTTTTTGAATTTGATTAAAAAAAAAGCCGAGAAATCCTCGAAACCAAAGCAACATTCTTCATTTATGTCTATCAAGTCCTATATTATCAAGGATCATTCGTAAATAACGTTCTCTCCACTACGCGCGACATACATCCGCCCTACCCCATATAAACATCCCAGATATCTAATATCGTAGAGCATAGCAGCCACACACACGTACATCATGGGTCTGCTAGCTCTCGTGGCTTCACATGCGCGGCGTGCGGATCTTCTGCCGAAATTCGTGCGCGTATTGCCCGGGATCTCATTGCTCTTGGTCATAGCTGGCCTGCTCAACCTGGCATGGCTTCCATCCCAGGGCCAATATAGACACACGTACTTCAGTGAGAACGCGTTATTGGCGCATCAGGCCATCACCTTTTTCCGTGAAACCGAGTGGAATATAGTGCGCGGATTCAAAGGTCAAGTAAGACAATATTACGATTTGAACACGACTGAGATAGAGAGAAATGCTGAGCTGATTGACATCTTCCACGACTTTGGGTTGCAAGCACACACGCACAATTGGGAATCATTAGATGGAACCCAAAGTGGGCAAAACATTTACGCAATGCATATGGCCTCGCGTGGACCTCATAATGAGGCTATTGTTATCGCAGCACCGTGGCTTGCCGATAACGGTGACTTCAACGAGGGAGGCACTGCTTTGCTCATATCGCTTGCTCGCTTTTTCCAAAGATGGAACTTTTGGCACAAAAACTTGATTTTTGTCATCCCTTCAAACTCGGATATTGCCTTGAGGCAGTGGGTCAATGCATACCACTCAACCTTGCAGTATACCGCTGGCAGTATAGAAGGTGCCGTTGTTTTGGACTACGCGTTTGATGCTGAGTTCTTCGACCATGTAGATATTTGCTTTGAGGGGCTCAATGGCCAGTTGCCAAATCTGGATTTGGTGAATACAGCAATTCATTCAGTTTCTTCCGAGTTTTCGCAGGTTCGAACTCTGGGACTGGAACGCGTCCCGAAATATGAAAACCGACTAACCAGTATGAGTCGCCATATTTGGCAGCAGATGGGAGCAGGTCTTCGTAAAGACAGCAGATGCGCATCGTCAATGTTCAGTGGATGGCGCATTGATGCCATTACATTGAGGGCTGTGCCCGGGAACTCCCACTTTGATATCACTACTTTAGGCCGCATCTGCGAGAGCACCGTCCGATCGATCAACAATTTGCTGGAGCATTTCCATCAGAGTTTTTTCTTCTACTTACTGCTTGGTCCCACCTATTTCGTGTCCATTGCGTCATATTTGCCCTCAGTGATGCTAATATCATCGAGCTTCTCCATTTTGGCTTTGCATAGATTGGCGAAGGCACAGAACATTGCTGCAAATGTCTGGTCAGCGTTATTGGCATTTTGTGTAATTTTCTCCGCATCATGTGTGGGAATTTATGTGCCATCGTTTGCATTTGCTGCGGGTCTGTTTGCCTTATTGGTCGTGTTTGGTGGCTATCTTTCAATCTCCATGTCATTTGCTCAAAAAACTTTGCTCAACGCGATATCTCTTGCTTTGGTCGGGCTGCTCTTGACAACTCTGAGCATGGTAAACTTTAGTTTAGCGCTGGGGCTTGGTGTCGCATGTGTTCCCTTGGCCTGGGTCAACCCAGCAGGAAAGTTCAATACGAATTTCATGCTAGCCACACTGGCTAGTCCTCCCTCGGTTCTCGCCGCGTTGGCCATTTACGGAATGAATGAGTCGATTCCCGATTTAGTCACAGATCTTATTTGGAGCTGGCGCGAGCTGAATGTCTGGACATGGGCATTGATTTCACTAATTTGGCTTCCTTTATGGACAGTGAGCCTCATATGTCTATAGAACAACTATTTAATCACTAAGACTCTACTCCGTGAGTATTTGAGAATTATTGGATAAGAATAAATTAATTTTTAATTAGATGAATTGCATTATATTATCTCGATTTCGACATCTTCTTCCAATATGCCGTCATCTCCTGGTTGGTTTGAGCCATTCTCATCCTCTTCACGGTCACGCTTGACTGTCGGCTTTAGCGGAACCCGAGTATCATCCACTTGCATGTCCTCAGTATCAGGCTGCGGATCCACGTATAGCTGCAAATTCACGCGGCGATCATCCTCGTCTACGACAGTCACAAATTGATCTACTAAGTTCAGTTCTGCCAAAGATTTGGATATTTGATCTTCGAAATCTGGATCGTATATCAATTTGTCAGTGACCAAGCTAACCTCGTCGTAGCCCAGCTTATCCCTGAGAACTTTCTCGATTAAATCGCCAAGCGTCCTCTTAGGATTCACACGGACGACCTTTCTTGCTGCATTGCTAACGACGCAATCGGGGTTTGGTGGATACAGTTTGTCGCCAATCATCACAGTGTTGTCATGACGCAAGATATTCACACTTCTCAATTTCTTCTCCATGCCAGCTTCATTCATCAATTTGAAAGCCTCAAGAACGCCCAAGCCACCAACAATGGCATTTGTGGTCGCTACGGCTGGAATAATATTTCCGGCCATCTGTTTGATTTCGAATTTCGAACGCTGAGGGATTCCAAAAATTGCTGATCGCAAAACAGTGGCTGCAACCACAAAATTGAGGGTATCCTCATCATCCTTATCGAACTCGATCACCGTCTCGCCATTATTGATGCGGTCAATGAGTTTGTTTGTGGAAAATTTTAGTATACCCATACTTTGCTCAGGGGTCCACGGTTTGTGGTCGTCCAACGTGTTTGGATCTAGCGGAGCAAAATCATCTGGATTTAGTTGCAACGGCTGAGGTGGTGTTTGGCCGCCACTTGTCCACAACGTGCTTGCTAAAAGCAGTCTTTCAATATCGGCAACGTACACCTTGTTGACGAGCTTCGACATAAAATGTGGAGAATGGAGGTTGCGTTTTAAATCTGACAATTCGTTGGCTTCTGCGTTGAGTTTCTCCAATTCTTCTTTTGTTTCCTCACTAACCTCGCCATTAGTTTCCTCTGCAGAAACTGAGTTTGCATCTGGCTCTTCTTGAGGCGCAAAAAGCAAAGAAAATAAGAAGCTTTTTGACCATACAACACAGTGGATAGGTTGACTGGGTGTACTCCGAATCGTGCAAACTGGGAAAGTCTTTGGAGCATCATGCGTTCGGCAGTCATAACATTCGGATTTTCCCGGAATAATAACCTGTACTTGCCCAGCAAGGCCAGCGCTACCACAGTCAATGAGTGGGACATTTGAGGCAACACACATCTTATTAACATGGCGACGTGCTTCCGCATTGTCTAAAGCATTGAAAGCGATGTCGAATGAACGGAACCATTTGTATGTGAACTCAGGTGAGGTGATGATATTGGCCACATACGGGACAATGTTCACGTCCGTATTGAAGTGGGTAGCTACCTCGGCGGCTACCTTGGCTTTGCTCTGCTTGACGTGTTGTTTCGTAAATAAGAATTGGCGATTGAGATTGCTCAGATCGATTGTATCGAGATCGATCAAATGGATTTCACCAAATCCCGCTACGACGAGCTCTTTCAAAAGCTCGCATCCAATGCCACCTGCTCCTACTAATAGGACTTTTGATCCGCGAATGCGCGAAACGGTTCTTTCTCCAAGTAGCTTGTTCAATTGATCATAGCGCGTCGGCATTGTGAAGATGTCGAGATTGGGTTGGGATCATCAACATTACTTTCAAGCTCATCATCTCAGTCAGTATGGGTGATAATTAGTGTGCACAGTTATTTATTATCAGCTGCATGAAACCATTCACATGTAACAACAATTCGAATGAATAAGACCATGAAGAACAGCGGCAGAAATAAATTTCAATTTCTTATAAATTCAAGTATTAGGGGTAATATATGCTATATAGTTACGTTCAATATTTTTCTCGGCCTCCGCAGGCGTCCATTTGAAATGATCAGCCAGTAATTTCAAAGAAGCCTTGACCAACTCTATTTGACAAGGATCAGACCTGTTGAAATCACTTTCTGTTAATATCAATGACGGATCAGTAGCAGATAGCCACGCTTCACGGCGTTGAGGTCTCAAGCGATCTGAAATTAATGGGGTCATAGAAAGATAAATTTTAAGAGGTAGCTTACGCCAACATTGCGTGTAGAAATCAGGACTTCCTCCATATGAATGAAGGCATATAGATCCCAAAGCACCGCAACTAGGATCTCTTTGCGATTCCTTCAGAACTGTGGATATTTCATCGTACAGTGCTTGAGGTGATCCAACTCCATGCAAACTCGCTGGTCTTCTGTAAACGCTTGCCAATTTTAATTGAGCATGTAGAACTGCACGTTGGTGTGACAGGCTCACCCGAAACGGATACATAGTTCCATTGCATTTGATTTTAAATTTGGTATCAAGTCCAGCTTCCCCCAAAAGTGCGTTGGGATGCTGAGAAAATAGACCCTCAATTGCTTGTATGTGTTTGGACAATGGCACCGGATCTGGAAGAACGTGCAATATGGGATGATCATCTTGAGGTGTCGGATGCAGCACGGACTTGTAATGGGTTAGCTTATCAACGTACGAATCATCAGTATACACTAGATGGCTATACCATGGATGGAGTCCAAATGCTGGGGTGATCTTGTCTGGAAATTGCGTGGCTATCTCCGAAACCAATCCAAGGTCATCAAAACGGGTAGACATTGCTGCTGAACGGAGTTCATGCGAAGCAATCGATGCTAATGTTTCTGGATGGTCTGTTGGATGACAATGAGCATCGATAAGCATTCCTTAATTTACAGGCTGAGAAAGATTAAAAACAGCTTGCTGTTCCATATATTGTAATACTTTCTGCGTGAGATATTGTCGTTGAAATGCAATGGGAATCGGGACTCGCGCAAGAACCCTGCCCTATCTATTGATAAACGCATCTCGGTTCACAATTGAATTCTGAGCGCATATAGGAATAAAAGCTGATAATAAAATTGCATCCATAAAATGATAACAAATGCCCATTTGGGTAGAATTGCCGCGATTGAGGGGCTATATGGTACATTCCAAAAATACGAAGTATTAATATAAAGTATAAATCTAACAGATTTGGGCGCACATTCAGCCACTTAGTGCCATGATACTAGATATCTTATACGTGCTAATCAGGCTAGCAAGAAGACACTTTATTGGGGCTTCGATTGAAACCACTCTTTGATGTTATCAACGAATCAAGTTTGATAACTAGCCTTTGGCCCACCTTAATATTATTCTGTTGTGAACCTGCCCAGCGCAATACACGTTCGACAAGTTTCACATGTCTCCACTTATAATCACTGTAACCCATTTCACACAGATGAAAACAAAGTTTACGAATGATTAGCACAGTAATTAGTTCCAACTCCGACAGAGTGCGCCCTTGCGTAGCAAACTGAAGTGTGAGTGACTTGATGCGCTCATTCAGATCAGCCGTGTCAATTTGAGAGACAGGCTTGTATGTTTCTTCTAAATTGCCAAGCAGATTTCTCAGTGATTGGAAATTTTTCTTACTTGGATAATCAAGGTACGGAGTAAGTCGGTCCATAAAGTTGGTAACGAGTGCATGCTTCACAGCAACAGCTGGAACGTTAGACTTCTGTGGATGTGCCCATGTTCGGCACTTCAATCTCAGATTGGTAAAAGAGGGATTATTCGTAGCTGTGGAGAACAAGAGTCGTGTTGCAGGGCTCAAAATTGCCCGCACACAAGGAATTCGATTTATCATGCTCATTGAGGAGTAAATTTATGTGGTAGTAGATTGATAAGATATTCCGAGGAAAAGAGAACTTCTCAACTCCTTTTATAATGATTCTGTCAGTTCAAAAAGGGAAACATAATGCAATTCCAGGTTAGGTTAAGAATCACTTTTTTCGTTCTACTGCATGTTTTAGAAGGTGCTAAAAACTGTTTTCGATGGTGATGTCATTATATTATACATCAAAAATGACACATTAATGTGGTAAGCTCATAAATAAATCACTTTTGTCCAAGTTATTCTATGGTTCGTGTTCTACCGATGCATAGTCGTCAATGGAATTCAGGGGAAATGGCGGGATTAAGAGCTGCACCCTTAACCAACGAACATATGCATAATTTATGCGTTCAAGCAACGAAATTGCGATGTAAGTTCATGACAATATTCATATGTACAAATTTAATGGAATTTTCAATAAATAAAGGACCTTCTAAAGCTCGAAACGCTTTTCTACTAATGAAGGCAGGTCCTCACCACCAAGTTTGACAATGGTGCTTCTAAGCATACGAGCATCGGTTCTTAGACTTCGCAAAATTTCGCGTTGAACTGCCGGAGAGGCATCGAACTTCATGTAAAAGTGGGCGCCCAAAATATGAGATTCACGGCTCTTGTTCCAGATCTTCGGAAGGTATCTTACACCCCAGTTGTCGACTGATCGAATGACCCCTCGGTTATTAAGAATCTGTTTACCAACATGACGAACAACATCAGAAGCTTCTTTCATGTGCTGAGTGCGATGCACACGAGCGATTCCCACAAGCTCGTACAGCATTTTTTTACTTTTTCAATGAGGCGTGTTGATGTGGATTTTCCATTTGCTGGTTAAGAAAACTCCATTACATAATACCACCTACGGGCCTAGCTCGTCCAGGTGAATTTTACTAGTGTTCACGCTGCGGGTAATCGACCCCGTTTTCTTAGACCCGAGTTACTGCATCTGGGCAGGGGTGAAGTCCCGAGTTTTAGTTTTCGGTAACGCTCAATCGGCTTATCAGCTTACTCGGATCCTTTTAACTATCGGTTGTACCATTTTTATTTCAGGTTCATCTTTGTTTGCTATTTAGGAGTCCTATTTCACTCATAAAGTCTCTGATTTGCCAACATGTTGAAAGCTTTGTCTGCCAGAGTAGCTGTCCCTCGTCTGTACAAGCCGGCCGCAACCAGACTTTCTGCGTTTAATATGAGGCCCATGCGATTCTATAGCAACCAAGGTAATGAGTTGAAGTCTGATTCCACACCTTCTACGTACTCAGGAGACTTCATTGTTAAATATACTGAGAACCACGAGTGGATTGCTGCTCATGAGGATAAGGTTGCCTTCGTTGGTATTACGAAGTATGCTGCTGATGCCTTGGGAGACACTACTTATGTTGAGGTCAATGATGTTCCCTCTGATGTTGAAGCTGGTGATTCTGTTGGCTCAGTCGAGAGTGTTAAGTCTGCCTCTGACGTCTATGCACCTCTGTCTGGTAAGCTTATCGAGCGTAATGAGGAGCTCATCTCGAATCCCGCTTTGCTTAACCAAGACCCTATGGGTGATGCATGGCTCGTTAAAATGGAGGTCAATGATCTTGGCGAGCTTGAGAATTTGCTGACATTGGAGCAATATAAGGATAGCCTTGAGGACCATTAGGGACTTTGGAGATCAATTTAAAATTTAAAATGAACACGGAGAAGTAGCGTCTAGTCTGACTGATATATTATTATTATTATTATTATTATTATTGCTATTATCATGGATATTGTACTACATCTCCAATTGCTAACAGCAGCATTTCTTCTATGTCTTTGTAACAATGCTTATCGCCATTGCAAACCTAGTACTTTGTTGCGAGCTAGTGGAGACAATGTTACAACCACAAATGCGATAGCTCCGACGAACATAAGGAGCTTAAGTTTAGGGAACTCAGAGCTCAACCTATCGACTTCTCCTGAAGGGGCCACTCTTGTCACCAAAAGATCCGAGTTCTCGCCAATTGCAGCCAATAAGTATGTGAACTCAGAATTAGTGGGGCCTACAACCAGTTGAGAAGCTCGCTCTATTCCGTATACATGAGACAAATGTCCACTAGGTAGAACGTAAACTTCCGGTGCTGGGTTGATCGCGTTCAACAATGACTTTGGAATCGAAACCACTTGATGCTCTAGACCGAAGATTATATCTCTCGAAGCAGCACCGAATGGGGAGATGCTAGTTGCCAAACCATACACAGGTTGATCCTTGGAAGGCAGCACCCATGTATGCAATTTGACATAAGGGGTAGACTGATCATTCCAAAGATTGACTTCAGGGGTGCTTACACGCGTGTTGAGTTCTTCAGATTCATACAGTTCTGCAACTGAAATTTTCATGCTCTGCGATGCATCCAATCCAAAGTATGTATAAACGAACCAATGTTCGCCAAAGGCAATCTCGAATGGCCAATCCTTATTGATCACAATCGGCTCAGTATGAGCATGCGTGCTGAGGATGCGTCCGGTCACCGTGTCGATCAGTGTTAACTCCAGGACATGTGTATCTGCCCCATAGGAAGCATACACGGCTGCATTGGGCTGCAGATACTTGTAGAGTACATCTCCACTAGGTGCAGAAACGACAACAGATCCCGAGCTTTCCCTTGGATCACGCGACGCATGACCCACTACGAGATCACCAGGAAGCTCAATGGTCCAATCGAATAGTGTCGAGTGAATAGTGTTGCCATTTATTTCCACAAAATCAGCAGGCACCTCCTCAGCAGTTCCGTCGAATATTCTGAGGATGTCACCCTCTGCACTCACTTCATAGGTATTGCCATCCCGTGAAATCACGAGAAACTCATAGCTCGAGTGTGGGCTAGGCTCGAGTCTAATGGCATCCAGATCATGATAGACCCAAGAAATAGACCCCGAGTTTGTGATATTCAGACCATAGACAGAGCCTTGTTCTGAGAGTACAGCCAGCGTCTGATCGAAGCCAAACTGAGGTTTGACTTGTTCAGGTAGAACAAGCATCGCCGGCCCTTTCTTCATAATAAATGAGCAGAGCGATTTTAGCTGCAAGAGATGTGCAGTAACTCGATCAATCATAGCCTCAACAACCGGCTTTTGACTAGATCGAAGTACTGCGATGCTTCTCTCATCCAGTTCCGGCGGAAGTGGCACAAACAGTGCCTGCTTGATATGAGCTAGGCCTTCATCCCGTGTAAAAGTTACGTTGCCATCCAGAGTCTCATATTGCAATAACCCGAAATTGTTCCAAGAGAGTGTACCATTGCTCAGTTGAAATGAGTTACCCGCTGGCTTCAAAGGACCACCACCTTTTACGGTTGTTTCCTCTTGAACATCGCCATTGGTGACGTTGACAATAAAATGATCGTTGACCACTACGTTGCCATTATATGTGTATACGGACTTTGCCTCAACTGGCTTTTTCCATAAGAGAATTCCACGTCTAGCATCGAATCCACTCAAAGTATCACCACCCACGACAATGACATCATCAACCATGGCCAGGCCGCTTGCGATTTGAGCAGGTAACAAAGTATGACGCCATGCAGTTGTGCCTTTGGCGTCTATGCAAGTGAGGCTGTTCGTGTCTGATATAATTGCCAGGCGATCCTCAAACTCCGCAACTTGCAATGGTTTTCCAATGAAAGTCAATTTCCAGTCAACAAACGATACGTCATCTCGGAAGACAGCAGATACCGAACTCACTAGAGCCAGTAGCGAAGAAATCCTCATGATTTCAGTCAGTGACAAGGAAACAACTCGATAGTTTTGGCTGTATCTCTGTATCACTAACCACTACAGGGCACTTTCCTGATAAGATACAGCAGTATGACGCACGTGATTGCACACAAATAGACCGGATAGACCCGCAACGTTTACAGCCGGTAAATTTATATGAAATGAACTCTGAGAAAATAAATTATTCGAAAAAATTTTAATGTTTCTTCTATGTTCTTCTTTATATGAAGTTATGTAATTTTTTACAGCATAATTGCATTATACATGAATGCGATAATGCTCTGTATGCTGTTGAGGTAACGCTATCTTAGTGCAACTTTTAGATCCTGAGGAATCGGCAGGTATTTCACATTCAAATTCTTGTAGTTCCCGTCTTCCTTGATTTTCACACCAGGTAAAAATGCACTAGTAGATCGGGGCACGATGATTACACTGAATGCAGTAACTGGCTGAAAGAAATCCCACAGAGTAACATCCTGCATATCCATCTCATCATAGAGTTCATCATCATCTTCTCCATTATCAAAATAGGGGAACTTAGAGATGGCCTCTAAATCCTCAACTGGGATTTCGGGATTTGGCATCTCGCCACGATATATACTGTCCAAGATCCTTGCTGCAGTGGACCGGTTTGCTGAGACTAGAGTGTCATGCAGAGCATCTAATCCGTCTATTTCTGACCTTAAAGTTTCAGACTGCTCTAGGTATGCTAATGTTCTGGATTGCCAGTCAGACCAAGGAACAGGTCTGTAGTCGGATGGGCCGAACCACCCATACCACCAGGATCGGGGCGACCACACACTGATCCGTTTCTTGTAGGTCTCTGTCGACATTTGGATGTCGTTTTCACGAGCCCGGCGGGCATCCTCCACCCACGGATCATAGGGCAATGCGAGTCTAGCGTACTCGATGCCAGCCATGAATATCAAATAGCTGCCCGTGAGAATCCCACTTATTTTAATCAGCCGATTGCGAGTCACAGATCGTCCAATAGGGGGTCTCCGACCCGGGCGTAACCATAGCCAAGCGCCCGCACCTAGCTGCATGGTGGCTAACGTAGCAAGGCAAGGCCTGCAATCACTTGCTGGAACTAACGGGCCCCAAAGACCAAGACCTAGACTCGGATTAGATTGATATGAGTCTCCATTGGGGTCACTCATCTTGTCTATCTTGTGATCTATTTATAAGAACTGGGCACACCCTTGCACACTGCGATCTAACAACGGTCTTATGAATGGTTCCTCCAGTACAATGAAAGCTATTAAAAAATTGACCGTACCCAGGCAATATACAATCTTGCTTAGAATATAAACACAAAATAACAGAAGCTTTCAACAAATCGGGCGTTTGGTGTAGGTGGTTATCACGTGCGCTTTGCAAGCGCAAGGTCACTGGTTCGAGTCCGGTATCGTCCATTACATTTTTCTTTTTTCTTTCTCGATCACAAGAAGCGAATTGGTGAGAACAATAGAAGTTTTAATTTTTTTTTGTTCAAAACAGTTCAAAAAGACTAGGAACAAACTGAAAACCTCATTAGAATATCTTTAATTATTTTCTCCAGTAATACGTACAACCTTGGTCACTTTCTACCAAGACTAAGAGAGGTGGTCTCAAAAACCGCTATTAATAAGCCTTGACACGCTCATACATATGCGTTGTATCTAACACAGTGAACGTGCGTGTTACCCCAGAATTAGATCTGCTATAGAGATCAAAAACACATCGTCCTTACACTTTCAAAATTCGGTGCTGGTCGTCATAACAACATTAAAAAATGAATCATAATCAAGGTCCTATGCCGCCTTCGGGCATGCAGCAGAGCCACGGCATGCAGTTTGCCTATTCTAATAACTCCGGACGTAGAAAGGCTCTGTTTATTGGCATCAACTACATTGGCACAAACAATGCTCTCAATGGATGTATTAATGATGCTCAGGCCATGCGAAGATTTGCCATGCAGAACTACGGATACCGTCCCGAAGACATCGTTATTTTGACCGATGACTATCAAAATCATGGAAATCCCCGTCAGATGCCAACTCGGCAGAATATGATCGATGCTATGCACTGGCTCGTGGCTGGTGCTCAGCCTAACGATAGCTTGATCTTCCATTACTCAGGTCATGGTGCCACAACTAAAGACCTGGATGGTGACGAAGACAATGGTCTTGATGAAACGATCTGCCCATTGGACTTTGCTCAGGCCGGTATGATTGTGGATGACGAATTGAATATAATTCTGGTCCAGTCACTCCCACCCGGCTGTCGTCTCACTGCATTTTTCGACTCTTGTCACTCTGGATCGGCATTAGATCTGCCTTACACGTATTCCACGAAGGGTGTTGTCAAAGAGCCTAACATGTACAAGGACGTGGGCACCGGTGCACTCAACGCGTTAATGAGCTATGATCGCGGCGATATTTTCGGAGCACTGTCTTCAATTGGTGGTGCTGCTAGTCGCGTGATGAACGGTAACAAGGCTTCCCAGATCACGAAGCAAACCAAGGCAAGCCCAGCTGATGTGATCTCGCTTTCTGGCTGCAAGGACGAACAGACCAGTGCCGATGCGACCCAAGGAAGCACACAGGCAGGTGCAATGTCCTACTCGTTCCTCACGGTCATGAGCCAAAATCCCAATCAGTCATATCTCACGTTGCTGCAGAACCTGAGATCCGTCATGGCCGGTAAGTTCAGCCAGAAACCGCAGCTGTCGTGCTCTCACCCTCTCGATGTGAACTTGCATTTCACCCTTTAACCATGCCTTCAATTTGAACTTCTTGCTGTCCATTCTTTTGATAGAGCATCATGGGACCTTGTGTTTGCGAAGCACGCACAGAATTGTAAACTGGAACGCTTCCGGCTTTCATTGCTTAATTACCTAACACACCATTAGCCGCAAGAGAGACATTCTTATTCCCAGAAGATAAATCCACTGTTTCACGATAAACCGGTCGAAACGAGAGCTGGCTACTTAGAGGATTGCTTTCGTGAAACTCAGCAGTTCAGACATAGATGCCAATGTAAATTTATAAGACTTATATTTTTTCTCCTTTCCCTTTTCTTTTCCATATTCTTGTTTTACATTATAACTGTCGATTATTCGCAAAGAGAACAAACAATGCCTTTGGAATGAGCGCATTTCTCCATACATTCTACTGCCCCCGCCAAGGTGCGGGACATTACACACAGGGACATGGGTCATCTGCACAGGCGGGTCAAGGCGACTGGATGGAACATTATGACAAATCTAAAAATAGCGGCATTGGGTATTTTCCATTTGCCAGCTCCCATTTTATCCAGCGTATTGTAGGCATTTGCCCTTGCCGCGTGATCATGTAAGTGTCTCGAGTGAATAAACAAAAGGTTCACTTCCCACGCAAAATCCACAGAAGCTCACCAGATACCATGAAGTCTGCTATTGTTGCTCTTGCCACAGCCATCTCCCTCGTTTCGGCTGCTCCTCCCGCATGCGTCCTTGCCTGTGCGGCCGAGGTTTCGCGTAACGACAACTGCAACGGCGTCGACGATGTCAAGTGCATTGTTGGCTCCAGCAACCTCAGCGGCTGCTTGCAGAACCGTTGTGGCGACAACTTGGACGCCGCCAATGAGGCTGTGAACTCCGCTGCCAAGCTTTACGGCACTTCCTACTCCCCTGGCAGCTCGCAGTCCTCCACAGCGGCTCCTTCATCTTCCACTGCTGCTACCTCAAGCTCTGCTGCTCCTTCGAGCTCTGCTGCTCCGGCCACGACCTCTGAAGAGTCCACGTCTTCTTCTAGTGCTGCTCCTTCTTCTAGTGCTGCTCCGGCCTCCAGTGCTCCTGCCGCTGCCGAGCCCACCACTGCCGAGCCCACTACTGCTGCGCAGACCTCTGCTGAGACCTCTGCTGAGAGCACTTCATCGGCTGCCCCCACTGCCGCCGCCACCACCACCTCTGAGGCCAGCTCTTCCGCTGCATCCTCATCCATCAAGACCAGCAGTGTCGAGGCTGCCCCGACAGTCGCCAGTGGTGTGACCTCTGCACCTGCCATTGTCAACGGTGCTTCCGTCCCTCAGGTCGGTGCCGGCGCTGCGGCTGCTGCTCTTGCGATCGCGGCTCTCTTTTAGCATGTTTAATTCTCATTAAAATACCCCCCATACTCTAACAAAAAGGTAAACACTAACATACCCATAAAATCTCATTGAAGTGCGGCAGAATCATTTAAATGCGGTAGAAAAAAATAACATGAGTAACACATATGTACAAAGTCAATTGTGATATTCGCGTTTGTATAATCGCCACACAATTGTTGAACAGTCAGAATCGGAAATGGTAAAATTGAAAATTGCAGAATCAAAAATGGTAGATTTAAAAACGGTAGATTTAAATTGTCGTTCACAAACGCTAGATATCCGTTCAGAAATTACTTCTAGCGAGAACCCTCCCTCAACACACATTGGGATTGACTGCCTCACTTTAGCACTACATGGGTTAGTAAGGCCGCATTATTTTATCTTCTCAGGCAAGGGCCTGAAAAATATATTTATTTTTGAGATCAGACACATTATAATCAATGACGCCGACGTCGAGAGCCAAGGCGACAATTTCCGAGCCGAAAGGTAAACGGCCATCGAAAGAGGCAATTGAAAACATTGACCTTCCCAGCAGCGATGATAACGAGGAGGATTACGAGGATCTCGAGGAATTTTCGGGGTTCGCATCCACAGATGACGAAGGTGAGGAGCCCGTGAAATCAGAGAAAATGGAGGAGGAAATGCGCAAAGTAAAGAAAATCGCCGAAGAGTCTGGGGCAACATCTAAGGGCCCGTCCGACAAGAAAGGTGTTCTATATATCGGCCGCATTCCACATGGTTTCTATGAAGACCAGCTCCGTTCCTATCTAAGCCAGTTTGGTACGATCACTAATCTACGAATCTCACGAAACAAGCACACGGGTAAATCAAAGCACTACGGCTTTGTAGAATTTGCCAGCAAAGAAGTGGCGCAGATTGTCTGCGAAACTATGGATAATTATCTTCTCTTCGGTCATCTACTGAAGGTGAAGCTCATGGACCCCAGCCAAGTCCACGAAGACCTGTGGGTGGGTGCGAACCGTAAATTCCATGCGATCCCCTGGGAGACTGTAAAGAGACAACAACTCGAGCGGAAACACCCGCGAGAATGGTGGCAGGCCAAGCAGGATGAGTTCGAATCTGAAAAACAGGCAAAGGCACGAAAACTTGCAGAGCTGGGCATTAAGTATTGAGTATGAAATAGACTAATTGATGTTTTATTAATAAATCGAGAAGAAAACAGAATTCAAATGCATACCATCGTATACTAGGTTTCGCAGTGTTTGATTAAATTATATACTGCATAATGATCTTCATTGTTCGTCAAGAGCCATTTCAATTTTTTTTGTTCCATTTTCTCATTTCAACACATGTGGTTTTTTTTTCAGTTCCAAATGCTAGCAAAGTTATCCTCATCTAAAGGAATATGAGATTCTGTGCGCTGGGGCCGCTGCCCAAACAGTGAACTCGTCGAATTATTCTGTGGCTGCTGGTTCTGCATTATTGGGTATCCAGGAGTAATGGTGCTGGTCTGTGTTGGCTGGGGCGTTCTTGGTTTAGACGGCTGTGCGTAAAGCGACAGAATGGATTTCTTGACATCTGCACGATTGCCCTGCGTGCTTGGCGTCGGTGTCTGAGATAAGGGTGCCGACACGGGAGAAGGTTGATGTGATCTGCTAATGCTGAGATCCGAGATTGCCAGAGAAGATGAAGATGACTGGCGTGAGAACTCCGTTGTGCTCTGCGACTTGTGAAAGTTTTGAATGTTTTGCACCGAGCCGGTCTGAGTGGTGGACGATTTGAGAGAAAATGCATCATTCAGGTCCAGCAGATCAACATTTGTAGATCGCACTTTCGGAGGCACAGTTGGCGGTGCAGCAGCTACCTGTGCTGGGACTGTACCGTTCTTCGGGATCCACCGTTTTAATTCATATTTCGTCTTGATAAAATTCGCAATCTTTGACTCATCGGGTATATAATTGGGAGGAAGCTGAGCCTCCCAGTAGCTGTTGGCACGCGTATTGCCGAACTGGACGAGCTTCTCGAGCTGCGTGTCATTCCACGTATCCAAATCAATGGATCGGACCTTGGAAATATGGGTTCCCAGTGATCTGTGAATTCCCGAGCAGCGGATACAAATAAGAATGCCAATATTCCACGACGCCCAACGAGGATGGGTAGCGGTTTTGCAATCAGCACATTTGTTGTTTCCCTCCTGGTTAAGAATGCGCTTCAGCACAAGCTTATTCGCGCTGCTCGTCTTCTTCTCCATTTAGAAATCAATGATATCTTCGTAGGTGAGAAGGCAATTTAAGAACTTATTTCGGGGGAGGGTATCTGCGGGTTCGGGTTAGCTATCGGTCCATCTTGGGTATGTAGGGGGGACTTATTATTATGGTAAATAAGTGTGGCATTGATGTTGACACATATTGATTTGACACATAGCACGCGCTATGGGAACCCTCAGTGAACGTGATTGATTACATTGATCAGTAGTATACTTTTTACTATCGAAGTGCAGGAATTACGCTGGACAGAACATAATGGATAATTCAGTAGAATATTTATTAGATTAATATGTAAGTGTCATGCTGAACATCATTTGCAGTAATTAAAATGACATTTTTTTCTATTACTACAATAATTTACAAATGCCAGGAAGCACCATATACGCATTCCCACAACATTTTGGCATCGAATTTCATCTAAAGAACTAGAAAACAAAGGATGCAATGCTAATATATTGAATGCAGTGTGAATTCAAGTTTCTTTATTTTGAAAAGGACGTTTCATTGACGACATGGAGATTAAGGACCCTGGTGGTCGCGTTCAATGTCGGCTAACTCGTAATCTTCAAAAAACGTTCGTCTCAGCTCTCTCCATTGGCTTGCCCAAATTCCTGCGTACGCAGTGAATCCAGCACTTACAAACTGCAACGCCCACCAGAGCCAGCTAGAAGGAAGTTTACGGCTGTAAGCTGTCACAACAACTAAGTTGATGATGTAAATTGTCAGTGCAAAATCGGTAGCTAACTTGCTGCGACCCACAATAATCACCATGGCTAGCACACTGAAAATAGCGTCAAGCAACCATAGTAAACTCAGTAGCCAGCCCAACGAGACATCGGCACGTATATCCTCCCAAGAAAATACATAGTGGAGGTGCCATGGCGTGCCAAGGATGAAGAGTGTGAATGTTATCAGGACCAATCCAACTGCATAATAAAATAGTTGAAGTGCTATGATCTGAAAGAACAGCCTTTTGGGCGCCAATACCGGCGACTGTTGAGGCATTTTGTGTTTCCGTCCTGCTAAAGCCTAGCCGGATCCTCTCGTCAAAGGAGCGAGTCGAGAGCTCTTACGGATACAGTGATCCAATTGATGGAGTGTAATGTATCACAATAAGTGGTGTTGAAAAGATCAGTTTTGTAAAACCGTTGGAACACTATGGGAAGATTATTTATTGACACGGAAATGAGCTAGGGTTCTTTCTTTCTTCAAGTCAATATATAATGGGAGTAGCATTATAGTAAAGCACAGCTCCTATACTTGTACACATATAGATAGGAGAAAATATTTACAACACAGACTTGGCGTAGGCCTGAAGGAGGAGTGCTAGCGTTCAACAGGTTTGCGAATTGCCATATATCGCTTGTAGTTTCGAGTATACTCCTAACATCATATTATAAAATGTAACATAATTTTTCTTATAAGTGACGAAGCAATGTCACATTGAGCAAGATTTTTAAAAAATAATGTTGTTAAGTATTCTAGATTCTGTTAGTGTGCGAGTAAGTCGCAAATATCAATTGCTTCTTTGAAACTATTAGACTGATCACAGGATTCAAGAATGCAGGTGCATGACTTGATTAACTATCACAATATGTCTCCGCGAACATGACGGATAACACAACTGCCGAACAGTGCTCATAAAACACGAAATTAATTCACAAAAACCATTCCCCGATTTTGAGTCCTTTTGATAGATACCGCAATGTCGTTGTCATGACGAAAAGTATGTATATGAATCGTTAGTTTAGTGAAGATATATAATCGATTCGAAAATAATCAATATGCTCCTTCAGAAACTTTTAATGGGCATGACTGCACATTTACGTTTTCAAAACCCGAAAATCTGACTTCCGAAGTACAATTCTTAAATTGCCCATTTTCTAAGAGCTGCAAGTAAATTCCGTGAAGGTTCTGATTAAGATAAAAAGCGAACTACCGATCAAATCGGATTATGATCTCACATATCATCTACACACGCATGATATTCTGGCTCAACATGAAAATACTTCTGTTTCTAGAATTGAGTTTTCAACCATTTGTTCTGAATATAATAGTTGAGCAAGTAATTATTGCATATACTGTGTTTAAAATGTTTTACTGCGTAAATTTCACCAAACGGATGAAGTCAACATAGGAGCACAGTAATAATCGATTGCAGACAAGATTCTTCGGCACGGAAATCTTATTGGCCTTTTACCTGTAAAATATCAGGAAAACATTTTGATAAAAAAAGATCCGAGAAATTATTAGTTTAATAACGAAGTTTTTTTTTTAGATCCAAGTAAATGATAAAATTTTTCGGCAAGCAAATCAGTTCAAAGAAAGTTAAGCTATCGAGCTCTTAAATGAATAGCCCAGAAGCAGAGTCTTAAAATTTTGCTGACGGCTTTAATAACCTTTTCTTCATTTTGAGGCATATGGTATTTAGAGGCATATGGGGGTTGACAGCCGATGCAGGGTTTTACTGCATAGACACATTTGGTTTAGGTTTCTTTGTGGCAGCCGGACTCGAGGAAAAAATTACCTGTCGAAAACTCGTTGAGGATATCTGTCCTCGTGATTTAACATTAGACTTGAAGCCGCAAAGGATTTTGAAGTTTTATGTGATTTCTTCGTGGTCTGTGCAGTCGCGAGGTTTCACTTTTCGTATTTTAAATATTTAATATGCCATATCTTCTTCCGTTAAAATTTAGATTTTGACTCAGTTAGAACAATGATCAATTCCATGAAACTCTTACATGAGTCCGTAGTTACTTTAAACTTATACAGACAAAGCAAATTTATCAGTTGAGGTAAGTTTTTGCTACCGAACGAAAGCGATGGGACTAGGAACTGAAAATTTAGACTCCTTGCGTGTATAGCTACTTTTATATGAAATACCAATTGGACACAGATTGAACCCTTGTAGGTGAAAGTTTAGATCTTCAAATCCCTCCAGAATTTTCTGAGACGAGTTTTTAGCGATGTATTAGCAATCTCATCAGATTGATAGCTAAAAACTGCATGATGAGCGGTATTTTACGCGAAATGACAAGAGTTAGTCTTGTAGGTCTCTATATCGTAATAAAAGTGATTGGATATGATTGCAAAATTGTGAAGCTTTCTCAGTATATATGTATATATGAGATTGGTGCGCCAATACATTGTAAGCACAGAAATGATGGTGCTTCATGTATTATGATTAAAGAGCGACTTGTATCAATGCAGAATAAATAATTTCCAACCATCTTTCTCAAAATTTCATAAGGATGGACTAAAAGAATGTGGATTTGATAGAAATGTTTCAAAAGGTAACTTACTGATTGCCTTTCGACTCATTCTCTTCAGCTATCTTTTCAGAGAGTCTTTTGGTAAGTTCCGCACTTCGAAGGGACAGCTCGTCGAATTCTCGTCCCAAATCAGAAGCCTTTGAGACCAGATGCTCCATATTGGGTCTTTCCACAGGTTCTGGGATCTCCAACGGTGCATGCATTTCTAATTCGTCGGTCAACCTGGCAAGGCTTTCGAATCGCGACACGACAATTCCACTCTTCAGTTCTGTAGTGAGCTCTTTATCAGCTTGTGAAATATTTTCCGAAGCAGACTTCTCAACAGGCTGTTCTTGCGGCTGGTGCGTGATTTGCTTGTTGACTTCTTGCGCCAATCTTCCGACCTCCTGCTTATGGACATCCAACATGGTATTAAGTGCGAAACCAATCGTATCTACTTGTGCGAGCAAGTCATTTTCGTTTTCGGGGGCCTTGGTGACGTGCTCGAGATACTCCAGTCTCTGTTTGAGTTCGTCCATGAGGGTGCGTCTGAATGAAGCACAATTAGCTCTATGACACAACCGTCACATGAGCGGTACTTGCCCCAAGATGTGATGAACTAATTGTTGAAAAAATGTTGATTAGATGTAACACAATGAATTTCAAAGTTACATTGAAATTAATACAAATAAACATACAAAAGTGTGCACTTAAAGGGCGAACTAGGTCTTGAATTCCGGTTCACAATTTTTAATTCCTGGCAGATTCCTGATTCGATACATTCAAAGTACGGTAACCCTAGAGTTCTCACTTGTGCGCATGTCGGCTCCGGCTAGCATAATTGGTGATGCACGATAATGCAAGATTGTGTGCATAACGTCTTAGAGACTAGATTAAACGTTAGCCATCAAGATCGGCTCCGAATTGACAACTCAGAAATTGAAATTAGAAAAATAAACATAAAATTTACGGTATATATTGGACCATTCTGCTTGCTTGATCAATTGTCTTTTCATACACCACCGTTAGAAATGAACACCTTCGCAATTTGTCTCGCTGCATTGAGCCTTCTATCCGCGGTAGCAAGTGTTACTGTTGAATGTATCGAAAATGAAATCAAAGAACTAGTTAGGACTACTGAACAGCTGACATGCTCAGTTAACGAGTTCCATCATAGACCCGGCCATTCATTGCATAGTTTCGCACATGATATACGGCCGCTAACACATATCTATAAACTGGAAATTGGACTTGATGATCAGCTCGACACACTCATTGATGAAATTCAATGCAGTTGCGACTTTAGTCGGCCGGACTCTGAAGAACTTCTGTTGACGTTGGCTGCCGCTAGTGAACCCATCATCAAGAGCCTCGAGGCATTTGAGTCCAAACGATGTGATTTCGAAAACGCGCTAGGACCTGCTCTCACCCATCGTGTGGTTGGTGGAGGCCTCAAACGCACAAGATGTTTAACATTGGATATGCTGCATTCAATTGAATGCAAAATCGACAATGCATACAAGGAAGTCGTGTCTGCTGCTCAGTCTGACATTGACAGTGCTTTTCAAAAAGTACTGAGATTGTACTGAAGAATTGCGCATGAGACTTGCATTCTAGTTTGATAAATAATACGTAATAAATATTCAGATCAAGTGCGGCTTTTATAATTTTAGTTGTATAGTTTAAAACATCATCTTCAGCAAAAGCTGACTGCGCTCGAGACAAGCTAGTGAAGATACTGAAGGTGTGTCGGGGAGCGGGGGGGATGGGAATGGGGGACCTTGTTATATTCAGTCGAATTTCAACAGTTCTTCCACTATGTTGGGTAAGGGGATTCTGTAACTATTTCGGCTCTGACAAAGTAGATCTCTGCTGTGCCTAATTGAAATTGGAGACAATCTTCATTAGACATTATAAAGCAATGGTGGCAAATTGTAAAGATTTAAGAGACGCTGTCGCTCTCTGCCTGCAAAGATCAGAATGCGTATTGATTGAACGACATACTCCGAAACAATGCTTGGAAGATCCTGAACTCAATAAGACTCTTCCCCAGCCATGCTATGTGCATTTTCTCAGATATCTCGATTGCAAACGTGGTCAAGCTGATAGAAGCAAAAGATTTATTGGAAACGGTCCAAAATCGACAGGAAAGTTTGAGCATGACCTAGAATTGATGAGAAAAGGTGATTTTGATCCCAAATACGAACTGGAGAAGTTGGCTGCTGGCAGTGAACATGTGAGTTCACGAAAAGAAGCCGAGAAAATGACATTGCATACTGATGACAAGCCAAAGAAATCTAGTAGCGGTTGGTTCTCATGGTGGAAATAAACACTGAAGGAACGAACTGCGCGAACTGGCATGAAAAAACACCGTTTTGTACATACACACATCTATAACTTTAAGTAATCCGAATAATACTAAAAAAACTCCAAGCGAGTATAAGAGGTTGTTGTCGCTTTACGCAAATTTGTGGCCATAATTGACAATCGTTTCCACAAGGTTTTCGAGCAATTCTTTTGTGACGTCCGGAGAGTTGATAACAACGCGGAAAAATTCGCCCTTCTCTGGATCTGGCGTATAGTCGATGAGGAATTTCGACTGGCGCCGGAGCTCTAACGTGATATTTCGTGTCAATGCAGTCGTTTGCTCGAGCGGACGCAGCTTTCCTTCGGGCGCAAAGAAAAAGCATGTTTGAAGACATGGTGGCTCATGTGGAGTCAGCAGCTGCAGTTCAGGCTCCTTTTTAACAAGATCATTAAGATACGCTGTCATTTCGAACGCATGGTCAATACGCTTGGCGAATCCTGATGTGCCATACCATTGCCAGGCAACGAAAAGTTTCAAGGCATCGGCTCGGCGCCCACACGCCATGGTTCCGTTCGCAAGGTCAAAATTGGTATCAGTTTCCTCCGCCTCTGGGGTATTCTGCTCGCTCTCACTATGGAACAGATATTCTGCGGCCATTGAGTTTGCCTTGACAAAGATGGGAGTTCGTGGCACCAAGAGGAAGCTACAAGTACAAGGAACGCCGAGCATCTTATGAGGATTCACAGTGATCGACTGGGCTAAATGGCTTCCACGCATTCTTTGTGCTTGCTTCGATGAGAAAATGACATTTCCTCCCCACGAGCCATCGATATGCAACCACAAACCATGTTTTCTTGAGACGTCAGCGATCTCATCGATCGGATCGAAGGAACCGTAGACCGTGGTACCCGCCGTGGCATTGATGTAGAAGGGCTCGCGACCATCGGCCTTTGCCTGTTCAATCTTCTTGTCTAAATCTGTAACATCCATTGTACCATCACTGTGGACTTTGACCTTATATACACTGGCGGTGCCCATTCCTAACAGGATAGCGGATTTTGTCACGCTATAGTGGCAGTGGTCTGAAGCGAAAATTGCAAATTTATGCACGTTGCCTTGCTCCTTCGTCTCAGGGAACATGATGGAGCGAGCCACATGCATTGATGTGATGTTCGAGTAACTGCCGCCGGGAAATGTCAATCCGCCGGAAGTCGGCTCATTGAAACCAAACATCTTTGCATATTCATGCGCAATGTATTTCTCGATCACGGTGAGGGCAGGTGATGCAGTGAATACGTGCGAGTTTGTGTTGAGCACGCTCAACAACAAGTCAGATGCAAGTCCGATGGGACTGTTACCAGCGTACAGTTTCTCCATGAACCGCGGATTCCACGTCGCAACTGAATTGTCAAGAAGAAAGTCGGTGAACTTCTTGAAAGTCTCCAGACCTTGGCCATCACGACCGACAGGGAACTCCTTCTCCTGGAGGCGTTGCAATTCTACTGGATCGAACAGTTTAGTGACCTTTTGTTTGTTGGATTCTGCATCTTTGACATAATCCACGACTTTTTTGTTCAGGAATTGCAGCAACTCCTCAAGTTCAGACATTTTATTGTGCCCAATTTTTTTTTCTGTCAATAAAGCGAGTGGGTGCTTTTCGATTATGACGGTGATATTCTTGTGAGGCAATTTCTGCAGGTAATTGGACTCAACTGGAGATGGCTGCGTCATGTGCGAGGCGGTTGCCTCATATTATTAGCAGAGCACATAATACCAGCGGCTGAGGGAAAGGAATGGGGCATGCGACGATGACGCTTAGAAAGTGGGATGAGTTGAGTTGAGTCGTAGTCTCGGAAGGCGGTCCCAGAACCCTTAGATCAATCGTCGATGTGCATTTCAAAGTCCCAGTCGAGCAAATTGTGCGGGGATTGATAGATCTTTTAATACAAATCGGAGACCGAAGTCCATGTCTCATTCAATTTAAACAATGGATCCCGATTCAGCTGAAGAGGACCCCTGGGATCAGCGCATCGCCAAAACCGGATGTGCGCAAGAAAATGAGGCACTGCAGCTTTGCCACTATGATACCGGAGACTGGCGTCAATGTCTCAAAGAAATGAAAGCCTTCCGAGACTGCTGGAAACGTCACAAAAATATAGAAACGGTTGCCTTGCAGGATACGAAGGGAGATGACTATAATCTCACAGGCGAGACGCACAGCAGATGATGCTACGCCGCTTGCGTAACAGCTTTTTGGTAAGAATGTTTTTGGTGAGAATGTTTTACCTATGTACATAATTATTTTGTTCTTATTCAATACGGCTTTCCTTTATTGTTCGGAGATTTCTTGGTATTGTGTATGTCATCGTATTTTCCGCTGCATTTGACATGTGTTATGGCATTCAGATATATGCAGAAAAATGCATGCCAAGAAACGCTAGATTTAGAAATTCGGAAATAAGCATCTTGGCTCGGGCTTCGATTAGTCCTGACGCAAGCTGGATTATTCATGTTCCCGAATCATACATGAGTCAACATTATCGCAAATAGTGCACATGCGTCACAGTCCATCGAATATTTACCTGTCTCTTTGATGTAGCTAAGAACTTTCATAGAATGATCAATGTAGAAATGGAGATAAAATCCCCGTAGGAAACGTAGAAAGGATCTGTATAAAACCCGATGGTAATACCCAGTGGGACGGCAGTTTTTATCGCTCGTGGAAAATACGCGCTCCACCGTATTTGCGTTCCTATCAGACAAGGTTTTCTCTGCCATTCAGCGTAACAACCCTTTCTTGCCAATATGCATGCAGCTGTCTAACGGTGGTTCTGAAATCTCCACTGTTAAGAGTGGGAGTATCAACGGCGACGAGGTAAACGTGACTCGAGACGGTCGAACCCTGGTCCGCACATCGCTTTTATCGGTTTCGTGTTACCGCGCCTTCAGGTCCCGCAAAGCCTATCAGGGCCGAATATATATTCCACTCCAGGACTTGCAGCTTACCCCACTTGTAATTTGGTCAATTAATTCCGCAGATTTCATTTGCTGTGGGCCCGTTGAACGTTCGACAAGAATCAATTTGAAAAGATGGAACACCCTGCTTACACATTGGCCGCGCTCTGCACCGTTGGCGGTCTTGGCGGATTTGTCCGACGAGGCAGCGTTCCTAGCCTCGTGGCGGGCGTAGGCATTGGTGCGCTCTATGCGTACTCCGGCAAGCTTCTCCAGGAGAATGCGGACGGCGGCATCCAATATGCGTCAGCGGCGTCAGCGCTGCTCTTGCTGGGCAGCGCCCCGCGGGCCCTGAAGTCGAGGAAGCCCATGCCGATTGCGCTGAGCGTGCTGGGCATCTCTGCGCTGGCGTACTACGGAAAGAAGTACTCTGATTTCTATCTATAATAGACCCTTTGACCCAATGGGAATATAATTAGATCGCCGTAAAGCTGACAACACGTTGTAGGCGAGAGCCTCGTGGACTCAAGATCCTTGTGGACTCAAGAACTTGTAGACTCAGAAGCGACGTAACTTCATCGCAAGTAGTGGAGTCAAAAATGCCAGCTTAAGCGGAACTTCATAGATTTATAATGCACGTTTACATTTAATTCACGATCCCATCGGATCGCCATGTATTGCAGCTGTGAAGTGCTGCACAGAACATAAGCTCTCAGGTATATAAATAAACGAAGTCTTGAATTAAGCCAGACGGAAGTATGGACCATTGAGTTGAAATCCGTAAGCCCGCCAGTTCAATTGAAAATGTCGGTCGTGAATTGAGTCCTGGCTCATTTTCTAAGGCCCATTTTCTCAGGCCTATTTTCTAAGGCAGATTTCCAGAGGCCCATTTCCACAGGCCCATTTCCAAAGGCTGCTCTCTAAAGGCCTAGGAACTTTGTAGTGGAAAGGGGTGATCGCCATGGTCCCAGCAGATCCCACGTGATGGACAGGGAGTTTCCAGCACACGTACGCAGCGTACCCAGCCCACGCACGCAGGCCATATCACCACATCAGCCCTTCCCCGGCCACGCCTTACAAGATCTCCACGCAGCCGTAGATGAAGCTTAAGGAGATTCCCCGCACGGCGACATTCGCCTGGTCGCCCGACCAGAAAACCCCGACGATTGTCACCGGCACCGCGGCCGGCACGATCGATGCGAGCTTTGACGCAACGACGGAGCTCGAGCTGTGGAATCTCGACCTGCTCGATCACTCCGTCGCCGGCTTCACGCCCACGCCAGCGGCGCGTATTGAGACGGAGGCGCGGTTCCACGACCTCGCGTTCAACCGCGACGGCAGCGTCGTCGTCGGCGCGTTCGAGTCCGGCGTCGTCGAGGCCTGGAAAGTGCCGGATCTCACGAGCGTCGGCTCCAATGCCACAAAGCACTCTGGCGCCGTGAAGAGCGTCGCGTTCAGCGACAAGGAGCTCGCGAAGTTCGCGACCGGCGGCGCGCAGGGCCAGGTGTTTGTGTGGGACGTCACAAACATGGCCGACCCGTTTGCGCCGGGCACGATCCCGGCGCAGCGCCACGACGACGTCGAGAGCGTCGCGTGGAACCACGCGACGGCGCAGATCCTCGCGTCCGGCGGCAACAAGGGCTTCGCGTCGCTCTGGGACACGCGGCGCAAGCGCGAGGTGCTGCACCTGAACTACACGTCGGCAGCGGGCACGCGCTGCCCGATCAGCTGCGTGCAGTGGCACCCGACGATCAGCACGAAGCTCGCGACGGCGTCGACGGACGACAACGAGCCCGTGATCTGCATCTGGGACCTGAAGAACGCGAACTCGCCGGAGAAGATTTTGAGAGGACACAACAAGGGTGTATTGTCGCTGGACTGGTGCCGGCAGGACTCGGCGCTCATGCTCAGCGGCGGCCGCGACAACGCGACGGTGCTGTGGAACCCGGAGACGGGCGAGCAGCTCGGGTCGTACCCGATCAGCGTCGAGTGGGCGTTCAAGACGAAGTTCCACCCGCGCATGCCCGACATCTTTGCATCGGCGAGCTTCGACGGCAAGATCGCCGTGCAGACGCTGCAGGACACGCACGCCGACACGGGCAGCGCGTCAACGACGGCGACCACCGCAAAAACCGCAAAGACAACCGACGGCTCGGACTTCTGGGAGTCCGAGACGGTCATGGACGCCGTGCACCCGAACTTCCAGCTGCAGCAGGCGCCGAAGTGGCTCGACGCGCCGACAAGCATCAACTTCGGGTTTGGCGGCAAGCTTGTGGTTGCGACGCACGACCGCGTCGTCATCAAGACGATCCGCGACTCGTCGCTGAACGACGACGTCAGCCAGAGCTTCGGCACGACGCTGAAGGACGGGAACTTCGAGAAGCTCGCCGCCGACAAGGCCGGCGCGTCGCTGTCGTGGAAGCTGCTCGCCGGGCTGCTCGAGGACAAGCCCGAGCTCGATCTCCCGAAGGGACCCCTGGAGGATCAATGCAAAAAGGACGAGGACGACGAGGAAGAAGATGTGTTTGACTTTGTGCCGGAGTACACGCCCGGCGACAGCCCGCTCGAGCTGCTGACGTCGAAGCACCCCGCCGTCGTGCGCGCCGTGCTCGCGAACGATCTTGACGCGGCCGTGTCGCAGCTCATTTCCGCGGGCGAGCCGGGCGACGCGCTGCTGCTCGCGACGTACGGCGACGCGAGCCTCGTGACGCGCGCGCAGAACGCCTACCTCGCGGCGCACGCCGCGCAGAACGCGTACCTGCGCGTGGCCTGGGACATCAGCCGCCAGCAGCTCGGCGACCTCGTCGCGCAGAGCGAGCTCGCGGCGTGGCCGAGCGTGCTGAGCTCCGTGCTCGCGCTGCCGGACAGCCAGCTCCACACGTACACGCTCGGCAAGCGGCTCGTGCAGGCCGGCGACCGCGACAACGCGCTCAAGATCTACTTTGCCGGCAAGAACGTCGCGGCGCTCGCGTCGCTGTGGCTCGACGAGGTGCCCGAGATCGAGAAGCGCATTTTGGCCGAGGGCGGCGTGACGGCCTACGTCGCGCACGTCCGCGCGCTGCAGCAGGTCGTCGAGAAGATCGCCGCCGTCACCTCGAAGCTCGGCGTGCCGCCGCTCTCCGACGAGGGCGCCGACCGCCTGTACTCGGCGCTGCGCGACTACGCCGACATTGCGGCGCAGCAGGGCGACCTCGAGCTCGCGAAGCTGCTGCTCGACATGCTGCCCGACGAGTTCGCGGACGACAAGCAGCGCATCAACGTCGCGACAGAGACGGCGGCGGCGAAGCCGTCAGTTCGCACAGCTGCCACAGCTGCGCCGGGTGTTTCGGCGGGTCGCGGCCGGCCATTGGCGATCTCGACGCCAGCAGCGGGCTACATTCCGGCGCTCGGCAGCTCAGACGCGGGCAGCAGCCTGCCGATCCCGCCGGCGCCCACAGGACGTGCACAGCCCGTGCGCGCCGCCGCTCCCAGCGCGGCC
>JAKTRQ010000031.1:0-115687 GCA_030579775.1 Starmerella cellae
GAGCGCGGCGTTCTCGGCGCGCAGCGGCGCGAGCTCGTCCTGGGCGCGCGCCGCCTCGGCCTTGCTGACGCGCAGCTGCTCCTGCGCGAGCTGCAGCTCGACGGTGACCTCAAGGATCTTGTTCGACAGGCTCACGACCTGGGCCTGCAGCTCGTCATCGTTCGTCGACATGAGGTGAGGTCCAAACCCCTCGCCCACCCCGCCTATAACCGGGTAAACCACCATCAACAAAACCAACAACAACAAAACCGACAATAAACAGACAAAAAATACATATACAAATTATAGAAACCATTTACAAATTCGGCACGTTAACAATTTGATTAAAACCCACCACCACCCTACTTATTATGTATAAACATCAGACTTGACCTAAACACATGCCACACATATCGGCACCCATTTAACCACAATCTTGACCGTTTGACCGACACAGCAAACCCATGTCGACCACTAAATATCAACACCATTTATAACCAATCTTTGACCCATGCGACCACGAATTGAATCACCACTGTAATAAATATAACACCATTTATCACAAATTTTACGAGCACGCAGGCCATTTTTATTGATTTTACCTACATAGAAATCGACACTACCGATTCTCATCCCTATACAAAGCATATACCATTTGCTAATTCTACAAATCACTTATCTCACCTAGTTTATCACCAGCCTTGTATGAGACCATTGATTTGACCACAAAATCAGTCATAGATTCCTCTTTTAATAATGAACAGTCCAGGCTTGAACACTTTGACCGCCTTTATCTATCATACATATCAACAGCCTTTATAACCAACCATATGGCATCCCAGGCTTCACCGTTGGCTGATTTTACAACACTAAACAGATAGTTCTAATTTGGGCCTGACAGGTACACATCTGATGAGTTCCGCCAAATTCATTGTTTCCAACAAACATATTAATTTTCTACAATTCACTCAATTTAATCTCCAACAGGGTGCAAAGAATTAATGTAAACTTGGTGTTAGGATCCCTTACATTTCACTGTCTGTCAAAGGTCGTTCAGACTCAGTGCGAGGGTGCCGCATTTGGCAAGTCTTGGTAAAGGAGTGCTATATTCCGCTGCGCGTCGTTCTCCTGGAGAATTTGCTGTTCTCTCAAATCTCAATTCAGAATTGACTTGACTTAGGACTGCCTGATTTTGTACGCTGTCTTTGGCATTAGCTTGTCTAGCAGTTTTGATAAAGCGGATTTCACCCTGACGTGAATGCTCTACATAACGTCACGAAATTGCCGCCATCTTCAATGATCTGTTCTCACATACTCAAGAATGCTAAGCCTTTGACATAGTTCTTTGGATACTGGAGATCATCGTCAATCCAAGACTGATATAGCTCCATGTATTCAATGGATATATTAAGGTCGTGCAATAAGTATTTTAGAAACTCGAATTGTGCAATCCGAACGGGTTGGTGGGTTATCAAAAAGAATGCAATTCAGTATCCAGAATTCTGATCATTGTTCCTACTATATTCGCTACAATAACATTACACAACTCCCCTACATCTCTTTACCCGCATAATGGCAGGTTCAGGCTCACATTGGTCCCGGAATCCATTTCGCCGTGATCAGCGGCTCAATGCTCCAATGACCGTGCAAGAAAACATTCACAGATCATATACTTATGGTTCCCATTAGTTTAGTATTTACAGCATTTACTGTTGTCTATGCATGTGTTCTAGCATTGGGTATTCTACGCGTGCAAACATCATCTTCGCTCTGTGCACCTGGTCACGGAAGTCCTCATCATCAAGCTAGAGTTCTCACCGGCGTCCGTGCGTTTACAGATCGTAATGGAATTCTTACCTTATGAAGTCGTCCCGCTTGATATTTGATCCGCTCTCCATCCTCATCATGAGCAAAAGATTGTTTTGCACAGCTCATTGAATCAGCCGTCACAACACAGGCTCATCATTTTATTGCCCAGTTTGCCAGTATCGTAACTCATAGACAAAATGTTTTACAAACAATTTCAGTGACGTCCTACAATGCCTCAGCTTCACTTACTTGCTTAGTGCTTTCCTTGATTTGCAGCTTCTGTTATATATCGCAATAATGTGTATAATTCTATGAAATATTTCATGTTTAAAAATGTGATGCTATATCTAGTCCGATCTAATCCATTTCGTATTCGCCGACATTCGCACACTCGCCGCCCGACGAAAGGTCGATTGCGTAGTGGAAGAGCCGGCCGTTCTCCGCAGCAACGTACACGAGATTCGAGAGCGGTGCCATACCAACGACCGTGCGCACGTTGTGCTTCAGCGGCAGCTTGAACCACGCAAAATCACGCTGTTGGGACTGCGTCAGATCGCTCGGCATCGACCATGATTTACGCGAAAACCAGCGTTTCTTATGCTTATGCGCTGCTCGTTCGTCCTTTGCTGCATTTTCTGGCGCTGCATCGCCCGGAGAAGCACTCAAGGATGGCTGACGCGTGTCGCTAGCGCCGGATTCCGGTGTTCTGTCGTCGTTTATTGACTGATCAGCCAGCTGATCGGCAAGCTGGCTTTGTAGCTGGTCGGCAGATTCGCTATTACCGTCGTCGCCTCCAGCCTCACCCGCTCCCGAAGTCTCTGCCGAGGATTCGGTCGTTTCTTCAGTCTTTTTCGACCGTTTCACCCGGCTCGCAGCATCAAGTTTATATATATGCACAGTCTGCGTTGCACTGCTCACACACAGCAGTTTCGAGCCAAGACTGAAGGAAATGCTATATACGCGTGACTGGTAAGATCCTCGACGTAGTTCCCACAGCAGAGTACCGGAAGGAACCGAGAAAACCCGGATTAATGTACCTTTGTCACTAGTTGTGGCTAGTAAAGTGCCGTCTTCGTTGAGGGCCAGCAGGGCTACAGGCGATCTATGCGCTCGAATGACTGTCACTGGGGCTAATGCGTCCATATCGAACACTGTGACATCTCCTTGAGGCGCTTTCGGGACGTCTCCAGCCGATTTCGGAGGACTTAAGTGGTGTTTAGGCGGAGGTCCGGCCGGGTAAACGAGCCAATTGCGTGCCGACGGTGCTTCTTGCGCATGTTTAGCGTGATTAGATGGCTCTGGAGACAACGCAGGTGACTCTTCCGACGGTTCTGGGCTCTGATCTGCCGAGGAGTTCGCCTGATCTGGGGATTTCCGCACTGGATCAGGCAGATCAGAGTGGTTCTGCTCGCTCAAACGGCTTGCTGTAACATTCGGAGTCACAGAGGCCACGCCACCGCGGTTCGCCACCGTTTCGAGCGTGTACAGCAGCTTCATGTTCGCGATATTGTAGATATAGATCTGGGCGTCCAAAACAACGACTAGGCGTCGGCGATTCAAAAGCAGGTTTCGCACGGCCGTTGGGAAGGTCAATTCGCACATCGTTGCCGTCTGATGCGCACGACGGCGTGTGTTCACAATGGCAAGCCGCCGAGGCGAGTTCAGCTCGCCGTTGCCGACAACGGCGACCAAACTCGTGGCAAACAGCATGCGAGCCAGCCCCACACCGCCGAGATCGGTGTCATCGGACTCGCTTGCGTAAAACTTGCCGAACGGCGAGCAATTGTAGACGCGGAAGCCGTGCTCCGTGCCCGTCACACAGCAGCTCGCGTCCTGATTGAAGGCAGCATGCATGGCGAGCGTCTGGCTGCGCCCTAACCTCGCGATATATGCTCGCTGTGGGGTACGACACCGGTGATAACGATATGCTAGGTGCAACCAACATTGAGACAAAGTGTGCATAAGTAAATACATATTCAGTAGATAGCATTTAGACGAAGTGTAGGAACGTGTAAATACTTAAATAAGCAACATGTAGACAAATAATGCAGACCAATTGGAGACCATATTTGGTTAACCTGGCTCATATATTGTCACATATATTGTCACGTATATTGTCCAATCCTTTGGCTGCTTACTGCCTGTGATCAGAGATTGTGATCTCAACAACACAAGAGTGTTATCAACTGTTACATACTTGGTCCATTTAAAAATTTTAGACATACAAGCTAGCCATTAGCAACCTGCAAACACTATTATTGAACAAGACATAATCTGTATCAGACTTTTACACCAATATGTTTGAATCTGTGTTCTGGCCTTAGTGTCTAGACAGTCTCTACAAAATCAAACATATATTTGGTAGACTCATTCAAATCATCAAACTGGATTTATTTATCATGTCAAATCAAAAATTTCTCCATTTTGGCAACGATGTTTGACGATGTCTACATCCGGTCACGAAACCCAAGAACTTTGACTCTTTTGGAATTATTTAGGTCTGTATATTTTGATCCATACAATTGGTATCTCAGATAGCATAATCAAATAATGAGTATTTTGGTGGTCTTTAGATAGAATTGGACACCAAAGGCATATCGATGCGATAGAATTGTTTCAGCTATGGACCACTAAAACAAATTTGACCTCTCTAATATAACATTTTTATAGCCCGGTTCTACACTTAAATCCAAAATCTGAGCATGTTGTGTATTGGAGTTCGTATCACCCAGACCTATTCACCAGATTTTGAACATCCCGACATAAATTGTACTCGTTTAAAGCCTGATGACTCTGAGATTTAAATATCTCTACTTTCTTATCGGAACTATAGGCATCTTGCTAAAAGCATCAGCCTCAACCATTTGGGGCAAGCAGGTGCGCGCAACATTGTTCATGCTGTGCTGACACTATGGGAACACAATAGAAGCATCCAACGTCGCTCATCCCTTCTAAGCTGTAATTTGGTGATTCATTTCTACATTCAAGTTATCATAATATATGTACATTACTCGTCCTTCGAGCGGAGCATCCACTCACGCTTCGCCTGAAGCTGCCACTCCAACGGTGACTGTGGGGCCTCGGACCGGATCACCGATCCTACGCTCATGAAGAGACCAAGCGTCGCTGCAGAGCCCATCATGTATTGGCCCATTGTGCGCATGTATCCGTTCGGGCCGGGACCGTACTGGTAGATCGTCATTCCACCGAAAATCATGCCCATTACACTGCCGACGGTGGCACCCATGAAGGCACCCATCTTAATCTTGTCGAAGACCGACATCTCACGGGCCTGAACCTGCGTAGAACTAACGACGGGCATGGTTCGGAATTGATTTCAATATAGTTGTGGATCAAGAGTTCTGTGAATGAAAAGTTCGTGTCATGTGAGCGCCTCCCAAAGTAGTCCCATATATATGGTGCTGCCCATATATAGTGCTCCTCACCCTAGTTCTGTGGGGAAGCTTCTGGTGGTCGGAATTCGAAGGCAAACCATGGCCCCCCTGGGATGCTGGAAATTTGTTTTTTAACAATTATTAGTGCACACATTGAATATACTACAAGGATAGACATAGTTTGGGTCCTAATGTGCTCGTAAAGCATATAAACCCTATTCTAAGTTTATACTTTTAATCGCCTGCCCCGTGCACAGCAGAAGCTTTTATTTTCATCGTGAACAGAACTCTATCTGAGTGTTTCAGGTCATCTAAGTTTTTCAACGTAAAAGTAATCTTAGTAATTTTGAGAAAAATAGCCCATGAGTGTCGATATGTACCTATCCATTGCTGGGCCAGCAAAAGAAAATTGTATTCTCGCCGGATGGTTCTTAGTTCTTAATATTTACCTAGCTTTCACATATATATATATTCCGGAGATTTATCGAATACGAGTGAGATAGTTTAGCAATAGTTTTGTGTCGCCACACGAGAGACTGGTCTCGTACAACTAACATAGCAAATTATTCACAGTGCTGATTTATTCATGTTTATTTTAAAGTTCGATATAGTAGATTCTATCTTGAAGTGATGAAATTGGGGACTTTATCTGCTCGTCAGTTTCTGGGTCCTTACCCATCTTGTCCCGATTAGGAAGGTGGCCCGTTAAGCATCAACAAGGCAATGCGACTACAGTAAACTTTGTTTAGAGACCCCATTTTCTATATAAATAGCTATAAACTCAAGTATCTCAACTCTCTACAACAACGAGAATCGAACAACGAACATTCAAACGAACAAACACGCTACTCTCTGCATTTTACAATGAGCCGCTTAAGCAACTTTTTCCACTGCAATTCCAGTGCGTCGAAACCGAATTCTGGTACGACAACTGACACTTCTGCCAATGGAACCAATGGAACTAATGAGACAACTGCCGCGCAAGATGCGAACCAAAAGGCGTTCATTCAAGCCTATGCTGACGGCCCCGTCAACGCCGCTGCCGCCGACTCGTCTTCGAACCAAACGTTGGGCAACACGTCTAACGACACCTCTGGAACCTCATCGGATAGCAACCCAACCAACGCCGTCAACAAGCTCTTGGAAGGCCTCCGTCCTAAATTGAAGGAGCTTATCTCTGAAGTATTGGCAGAAGAACAGAAGCTTTGCCCTGTGTCCACTACGAAAGATCCCCTCGAAACCTTGAAAAGACTGCCAGTCATTCCTTCTTTAGCAACTCGTCTGCCAGTCCCAGTGAAGAATTCGATCAAGGATACAATCAACTCGATTTCGGCAAAATACTGCAAGCATGGTGCTACTACTGACACCAATGGCACGACCGGCTCTGACAGCTCAACCAACACCACTACGAACAACACGAATGGAACGGGAAGTGGAAGCACGTCGGGTGCTAGTGCCGCTGAGAAAATCCAAAATCTTGAGGGAATTGCCAAGGACGCATTGGATACTCTGAAGGATCCATTGAACGCTATCAAGGACCCTTTTAACGTGATTGGAAAGAACCCATCTAACGACGATGCGAACAACGACAAGAACTCGCTCTGCGCAATTTTCCACAAAGCTATTTCAACCGGAAGTAATAGCCAGAACAATCAAAACAACGCTTCGACAACTGCTTCTTCGAACATTGCTGCTTCCAACACGACTCCGACGGCCTCCACACCTGCGTCGGGCGCTGTCTCGTTTCCAGTGACTTCTGCAGCCACTTCTCTAGCTCCTATCAGTGAAGTCAATGTGCAACCGCCGGCCCCGGATCCAAAACCGCCGAACACCGCCAATCCTTTCATCCATCAGCACGGCACACCGGCATCTGCCTCAGTTCAACAGCAATCCTCTAACGTGCTGCGCAAACTGACAAAATCTGAACCGAAACCGGACCAGAACACGGGCGCGAAGACCCCAGCGAACGCATCGCTCGCAGCTGCCTCGCATTTGTAGAAAGCCGAGTTTAAATAACTCCAAAACAGTAAAAAAAAATTGCGGATTCCAGCGGATCCTAGCAAATCAACTATTTAACAAACTATATTTTCGTCCGTAGCATTTCAACTCTCACATTACCCCAACAAAACTAGCACGTAGACAATCTCATGATAATAATTAAAATAATAATAATAATAATAATAATAATAAAATAATAATAATAATAAAAATAAAATAATAATATAAGAGCATGCCCGCATCATAGCTTATAGAGCATTATCCGCTGACGAGAATCATCGGATTATGATGAGCTGTGCACACTAAATGATTATACCATTTAATTTTCCCAACATCTAAAGCGCTAGTTGTAAATTCCCTGAGTCGCCATCTGATACTGGTCGTATATTCTTGTGTAGTAGCTGCCGTAGCTTTTCCACACCATGCGTTCCACGGCTTGTTTTGTCTCTTCTTCGCCGAGCTCGGGCATAAGCCGTTGTCTAAGTGCCTGGGCGGTGTTCAACGCGCCGCCTTGGAAGCACGGCAGCGTCGAGTTTGTGCCCATAATCTCGAGGAACGACACAAACTCCTCTGTGTGCTCCTTCAATGCGAGGAATGCCTGGACCACGAGGTCCATGAAATGGGCCCAGTGCTCGGACTCGACACCGCCCATGAGATCAACGTACTCCTGCGTGAGCTTGAATGTATTGGCCTCAAAACCGAGATGGCCCGGCGAGTTCGAGAGCATGAATCCGAAATCTATATGGATGATATGGCCCTCGGCGTCGACAAGAATGTTGCCATTGTGTCGGTCCTTGATCTGCAGCACGTAGCACAGAATCGAGTAGGCTGCCAGACTCTCGACGAAGTTGTGCACAGCCCGCTGGTACCGGCTTCCCCGCGAGGGCCCGAATTTCAGCTCGAAATGCTGTGTGAGCTGGGCGATTGAGCGCGGATCACCGCCGTCGTTCACCTGGGCCGTCGTCAAAGCCTTTTTGATGCTGTGCAAACTCAGGGCGTTTGTGATCGTCTCAACCAGACCCGAGTTTGCGCTCGTAATGAGGATCATCATGCGGCGGACCCACACTCCGATGCCGTTCTGCTTCCAGATCTGCGCGGCCCGTTGAATGAGCTGCGAAGCGAGCGCTTCCTGCCGCAAATCGTCACCTGTTTTCACGATAACGCTCACAAGATCCCAGTTCGGGTGGTGGCCAAACTTGCTGGCCCGCCGTATTCGGGCCTTCCGGCTCTGCCAGTCCTCACCGAGGTTTGCAGCGCTCGGATCGTCCTCGTTCACTAGATGGTTTTCACCGTCGCCGATTTCGGTCGGCCCTGGAGCTAGTCCGCTCGTTTTCAGGTCGTTTTCAAGTCGTCGTTCGCCCGCCTCACCCTGGGCGGCGGCCGACGTCGGCCCCTTTTGCATGTCCTGCATGCTTTTGATGATCCGCTGGCGAATCGCCTGCACGTCCTGCTTTGGGAGGTTGGTTGACCCGTCGAGTTGTGCAAGAATGAGCGATGCCGTCCGCCATTGCGTCGCCAAGTCGGCAGCGCTTGGCCCCTCGGCGTACTGCCGAGACTCCGCCACCTGAGTCGCTGCACTGAGCTCCGTCGGCACAATCGGCGACTCTCCTGGTGGAGAAGTGCTGCGTCGAGGATACGCATAGTGTCTTTGCGCAATGGCGGCCTTTTCCTCGCGCTCAAGCAGCGAAACCTCGCTGATGTCGAGCTCCAAGTCCTCATCTCGGGACGATCGCCGGGTATCTACGGACACTTCGCGGCTCCCGCTTTGCACTTGCGGGGATTGCGGGCCATTTTCGTTGTCATCGTTGTCGTTGTCATTGTCATAACCAAATTCGTATTCGTTTTGTTGTTCGTCCGCTCCCGGTTCGGCGCCGGCCTCGGCGTCTCCAGCAGCAGGAGTGTCTGCTTCGGCATGGTACGGAGTGTCCTTGGGCTGCATGCTCGGTCGTCGGCTGTGCGAGCCGGGGTTTTCGGCATCGAGAGCTACGTCGAGCGTCGATTGCACGGTGAGTGACGGCCGCTCGAAGATATGCGTCTTCAGTTTCGGGTCTGAGCGCAAGATCTCGCGGTTCCGCGGTTTCTGCGGGTCGAAAGTGAGCTCACCCCGTAGATACTCGATGAGCAGCAAGAAGGGCGCCTTTTCGGCCGAGTTCAGCACGGTCGCTTCGCTCGTACAGATCCGGACAATGCGGTTCTGCTTACCGTAGCGCTGCGGAAGCAGCATTGGCAGATCGACCTCGGCATCCGGCAAGTCCTCGTTCAGCAAAGCGAGCTCGACTTGCAATGCCGATTGCCGAGCCTCCTTCGGGACCTGCATTAGCCGCACAGAAATGGCGTTCAATGCATAAACGAACTGGGTTTCGCACCGGAAATAGTTCGTTTTCAGCAGATTTGCCTGCGGACTGCCGCCCGCTTTGCCCGTGAGGTTCGGCATGCTGCGGTTGCTCGACCCAATGAGGTGTAAAGACGATGTAGAAGAAGAAGAGGCCGCATATTGCGACAAGTTTGGCTGAGAACCCATAGCTGCCGACGCTACAAAGCTCACGCTGTTCGCTGTCGGACCCGAACTCGGGCTAGAATCGCCGGACGAAGAAGCAGTGTTCGCTGTACGCGGCAATCCGCCCGAATCCGCGAGTTTCCGGATCGCTCGAGTCTCCGCGTCGCCGATATCAGCGTCTCCCATGGACGGAGCCGAAGATCTCGCCGTGATTTTCGACACAACGCGGCGAATCAGGTATGCGCTGCGCTGTTTGCGGCCCTGAGACTCGACGAGCGGCTTCATATGCTTGCCCAGCCGGGGCATGCCAATGGCTGCTCCGACCATCCCGGCCAAAATCATGGCCGGTTGAGGGTTTTCGTGCATCACCGTCTCTACTGGAAGCTCACCCGTGGCAAACAGCATGTGTTGCATGCGGTTTGTGAGTCGTCGTGCCGCCACAAAGCCGGGACTGTGCGGTTCGTGCTTCAAATCGTGCAAAGACGACTGCAAAAACCAGAACACGGACAGCGCTACGTGCGTCGAGCGCTGGCTCAGCGTGAGCAGAGCATCCTCGACTGCAGCAGACTCAGTTTCGCACGTCACAAACACGTGGACGAGCTCAGGCAGCCAGAACGCGACCTGGTCGAGAGGAAACTGCAGAATGCGCTGGCACAGCCGGAACTGCAGCGCCACGCTGCCGGCCGTCGGCACAAGGAGCCGGATGCAGTCGAACACGGACGCTTGGGGGGCCTCTACTGACTGCAGAAGCTCCGCAGAGACCGCGGGCTCGGGCCCCGTGCTCGTCGCCATGATTTCGTGGTGCGTTGTGGACGGGTTGTGGACGTGTAAACACAATAAGGGTGCGGGCCGGCCTGGGACGACAGGCTACCCCACGACACGACACGAAGCCCAACAGAGACCACGAAAAAAATCCAAGGCACCGAAAACAATCACCACGAAGGTTGATCACCCCGAACAAGGTACACAAAATTAAAAATAGATATCCCACTAGAAAAACACAGGCCAAGACAAACAAACCAAAACAAGGAAAATAAATTAAGACAAGTAAAAGATACGTCAAAGACAGGATAAGAAAAAGAATAAAATCAACATGGTATTTCGTATGTAGATTTCAGACACAACTAAATAGTTGAACGAAATCTCGCTGGAAAAAAAACCACAAAATAACCGCGCACGGAAAAATTCAGGCAAACATGGAGCGGAGAAAAATTAAGCGCGCCCCGGAACTTGTGCTACGAATACGAAATGGCACAACAAAAAGAAGAGGCATTTGAAGAGGCCACGATAGAGTGGGCTACAAATTCCGACGCCATATAAAGAAGCCACATACATAATATGAACTAAGCAAATTGTACGAACTTGTCAAAAGGTACCTATCAATATATATTTATTAGGCGTGTACCTCACTAGCGTACATCAAAATGCAACATTTCCTTCGATTTACGGATTTTACTCATTAGATTGGTTGTCCGATTGGCTCTTCGCTTGCTTCAGCTGCTCTCGCCATTCAACAAACTCATCAGTCAAGAATGCAACCTTGCGGCCCATGTCAAAGTTGTCTGGTGTTAGTACCAACTCTTGCATCTGGGGGTCCAGTGTGAGTCGGTAGGTCTTGCCATCTTCAACCCGGTCCTTCAAAAACTGGACCATGATTCCGAAGAAACCAAGAGTACGTTTCGCACTCCATTTCTCAGGCTTTGGACTGACGGTAGATTGACTCACGAGTTTGGGCAATGCTTCGGTCTTAAAGTGCTCGATGGCCACAAGTTTCATGGTCTCGGGATCCCGGAATCCATAAACAATTTGTGGAACGCGACTTAAAAAGCTCTGGATCCACGTTTTGTACAGTTTGCGCTCAAAACCAATGGCGTTTCCTCGCGTGTATATGGCATTCGAGGTTTTGAGCTCGATATAGTTGCGGTGTACATCGCCTGTCTTCGGCTTGTATCCTACGACCCCGTCAGTTTCCGCTGCATACATGAGAGAAGTGTTGCCTATTTTGCTTCGAAGCAGCATTCCGTATTCACATTCGTCGTCATGGTATGTTTTATCCGTGTATCTTCCCTCAATTTCTTCACGCGTGCATTCTCCCCAGGGCTTGTCGAGCATGGCCACATATTCGAATCGGTAGCCAGTGTATGTGAATTGTAGGTTTTTTAGTCGCTTAAACTTCTCTTCTGTCGTTTCTGTCGCTTCTTGTTTCTCATTCTCCGCCTTCTGGGCCGCTTGATCCTTCGCGCTGTCTGGTGATATGAAGATTTGGCCGTCGAATCCAACAACGAGTAGATCAATGCCTTTCTCAAACGATCTACGATCGGCATGGGGCTGACTCAAGCTTATTATCTGCGTCCACGTTCCTCGCCACGACACGATCTGTGCATCCGACTTCTTGTTTTCGCGGCGTTCGTAGTGAATAATGCGCTCGAGTAGCGAATCAATATACCATGTTTTCCTGTCATCGGGGTTAAACCTTTTGGGATCAAATCCAGCACTCAAATCAATATTGGACCGCTGAATATCTGACCGTGGCAGATAGTAGTACTTCAGCCCTTTTGTATCGTACTCGCAGTGTCCATCTTTATACTTAGTATAGACCATTACCTCTTGAGGTCGTGTAAACGGTGCTTGTAGCTGCTCATGTATGCTGATACGGGAAGCCATTGTAAGAAAAGAGACGCGAATGCACAATTCTAGGTATGTAAAATAGCTACTTGATCACCAAAAGGAGTTTTCTCCTATCTCACACCCTGTCGTGTCACTGAGCCTCGACAAGTCGGAATAAATACGTCTTGAGGTCCTTTTGAGGCAATTTGATCTCTGATCTCTGATCTATAATCTATGGTAATCTTGTGTGTCAAAGACAGGCTTAGGTCAGGGTATCTGGATCAGGATCTGTCTAACTTTGGTCGGAACACACCATTGTGTATACTTTCTAGTGCGCTTTATATATTATGTGCATGAAATATTTCAGAGATAGCCACAAAGTAACTGGATCTGCCAGTAACGGTTCAGATTGTTAAATTGAGCTGTTCCTACCTTTTTTTTTACTTCTAAAACTCGGTTAATCTATATTAATCACTATGCATTGATATTATATCCGAGTCACGTAGTACGGTCACATCCGAAAACCAGAGTGGGTCAGTTCCACTTTCTACATGATCATAGAATATCTCAATCGATTTTTGGAAGGTGAGGTAGGGGCAATCATATATTCCAGGGTTGGGGCTCGCTGGCAGGAGACTCTGTGATGGACGACTCTGAGCTTCAACAGATCCGTGAAGCCCGCATGCGCGAGCTTAAAGGCCGCAGTGGTGGCTCTGGCGCAGCTGGTGCTGAGTCTGGCGATGCTGCGGCCCAGGACAAGAATGCCGAGATGCTTGCGTCGGTGCTTGCGCAGCTGCTGGATCAGCCTGCTCGAGAACGACTCAATAGAGTGCGCATTGTGAAGCCCGAACGGGCTGCTCAAGTCGAGCAAATCCTTGTACGCATGGCCCAGACGGGCCAGCTTGGCCAACGTGTTGATGAGCCAATGCTGAAGACTCTCCTTGACCGGCTCGCCCAGCAAGATCAGAGCTCCCAACGGATCATCATCAACCGGAAAACGAGCGATGATTTTGATGCATTCAACCGAGAACAGAAGAAGAACGATCAGCCTCAGGACGACTCGGATGACGACTTTTTTGATTGAACTCTACATAGCTCAGATCACCTATAAATTTAATTTAGATTGTACATTGAGTTCATATTTGAAAATGCGAAATACAAGCTACAATCTAAGTGTATACATCGAAAGCGGTTTACGTTGTTTAATTGCTGGTAAATATAGCTTCCAAGTAAGAAAGTCATATAAGGAAAAAAGTTGAGTCACATACAATTCATACTAGCGGGAGAGAACTGATGTACTCAAATGACTTCATCTTTCTATTATGATAACTGAAAGTTTAGTTCATATATGGCTGCAAAATAGACGACTTAAAATATCATCGACGAAGTAATGTCGTATGGAACTCCTGTGTGGAATTGACTATGTACTTAGATGGGCTCATCCCAATCGAGCTTCGGTGTGGGCGGCACAATCGGCTCCTTCTTCGGAGCATAGAACTTCGACGGCTTAGCAAAGATCGCACGGTGCGACTGCTTGATGTCAAGGCCATCGGCGATGCCAGGGCTCTGGTACAAAGCACGAATATACCTGTCGAGGTGAGGATACTCCCGAAGGCGCGGACCTTGAACGGCCAATGATACGTTCAGGCCCAGCTCGTACAGGAACAAAATAGGGAAAGTGAGCACGTCCACTGCTGTGACATCTTTGCCTGCCAGGAACGGACCACCCGAGGATGCCAAATGCGTTTCGATCTTCTCAATAACCGCAATGAGTCGGCTGATCGCCTCGTCGTACGACTTCTGGTCTACCGTTTTGCCGGTGGAAAACGTGGCAGACAAGAACTCGCCAAAGAACGAGGCAGCCTTCTGCTGTGCATCAGCATTAGCAGCAAGATCGGGACCAGCGCTCGTGATCTCGTTAAGGTTCTTGACAATGTCAGCACTCTCATTGCTCACGATCTTTTGGGTCTGCGTGTCAATGAGCAACGGAACGGTCACTCGGCCAGTGTAATGGGGGTCAAGGCAGGTGTAGACCTCATGCAGATACTTCTTTCCACACACATTGTCACCAATGCCCTCGTAATGACCGGGTTCAAACGACCAACCTTCTTCGGTATTCTCCGGATTCACCAGTGAGAGACCGATCCGCTCATTGAGCTGCTTCGCGTTGCGCACCAAATCCGTTCTCAATGCAAAAGGACAAGATCGGCTGATGTACAAATGGTAGCGACCAGCCGGAGTGTTTTTGTCAAAGGGGAATTCCTCAGTGCCCAATGCATGGCGGTTCGGCGTCGTAGGCTGGGGATCGTCGTTGTCGACCCATTTTCCGTGAATAAGTTGTCCCATTGTTGATGTTTCTGATACTGTAGCTTGTTGTAGACTGATCTGAGAATATAAACTAGCGATAGGATGTCAATTTATATTGAAGCAGATCTCCGCAATTCATAAGCATTAGATCATACTTGATAATCGTCGGGCAAGGGCGACATGCGATGAAACGTGATAACCGTTGATATGCAGAGCAACCTTTTCTTCCGGAGAAATGTATGAAATGTTGGCAGAATCGAAGTTTTTCAATCAATATTCGCACTACTTCGAAACCATAGCGGGTAAATACAATTATTACGTTTTTGTTGTTCATAATTAAAAGAATATAGGCATGCGAGCAACGAAGTACCCACGGACGGAGGCGTTGTTGTCATGGATACCCCAGGCTCTGACACCCCGGCTCTTGCCAGCATTGTAACATCTACGATACGTCCGGCCACGGCACGTTTGGATAAACGCTTAATGAATCGATGGATCCGTACGCTCCTGGACGGGCTTGCTTGAAGGTCATCGATACATAACAATCCGTGCAACTCGTTCACGTTTGAGATTGCTAAGTCATACACATTTATATGTTTTTTTCCACAGCCAGCAGTGTGAAGACCATGCACTTTCGCTGAGGCCTCCCCGCCTTGCGTCCGAAACAGCAACCTTTGTGTTTAAGTATAGATGCTACCCAGATTATTTTTGGTATTTTTTTTTTTTTTGAAGGATGTAATCTGGCCGCATGGCGTTGAGATCCCAAATATATTTCAGTGTGTGAGTTTTGATCCCTGCGTCGGTTGCAGATTCCATCTTACATAAATTCTGGCTACCACACATCTCATGCATTTCGATGTATACAAGTACACATACACATGCGGCCCGAGATGCCCGAAGACTCGTGGAAAACCTGCCCTGTTTTAGGTGCGGACAAAAATTCAACCACGGTGACATATGCACATAAACACCACATGTGAATCGTTTCAACTACATAATTAGAGATTACAAGGGTGATCTGCTATTTCCAGCCACGATCTCCAGGCTACGCCCAGGCCTCAGCACACTGCAAACTACATAGAGGGGGGAATGCTCCACCTGAACAGGCGAATACCCGTGTTAGGCCGACGCAGCACGCTAACTCTACTGCATGCGGAGAAACTCGCATATGAGATACATTATCTGGGCTAGGCGAACGGACCCGCGAACGCCATCGTCAAGAAAACTTTTGCAATATCACGTGGTGTGGCGTGCTCGTTATATTTGAGCCCCCCGTTGATTGCGTCAGTCAATCCGTAAGGCGCCCGGTGAGTTGCAAATAAATAAAATAGTGAAAACCCCGGCGAATCTCGCGTCGTGCAGAAATCGCAGCAGACAGACGCGCAACCAACGGTCCAATTGACATCGCTGGGCCGGTTTTATCACCCTTCCCCCATTTTTCTCGGGCGTTTTCTCTTTTGAGCCTGGCAATTCCTTTGACCTGTTGCTAAAAGTCTAAACTTTTGCCAGAATTCGTGTGCTTTGTTTTCAATCACAAGCTTTTTGTCACACACTTATCCACATTTCTCACCCAGCGACAAACGCCATATCCCTGAGTTAAGGCGTCATTCGCATCTTCCCACCCGTCCGACCTTACGTCCGTTGATCTGCCCCGAACTGAAAAAATGAGCAGAATCACAAACCAGATAGCGAACCTCAACACCGTGGACGACGACGACCATGCGGCAGACAAGCAGGACGACGCAGAGCTGCAGCTCTTCTCGAACACGACGTTCTTTGACCTCGATATCGGCCGATCCACCGACATCGCAACTACCGTCGATGAGCTGCTCATGCAGCAGGAGAAGCAGATCCAGTACCCCATGAAGCAGCAGCCCCTCGAGGAGGACTCGGGTCCCGTAGCTGGTCCGAGTTACTCGCAGATTGGCCAAGCGTTCAGCCAACAGCAGGCCCAGCAGGCCCAACAGGCGCATCAACGAGCTCAGCAGCAGCACCAGGCCCAGCAGTACGCTAGTCAGCAGCAGCAGCAGCGACAACAACTGCCCTTCGACTTCTCCACGCTGCAAGGATTCTCGCTTGCTGGCGAATTGCCGCCTGCTAGCCTCAGCATCTACGATGTGGACCCAATGTTCCACGAGGGACCTCAGCACAGCCAACCACCGTCCACCCAGCATTCGAGTCAGCACACAGCACCTCCACAGCAGCAGCAGCAACCAACACCCCAGCAACCAGCACCCCAGCAACCGGGTCTTCACGCCCAGAGCTCCCACCAGCATCACCGTAATAGCCATACGAGCGGCCACAGCGAGCCAAGCTCTCATAGATCGTCCTTGGACCAGCATGTCTCGCTAGACGGGCATGCCTCGGGCATGGACCACCGGTCGTCGTCAATTGACCTTCGAGCATCCTTAGAGCCGTCGACAAACGACTTGCTACAGCAGCACCACGTGAATCGACAACGACCCGTGCAAAGGCACGAGCTCGCTGACCAGTATGCCCCGAAAATCGGGTCTAATGGCGAGGCGAAGCACGAGTCTCCGTCGCAAATCGACGACGAGAAACGACGCCGAAACACGGCGGCGAGTGCACGCTTCCGCGTGAAGAAGAAGCAGCGCGAGCAGGAGATGGAGAAGAACCAGAAACTCATGCAGCGACGAATAGCCGAGCAGGAGGAGCGCATCAAGCAGCTCGAGATGGAGAACACGTGGCTGAAGAGCCTCGTGGTGGAGAAGAACACGGCACGAGACACAACCTCGCTCGGCAAGCTGCGGTCCGAGCTGTTGAACAAGCAGTAGCCTGCAAATAATGATCGTGGATCGAGGATTCCAGTAGTTAGACAGGTATATTAATGTTAGATACGATGCATACACATGTTAGCGAAATTAAATAGATAAATATTTATTGATAAGAAATGATGTTCTTGTTGTGAAATAAAGTCGTAAATGAATAAGTTGTCAACCAAGCGAGGCAACTGTACTCATATTGACATAGAAACGAATGATTTGTAGGCGAATATATTGTTGGTAAATATAGCAAGGAAATGGATACTCTTGGGGTGATCAAGGTATCTATAATTGTGCACTTTGTGATGCTTATATAGGAAGAAGGATATCATCGTTGACATTGATGAGTCGGGTAACTGTACTCTGATAGTCACTATAGTTTTCATCCATATACTTGATGTAGTCGTATTAGTGAGTTCTATATCAATGGTGAAGTGACTTTTTTCATGCGTGTGTTGGGTCCACCATTTCCATGCTCTTTGGCACATTTAATTTATTATCTTCAGCTTGTTTTGCTGAGATGCTTATGCAGGTCATCGGGCCGTGCATGTTCGTTCTCCAATTCAGCACCTTCGCAACATGTGTCACTCGATTGAATAGTCGAAACACTTTAAGCCATCATTTTGTACATTGTTGAATGGGCATTGCCGTACGTTGATGTACTCTCCTCATTCTCCAGTAGATTACCTGGTCATTTGTGGTTATAATAATATTTAGCCAGAAACTGATTTTTGCTCTATATATCAAACTGATCTATATTGCCGAAGGTATGATGCCTCCGATACCCCTGTTTATTGTTTTGTTACCGTTCATCTTCTAGACTGATGTTTTTCAAGCATTCTCAAAGACTATTCCATGTAGACTCTGGCGCAGTATGCAGGCGATCTAATAGATATATGCACATGCGCGTTTTATAACCGCCTGATTCATGTAACCATCAACATTTGCACCTCAATATATTTCGCACATTTAATCGATCTCGTGATATATTATTACCTTAGTATATCGACAAATATCATTTCACATATGTCATTCGGCGAACAAACTTATATGCATAAATCGCTTTCACAAATTCCTTATTATGTTTCTCTCAACTTTCCTTTTCGAATAGTCCAATCTACAAATTTCAACTTCTATATCTATTTGTCGTTATATCATCATTTATCATCATACTTAAGGCCCTGGATTTCCTCAGTCTCGTCAAACGTCGCAAACTTGTACGCAGCAAGCCCAATGCACGTCACAGCCACAGTGGCGGCAAATCCGGTGTATATACCCGACATATCGCGCTGTTTCGGCGATCGTGGACCCCAGTTTCCGTATGAAATGTAGTGAGCCGCTCGTTTTTCGTCGGCAGTCAGCTCGTGCCAGCTACCTCGCATTTTGTCTTCCAGATACGCAATGATGTCGTCCTGCTTTCCAGCATCCAGCTTCGTCCATCGCTGCTCCAAGTTCAAGACCGATGGAATCACAGGGTTCTTCTGGTTCCGGTAGCGTGCAGCCGCCTCTTCCTGGTCACCACTGGCGAATGCAATGCTCAGCGGTGACTTCGCGTATGTACGGACGCCCGAAACTTTCCGGGCAAGGCGGCAGACGCCGCTTCGAGATGCCCCTGTTGATCGCAGCATTTGAGGATGCAGCGTTTGTGGGTTGGGAATTCGATATACGACCTGCATGAATCGACTGTCGATTTGGAGGCATGCATACCCGAAATTATAAGTCACAGTCCAGTTCTTGTTCTATACGTTGTATGTTATTTTTACAGTATTTCACAAATTGTAAGATTGTACAGCAATTACTTTTGCTGTGGCCTGACATTAAAGTATGCGAAATTCATGCTTCGATAATTAAACAAATATTCATAAATTAAACCTCTCGTTTACTAGCGGTTGTGCACTGTTTATTCGTGATCCTCGTTATGCTGGTGGCCGCCTCGCTTGCCACGACGACGCTTTTTACTCGACTCCTCGGGCTCCGAGTCGGTTCGCTGGCGCTTCTTGACACTTAATGGGTTCGGCTGCTTCGCTTTCTTCTGCTTGCGTCCTCGCTGGTTCATGTCGTAGTTCGTGTTCTCAGTTTGCGGGACTTCGTTCAGGCCCTGCGTCAGTTTCGCCTCTTCCATCTCCTTTCGAGCCTTCTGAGTCGTCTTGCTCATTGGCTCCAACACCATAACGGATCGGCTCAAGTATATCAACGGAACAGCAGCAATTCCTCGCAGCTTTTGTCGGAGCTTCGGTTTCTGGGTTGCAACAGCGTATCGGTGCTTGTTTCGATCACCAACAACCTCAGCAATGCACTCGTACGCACTGAGTGGAGTTGGCTTTTTGATAGTCGAGGTCTCCTTCTTGTCATCTGTGGTTTCCTCAGATGCTTTCGCATTATCGCCGGTCGTCGCATCTAAGGGTGCCTCTTCCTTCGTAATGTGACCACACCGTCTTCGTTCAAAAGTTTTGGCGATCTTGATAGCTTCCTTCGCCTCAGGGGTCTTCGCACGGTACAAATGCTCGATTGTGCATTGTGTGATCATTGGTTTGACTTTTCCCTGCAAAGTTCGTTCTAAACCGGCAACAATATCATATTTCGAGGAAACAGCATCAAGCAGAATTTCCTCATCAACAAGCACCTGGTATGGTTGACGGAAATTAAAATTGAACTGAAGATAGCCCATCAGCTTCTTGTATGCCTTAGCTCTTTTCAATTTCATCTTGGTCTTTGGAAGTGTAGAGGCCTGTTACTGATCTGAAATATTGATTTTTTTTAATTACCTATTATTTCCTATAAATTTACTACTACGGTATTGAAAAATAAAAAATATTAACCCTAATCGAGAACACGGTGAAATCAAAGAGATCACCCAGTACCTACAGTAGTAAATACATAAACTCCCAACAGAGGTCCAGTAATCCCTTATGGCGGAGTTGGTGGGTAATTCCGGTACTTTAAACTATAATTCCACGAATTCCCGCTACAGCGCCTCCACTATGTAGAGATTAGGGTGGCTCCACGATAAGCGCCGCCTGACTGCAGGGTCCTCGAGACCTCGCCTGCCAAGATAAAGAACCCTTCTTCTTCTAGATGCTACCCTCGCTCTCTACCCCACATTACCCTTGGACAGTTTGCTTGTCTACGCCATCAAAAAATACTACCCCATGCTAATGCACCAGCAGTTAACGGTACTATTATAGCAAAATGATCTCGGTTGTCGCTTTCATCGCTTGGACGTGATATTGTTAACCTCGATGCCTTTCAAGTATTTATAGGCGTAATTTCTGTACTCGAACTATCAGATATCAGCAGTTTATCAACAGTTTATCAACAGCTAACCACAGTTATCATCAACACCTATACACAAGCATGTCTTTCAGATCAGAGATTTGGATTGGCGACATCAACAACTACAAGAACTTCCTTCGCATTAACCAGGAAGACTACAAGTCAATTGTCATCTATGAGTACGACTCACCCCACACTGCACGCTATTTAATGTTTGTCGATTTCACAGATGCGCGTCCATTCTGGAGAGAACTCACGAGAACGGCAATCATTGCTGCATACCAGGTCCTGCTGGCTGGCGGAACTTTTACGGAACTGAAATTCGACGGATGCAAGATCACGAGAGACGAGGAGGAATTAGCGAAGCTCAACTGATATATTGAAGTGCGTTCACCAGCCTCACGAAGCAACAATTTAATGCATCCAACATCGACTATCACGTATTAATAGTTTTTTTTCATACTATCAACCCACATCTAAGTAGATATTTTGATCCATAATCTAATTAAATTTTCAATTTTGACTTACACAGAATTAATAAGTAATTAAAAATTACCGGAAAAAACAGCTGGTACAAATGTTTAAATTCTCATTGTGTAGTCATGAAGCCCACAGTTCGATTTGATGTCTTCTGAAATATTATCGTTAATCGGACAAATTCATGGATCAATTAATTAAGACAGGCTCCCCTGACGCTCGTGCAGATTAGGGTGCTCCACGATAAGCGTGACCGCTGGACGTCACCGTCATCAAATATATCGTGTCTGTTCTCAATAGCTACGGATTATTCGCTGTCAACCTCGCCAGTTAGGACACTTAGCGGACCTATATTAATCACTAACTGCTATGGAGAGTTCTGTCTCGCAGCCGAAAATCCTGGCCGCTCTTTATAAGCGTGCCAAGCCCGTGGATGGCATTGTCCCTCTTAACTACCAACTATACCTAGCATCGGCCCTCCTTATTCTCGCTGGAGTTCAGACATATCTTACATCCCAAGCTAAATGCAAGTGCATCAGTCTCGCATCCGTTGCTCTTTTGTCGCTTTATTTGGCATTTGCTACCATCTTTATCGTAGACGGCGTCCACGTCTACACGGGTTAGGTCGATCCACAAATATACACTAAAATCTATATTATTATTTGTTACAGTTAACATCGCTAGATCAGATCGGGTTTCGACAGCTTCCTTACCAAGCCTTGAACCTCGTAAATTTTTGCGGACTTTAGAACTCGCATTAGTGGGAACAACGCAATTGTAATTTTTCGCTGAAGTTCTGCATATAGATCTTTTTCTTTTGCTTCTGATTTTGGATTTCGGTCAAATTACGCTATTCACTAGCTCTTCTAATTCGCTTCGTCCCAAATAAATGCAATTTGTTCGTCGATTTTCTTCAATTCCCCGTAAACACCCGCTGGTGTTGAAGGATCTCAGCTCGGGCCGAACACAGGTCAGTTTTTCTGCCGATCCCGGCGCTATTGCTATGGGTAGTTTCCCGACATCGCTGCGGTCGGCCGTCGAGATGGCGTTCACAAAGGAGCCCAATCCTCGCACGGAGCCCGAAATTCTCATGGAGAAGCCGCATGTGTTCGCTGAGAACCGCGAGTTCTGGCCGCGTGCTTCAGAAATCATTCAAAACAATATACATCTTGATCCTCTTTTTGGCGATCTCGTTGCTGCGGAAACCCGCACACACTTCTTCCACATCTATGATCTGCGAAATCCACCATTGTTTGGCCGGATTCCGGAGGTCGAGGACATTTTGGGAACGGTTGAACTCGACATTGCGAAGGATGTGTCGAAGATCGTACCTCAGAGCTTCCAGCCAAACCTCATGTACCGTCCACTGACCCAGTACGGTGCGATGCTGACGTCGCCGTACATGTTCAAAGTGCTTGCGGACAATTTGAAGTAGATACTGTATATAGGATAGATCATATGCTTATGTTCATTTATTTATGAAGATGAGATGCAGTGGTTCAGCCGAGTTAAGTATTAGACAAGAATCAGATGGTTGTAAAAGCTTCTTGCCTTGTCTACCATTTCCAAATCTCGCCATTGCCGAGTCGTTTCAAAGATGCAAGGGCCGCTGCCTTTTTGGGCTCCTGAACATCGGTAAGGCTGGCGGCATGCTGGAGGCTTGGAATGTTGGGAGAAACGACGCGCAGAAGTGCTCTTAGCAAGTCTGTGCGGAACTCTGCCGAGTAGAAACGGGCAACTTCGCGCGGTCGCACGGGCTTAGACACGAGGATTGCCGACGCTTCTCGGAGCAGCTGCCGCTCATCGTCGGATAGCTCTTGCGCACTGAGCTGTCTGCCGAATGTGACGGCCTCAATGCGTGTGTTTGGATTGAGGGCAAGCACGACGAACTCCTGCAGCCCCAGGAGGAACTGGGTTGTGAGCGGAACGTTGTGGTTTGCCAGCAACCTCTTAATTTCCGCAAAATCCAGTACTTCCGTCGCTTTTCTCACGGCCTGCGCGAGTTGCACCTGCTCGTCCTTCGGTCCGTAGCCGTAGAAACGCATGTACTCCCGCACAGCCGCGTTGCAGCGCTCTGTCAATGCTATGCGTCCATCATGGAGCCCCATGTCGAGATATGGGGCGCTGGCTGTGCTCTCATCCGGCTTCTCAGGGGCAGTGGCCGCCGTCTCCTGCAAATCCTTGAGGGCGTCCTTAGCGAGCTCGTCGTACTGTTTCTTAACGTAGTCCTGGATGGCAAATTTAAACCCATCATTCTGTTTACGACCGTCACCGAAGTATACTTTACATTGCGAGGATTTCAGCAACACAAACGGGAACAGTTCGCCGTCCTCCGGATCAAACGATGTCTTGATGCTCAAACCTGTCTCTAAAGCTAAAATTTTGCCGTCTCCGACCAGTTCGACAGTGTTGTCGATGCGGTTCACAATAAGTCCGGCCCTCCCCACGCGATCTGTCGGGTCGAACACGGTTACTGGCGTGTTCATTCCGTCGTGCACGGCGAAATTGCGACGAACGTCCCAATGCAATATCGGCGCTGGTATGTCTGGGTCCAGCGTGTTCAGCCACACCTCGTCTGTGCCATGCTCAGGTCTTCGATCGTAAACGACCTCGGAAACGCTGAAAATCTTCGGTTCATGACCGTTTCGGTACGCCGAGAACCCGCCTAAACTGTGGTTCATTTGCGGCTCGTCGTCGTCTCCTGGAAACCGGATCTCGCTCGCACTTCCGAGGTTTCTCAGGCCCTGCCATAACCGAGCAGGCTGGATATCGACATCCTCAATGTCTTCATCGTCATCGTCATCATCGTCATCGTCGTCATCATCGTCGTCGTTGTTGTCCTCATCGTCATCATCGTCCTCGACGTCGTCGTCCTCAATATCGTCGTTGTCATCGTCGTCGTAGTAGAAGTTGTCCTCGTCTATATAGTCATTGAATGTCGGCACACCCTCCATGATCCGGATTTCCTCCGTCGACTCGACCGAGTCGTTGCCCGGTCCTTCGTTCTGATGACTGTTCCCCTGCTCAGGATCGACCTCGATGGTATCAACAACGAGCTCACCCGGTGGGAACCCGAAAGTCTGCTGGGATTCCACTCCGGAGTTCCAGATATAGCTTATGACGTCCCGTCGGCGCTCCAAGGAGTCGTTCTCCTGCAGCATTGACGACGCAGCTTGGTGTATGTTGTTGCGACCCTGCTGATCCGGGCCTTCTTCGCCATTAGTGCCCGTATTCACAGTGTTTGGACCCGTTGATCCAGTATTTACATTACTGTTATTGCTGTCATTGGGTCCATTGGTCCGAGCTGGTCCATTTGCCCCAAGTGGTCCATTGGACGGGTTCGAACCGGAAGATAAGTTGGTTGCAGCAGGATTGCTGGCAGTGGGCCGGCGTTCGCGTTCTCGCACGCTTCTAGTTTTGAACTGCACAACCCCAATTATAAACCCATCGCCTTGCTCGATTTCTTCGGCTTCAAAGTAGTAGCATTCGAGGTTCTTTGGGATGTTGCGGTTGCCAATGGCCGCATTGTAGTGCTTCTTCAGCGTTCCGGCGGCCGTATCGAGCGTCAATGGCTCGAGAAACGCTCCCGGCACATCATCGCGGTCAGCAGACACGAGTTTCCACGGCAGCTCCTCTGCAACGTTCTGGCCGTTCACAATGGTTGCTGTGCGTTTTGTGGACGTGAACAGCGTTATGTTCGGCAGCTCTGCCGTGCCCAACTGGCGCTTTGGGTAGATCAGCTTGCCCTCCGGCAGATCGGCGGGCAGATCGGCGGCGTGCGGATTCAATTCGCTCGCATGCTGCATTCCGTAGAGCGTGCGCGCCGTCCATTGCGGGAGCATTGGCTGCTGCTGGACCTCGTAGTCGAGGGTCTTCGCCTTCATGTCGTTGGTCTGTAGGATGGGCAGGACTGGGGTTTATGCACGCGCTACATACGCAACGCAATCAATGTAGTGCAACCGACCAGATACGTCAAACATCAAAGAATCAAAAATACGTCAAAAAATTAACAAATATCGGGAAGGATCAGTACCAGTATCAGAACAATGACACCAGCATACTATCGGTAATCAAAAAAAATACACAATCAACATCAAGGCTACATTACCATATTTTAGTATAAGTAGACAAATAAGCATCAGTAACGATATGCAGATAAAAATATAAAACACAATACTCAATGATACCAATCAATGATGCCCAATTTTTATTCAAACTATCAATATATATTGATGAAAATGTTATCATTAGCTTTGAGTATCTGATACAGAACACCCCGCGTTATCAGTAGCACATAACCATGCAGCCAACAGTGTAGCCATATCAGCACACAATTATATCTCAATACACAATTAATACAATGATATAATCGATACACTATTAACATATAATCAAACAAATAGCGCGTGGTTAGCTTCACTTGATGAACATGATGTTTCCGCGAACCAACTATGCATATACACCGTCTCCGGTATGCACCACTGCATTTACCAAATACGTCAATTGGTTCCAGATATCTTTGCAAATCTTGTGTCCATATGTTTACAGAATTATTTAAAACTTCGTGAACAACCAGTTACACAACGTTGTGTATCTATTATGCGTGTTTGGACTCCGAACAAACCTGACTACGAATCGGGCTTTGTAATTCCAGAGTATACTTTCGACCCGAGAGGTCGACCGTATATGATGAGTTGAATCTTAGTATGTCATTACAATAAATTAAGACGTTGAGGTCCTCCGCCGCCGCTTAGTAGCGATAGTGGTCGGGCTTGTAAGGACCCTTCGTGTCGATGTCGAGGTACTTGGACTGCGTGCTCGTCAAGGTCGTGAGGTGCACGCCCAAGTGGTCCAAGTGGAGACGCGCGACCTCCTCGTCGAGGACCTTGGGCAGCAGGTGCACGCCGATGTCGAAGGGCCCGGATTTCTCGAACTCGGGGAACTGCTTGCGGAACTCGGCGTTCGACGAGTTGAACAGCGCGATCTGTGCCAAAACCTGGTTCGTGAACGAGCAGGACATGACGAAAGAGGGGTGACCCGTCGCACAGCCGAGGTTCACGAGACGGCCCTGCGCGAGCAAGATGACGTGGCGGCCCGAGGCAAGCAGGTAGCGGTCGACGCCGGTCTTGACCTCCTCGTGCTGCTTCGCGTTGTCCTTCAACCACGCAACGTCGATCTCGATGTCGAAGTGGCCGATGTTGCACACAATCGCGTCGTTCGGCATCGCCTCGAAGTGGCGGCCCACAATGATGTCGCGGTTACCCGTCGTGGTCACGAAGATCTGGCCCTGAGGAGCAGCCTCTTCCATCGTGAGCACAGGGTAGCCGGAAACAGCGGCCTGGAGCGCGTTGATCGGGTCGATCTCGGTCACAATGACGCGCGCACCCATCGAGCTCAGCGCCATGGCGCAGCCCTTGCCGACGTCACCGTAGCCAGCAACAACCGCCGTCTTTCCGGCGATCATGACGTCAGTGGCCCGCTTGATACCGTCAATCAAAGACTCACGGCAGCCGTACAGGTTGTCGAACTTCGACTTCGTGACGCTGTCGTTCACGTTGATGGCAGGAACCTTCAACTTGTTGTTGTTCATCATCTGGTAGAGGTGGTGCACACCCGTGGTCGTCTCCTCGGACAAACCGTAGCAGTTGTTCAAAAGCTCGGGGTGCTTTTCGTGCACAAGCGACGTCAGGTCTCCACCGTCGTCCAGAATGAGGTTCAGCTGGCCGTCATTCTTGAACGCCTTGAGCTGCTGCTCGATGCACCACAAGTACTCCTCCTCGGTCTCGCCCTTCCAGGCGAAAACGGGAACGCCGGCAGCGGCAATGGCGGCAGCGGCGTGGTCCTGCGTCGAGTAGATGTTGCACGAGGACCAGGTGACCTCAGCACCCAAAAACACGAGCGTCTCGATGAGCACGGCCGTCTGGATGGTCATGTGGAGACATCCGGCGATCCGAGCACCCTTCAAGGGCTGAGCAGCGGCGTACTTCTTACGCGTCTGCATGAGACCGGGCATCTCGTTCTCGGCGAGCTCAATTTCCTTGCGGCCGAAGGCGGCCAAGGAGATGTCGGCGACTTTAAAGTTGTGGGCGGGGGCAGACATTTTCTGGTTTTTTTGGATCAAAATGTATGGTGGGGAAGGAGAAGAAGAGGAGGAAGGGGTGTGAAAAAAATGTGGGAAGTATGTTTGAAAAATTATGTCGCGATAGCAGGTGCCCGAACCCTGAACACATGTCATCGCTCGTGCATAAATTCGCTCGCCCATTCCCCCATATAAACACGCAGCCCTTCAACTAAAGTAGGCAGGGACGGAATACGAAATCGCGGCGTTTTCGTCAGGGCCGTTGCGAGAAAATGACTCGATGCACGCGGCCGATGCGCGATCTGTAAATTCCGATGGGGTTTTTGTTATAGTGTTGGGCGATCGCCATGTGTTTGTTTATAATGCACTCTGACGGGACATGACGGGTGGCCTGATGGCACTGGATGGCACACCGGATGGGACTCGATGTGGGTCTTTATGGGACATGCTGGGACATGCTGGGACATACTGGGACCTGCAGTGACATCTGATCATGTGTCCAATGTAAACATGCCTCCCACCAACACACTCTATCGCAAGTATAGTTCGACTTTACATAACGAACACCGGCAATAGGCCCCCGGTCAAATAAGCTCTGTAACCTACTTAATAATGGACGTATGTCCTGCCGCACGATCTCGGCCGCTTCGCTTCTGTCGAATCGTCCCAAGCCGTGGGTTTTACCCCATGTTTTCCCGTCATGTTTGGCCCTAGCCCACAGTGCCACCTTGGGCTTCCCACACATACACAGTGACACCGCCAGAGTAAATAGAAACCACAAATCTTTTTTTCGAGCGCCGCTTCAATGAACTTCCGTCGATTGTTGTGGCTCGTCCTACTGTCCGTGCTGACCTTCGGCGCCTGGAACGTCGTTCCGAAGTACGCAGCCGAGCACTGTGCCCAGAAGGGCGCAGCAACCTCGCCGCCGTGCGTGTTTTTCCATGCATTGCAGCACCACTCCGATTTCGTCGTCACGAAGGCCGGTCTTTTGGGTGCGCACGCTAACCGCGCTCTGGACCGCTGTGAGTGGACGCGGGCCGCGAAGGCCCGGGTTTCTGCCACTTCCCAGCGGTTTACCGTCTCCGAGCTCAAACAGTCGGCGAAACATATCGTCGACAATTCGCTCGTGTGGGCGCAGACCGAGCTCAAACCGCGCGCAGTGAAGCACGGACGCGAGCTCTACGTGTTTGCGCACGCGCGTGCCTTCGAGGCGTACGTGAAAACGAGCGTTTTCATGCGCACAAAGGCCGTTCCCTTGCTGAAACAGCACTCTTTGCAGCTGCGCGAGCACGCTGTGCAGCTGTTCTGGCGCACGTGGCACGCCATTGAGACGTCCAAGCTCTACGAGGACGTCGTCGTGCCGCAAGTCCGCAAGATCTACGACACAGTGCTGCTGAAGCAGGAATCTTCTTCGAACGACCAGCCCACGGCGTCCACAGCCATGAAAACGGACACGAAGCTGAACATCCAGACCGTGCCAAACGCTGAACCCACTGATCCGCTGGAAAAGGCCGCGTACGAGCCATCCTCTGCCGCTTCTCCGCTGAAAATCGCGACGGTTCCGAACGCTGAGCCCCGAGACCCGCTTGAATCCGCAGCGTATGCAGCTGGATCGAGCACCAGCGTCGAGTCCGAGATCATTCCGCCGCCCGAGCGCCCGTCGGCCGAGCCGGAGGTGCCTGAAGGCCTGCCAATTGGCGCTGAACCGAAAGTCTGGTTCAAGCGTGTGCAGCGCACTGTAGAGCAGGCGAAGCAGCACCTCGAAGAAGATGCTCAGGATGCACTGAATGCCGCAATTGAGGCGGCTCGGCCGGAAATTATGGGTCTGTTGCGCGAGATTGCGAAGTTTGGCGACAATGCCGTGCGCAATATGACGGCTAAGGTCGAGCTTGTCGAGGAGCGCACGAAGGAGTCGCTCAAAATCAAGAACAAGGACGTCTTCCCGCAGTACGACACGGATATCGAGCAGATCACGGCGCTAGCCCGCGCGGTGCGCGATCGGGCCGAGGTTCTCGCCAGTGATTCGCTCACAGCGCTCGAACCCGTGCGCTTAGTGACGTTGGATGCGATCGACGACTACTTTGACGTCGTGTTGAGCGAGGCAGCACGTGAACTCACGGGCGGTAGCGATGAGTGGGACGGCTGGAAGGAGTACCACCGCCTGAAGCAGGACGTCAAGCAGCACCGTGCCGACATTGAGGCCCATGAGTTCGATATGGACGCCGTAAACAACGCGCTGCACGAGTCTCAGGCCGCTTCCGTGCTGTTGGCCCAGGAATACGCGCAGCAATTGCAGAACTTGCGTGCACGCTGCCAGCTTGTGTTCCAGGAACGCGAGGCTGTGAACGAGAACAAGAAGAATGCCACCGAGGAGGTGCGTGTCAGTGAGGAAAGTGCCAGTGAGGTGCAGGAGGAGAGTGCCAATAAGGTGAGTGCCAGTGAGGTTGAGACACCTACTGAGGTTGAGACTCCTGAAGCTCGTGCAGCTGCTGAGTCCACTCAGGTCGAATCCACTCAGGAACCCATTAGTGAGCAGACTATAGAACCCACTAGTGAGTCTACTCAGGCTAGTGAGCCCACCCAGTCTAGTGAGACCACTCAGGCTAGTGAGACCACTCAGGCTAATGAGCCTACTCAGGCCAGTGAACCTACTCAGGCCAGTGAGTCTACTCAGGCCAGTGAACCTACCCAGGCTAGTGAACCTACTCAGGCTAGCGAGTCGAGCGTGGAGCCCACTAATGTGGATGCTTCCGACTCAGAGACAACCTACATCGACGAGGAGTACGTCGACGCCGTGGTCATAGAGGGCGCCGACGGCTCAGAAACCGTGTACGAGGAAATCATCGACGTCGTAAAGCCGGCCCGCACGGAGACCGAGGAGAACCCCACTGTGTTGGACTTCCCTACTGAGGACGTCAACTTCGAGGAGGATGCTGTCATCGTATGAACAGCTTAATTATTATTACGGCCGGGCAGCCACGAATACCCATAATGCGTGCGGAGCGAAGATCGCTGCGCAATTAAAGTAGAATATATATTAATTTTGAGCGTAGAATCATCAATCAGTATCGTTGCAAAGCTGCAACATTATGCATTAATCCATTGGATCGTAAAATTGTATCGTAAATCCAACAGCTGGCTTGTATAATCTTTGGAGATATTTATGTACCTTTGACATATATGCATACTTTGAGCAGATACTATACATTTGATCCCATAAATTGCCTGGAACACATGGCTAAGTTTTGACCGCAGAGTCACTAAAGGCGGTATGTATGATCTGATCCCGTATCATCGTAGCGTACTTAGCACAATGAGGGCTAATATGTCCCAAGTCACCAAATGACTGCGCGAATATGCTTTCGGATGGAACCACCACTTATCACTAGCTAACATAACGTGTATAAATTTCTTATCCATAGAATCATATTCAAATAACTATGTATGCATAATTTGATCCGTACAATACAGATATGGACAGCTCACCACTTCCCAAACAGCTGGATCAGCGCCATGCCGATAAACAGGCTGGCCAGAATAAACACAAAGCTCATGATGTAGAACATCCAGCCGAGCTGCGTCTCTTTGCGGTACTTCTGCAGCCTCGAACCGACGTTGGACATCACACTCGCCGTTTTTTGAATGGCGTCTGTCGTTGTGCCCACTAAATCAGAGTCCGATTCGAGCTTCTTCTGGAAATCAAGCGCGTTGCGCTTGATTGCTGCGACCATTTCGACAAGCTCGCTACTCAGGTTCTCCTGCTGGTACGAATTTACATCGAGCTTGTCGAATCGCTGCCTTACCTGGGGCTTTTCGCTGCGATTCGGCTTCTCGGTTTGCGAACTGCTCGGGTTTAAATCACTATATAGTAGATTAAGCTCGTCGATAACCGACACAGGCTTCTTTTTCGAGTCTCTATTGCTCTGGGCTGAGCTGTCCTGCTGCTCTGTGCTCTTCACAGTGTCAGAGATGTTGAATTCAACACTCAAAAGCCGATCCTCGATCTCAAGTCTATTTGAGTCAGCTAACAGCTGGGACCGTCGAGCCTTCGCCAGGTTCGTCTGCGCTTTCAGAAGCCGAAGGTACACAACCTCCTTGTCCTGCGACAACGAGTCCACTAAAAGTTGCGACGTTTCTGCGTCCAGCGCAGCCGCAATGGCGGATTTCGTGCCAGCACTCATCGCCTTCGTGGGAGATTTCAGATCAGACTTGTTCGTGTTCGCAAGTGCGCCCTAACCCGCGGCGTCTCATAAAACCTGCATACCCACGTCAATTAAATGACATTTGTTGCACTTACGTACATTATATTGGGACGTGCACCATTGGTTTCACCTCATAGTTTTTTGGGGGGAAGGAAGAAAGGAGTGCAAGCGATTACGGCGGCCCACAGCAAGTAAATTCCCAACGGGAAAAAAGAACCGCCCCTTGCTCATGGTTGCGCGTGCATCCCTGCATACTTTCCCCCTGCATCTCTGCATCCGTGCATATTCACATTCTTTGCATGGCATTCCTTAAGTCATAATTAATTATATCGTAATTTCTGCTGCAGCCCTCGTACATTATGCACCATTACGTTTACCGCCAGTTTTTTTTAAACGAGAGAAGTCAATTCCCCAAATTCTAATTAATTATATTTTGTACTTTGTTTGGTTTTCTCTTTATTGGAGCATAATAAAAAGACACGTCGGTTGGTCTGACTATAATTATATCTCTACTTGTTCTATTCAAATATACGTGTGCTCATTTAAATCTGATGCCCGGAAAAATGGTCCTGATTAAGAGAGCCAGGGCGTGCATTACTGGATCTATAATAAAATAGGGGACCTGCAGGGGGCCAAACTGCATTTAGCAATTATGGCGGTCAAGCGTTGGGGCGGCCCGAACCCGGTTCAAATCAATGGTAGATGCCGGATATTCGTAGGCCGAACGTTGTTCGACGACCGTGACCGTCTTGACGGGATGATACAATTCGGTCATCGTGCTCACTAGCGTGTCTGTGACCGTGCGCGTAGCGAACTCCGTTTGCGGGATCAGATGGGTCGACGTAGCAGTTTCGACAAACGTCTTCGTGACATCCTGCACCACCAAAGTAGGCGTCACGCGCAAGTAGGGCGGGTTAGCGTTGCGATTCTCATCGCAGGGAACAGGAGGTGGTGGTGAAACGCGGCTGTGGTCCCACGCATGCTTGTTGTTGTCTGCACAGGGTTCTCGGTTGTGCTCTCCATGTCCGCAGTCATTCAATGTAGCGCCGAATCCAATTCCATGCCGGCCAACACCGAAGTAAACTAAATTATCACGCATGGCCGGCCCCTTCAAATCGCCTTCAGCACCGTGATTCATAATATTCAGGGTCGGCGCGCCGGTGGGCAGTGGAGTTGCACTTACAATCGGAGGTGACGTAGTAGTTGCATGAGACTTCGTAGAAGTTGCAGGCGTAACAGTTGCAGGACATGTCGGTTGTGCGAACGCGTCTGCGAGTGTGTTTCGTGCAGGGAACGTTCCCGTAGAGTCTGCAGCTTGAACGACATCAGGCGACTCCGTCATCGTGTCGGCGGATTCTGCGCGTGCCAATGCAAGCAATACTTGAACGAATAATACACTTCTCATTACAGTAGGCAAGAAAAAAACAAAGCAAGAATATTCAAATTTAATCAAATTTGTGAATCAATCCTTCCGGACAGCCAGCACATCCTTTATATAACCAATCATTATAAGAAAAACCCACCGACAAATTCAATAGTTTATCTGGCTTTTCAGTTTACGACAAGCTCGATCTCGAGCTTCTTTTCTAAAAAGTTTCACCTTGTTACAACTGGTAAATTTTTGGTCATCGCAATGTCCATCGCAATGTTGAGTTATCGAATCGGAATGGAGAGTGGTGCACCTTGCAGCAAATAATATCTGATTAATTACATATAATTTTTTTAGATAGCCCTGCAGTTGGTTTGTTTCTTGCATTTTGTGTGTTGTTGTTGCATGTTGCATTTTTCTATTTTCATTCCATTGATCTTTCATTTTGTTTTGATTTCTATTTTTTTGTTCTCATGATCTGGCGGTGAGGTGCGTCCCATGCACATTGTGAATAAGTAATCAAAAAAAGCATTCACGGAGATGCGTCAAGGCTAATCGAAATCTGAACGGTATCTCTAAAGTGTATCGATCGATATGCAAGATCCCAGGGCGAGGAGATTCGCGTTAAAAAACCAAGCTAGAAATAACTAATTTTAACATAGACATAAAAAGGTAATGTGGCAATTCTGTTAAAGGAAATTAGAGCGCGGATTATCTGTGATCGGATTTTTGTTTAAGGTTTGCTAAAACCCTCAAGCCTCCAAATAGTACCCTAGACCTCGGCTCTCACCTAATTTCCAGGATTGTTTAAGGCAACATGTGCAAGTCACTCAGCTGACAAAGAAATGGGAAGCGTGCGGCTTGCTTTGCTGGAAAAATCATGTCGTCTCACCAGGCTTATGTAAAACATGGCGGCAATTTACCGGCGCATTTTCTGGCCTGACTGCTGGTGGAAAGCAATGCAAAATACACTAGTTAGCCGCGAGGATCTGGGAGAACCGGCCTATTCCCGGTAAATGGCCCTTAACCTTATCGATGAAGGGTCGTTGGCCTGCCTAGCCCACTTAGTCAGGAGCTTGCGGCAAGCCCAGCACGTTGAGGTCAAACCTCAGCACCCTCGTGCGGGGCATGCATATGGGCTGACCCACCCAAGCGTGGTTCTGGGCAAGGCACCGTGCATGCACAGGCCCACCGATGGCGACATCGACGGTCGTCACACACATCCCTGCACCACGGGCCGCCAGGCACCGATGGGGGCTCCTCCCACCCCCAAAGGTATTGCCCGAAAAAGCGCGCTTATTTTTCACGGCGTCGATGTAGGTATGTACTCGGCGGGGTAGGAGCGTTGGGCAAGGTTGACGTCTCGGCCCTGTGATCCGGTGGATGTCTGTATATAAACCGCCTGCGAATCACCTGGGCCACCGCATCTTTGTTCTTTTGGTTTAAACAAGCGCGCAAAGACTCGATAAAAATCCCTTTTGTCTTTTTTCATCTCATCCCCTGCTGTTGACAATGTCTCTCTACACCGAACTGACGACGCCGAACGACATCAAGTACAAGCAGCCGACCGGTCTCTACATCGGCGGCGAGTTTGTCCCCTCCGTTTCGGGCAAGACCTTCACCGTCGAGAACCCGTCCACGGAAAACAAGATCGTCACCATCAGCGAGGCTGCCTCTGCTGACGTCGACCGTGCTGTCGAGGCCGCTGAGGCTGCTGCCGACGTCTGGGAGAACATGACTCCCCACGACCGCAGCAAGGTGATTTACAAGATCGCCGACGAGCTCGAGGCCAATGCCGACTTGTTGGCTGCCGTCGAGACCTGGGACAACGGTAAGACGCTGAAGATGGCCCGTGCCGATGTGGACAACGCCATTGCGACGTTCCGCTACTACTCTGGTTTCGCCGACAAGATCACCGGATCTGTGGTGGAGACCGACAACGACCACTTCAACTACGTCCGTCGTGAGCCCATTGGCGTTTGCGGCATGATCATCCCCTGGAACTTCCCGATCCTCATGCTTACATGGAAGATCGCTCCTGCTTTGGCCTGTGGAAACACCGTGGTGTTGAAGAGTGCTGAGTCCACTCCGTTGACTGCGCTTATTTTCGGTGACATCTGCAACAAGGCGGGTCTCCCGAAGGGTGTTGTGAACATCCTGAGTGGCTACGGTGAGGCCGGTGCGGCGATCTCCGTGCACCCGCGCATCAAGAAGGTGGCCTTCACCGGATCCACGGCCACGGGCCGCAAGATCATGGAGGCCGCGGCGAACTCGAACCTCAAGAAGGTCACGCTCGAGCTCGGCGGTAAGTCGCCGAACATCGTGTTCGACGACTGCAAGTTCGACGACGCCGTGCAGTCTGCGCTTATGGGCATCTTCTACAACCAGGGCGAGGTCTGCTGCGCCGGCACGCGTCTGTTCTTGCAGGACAAGATCCACGACAAGTTCCTGGAGGCCCTCAAGAAGAAGGCCGAGGCGTTGACCGTCGGCGACCCGTTCGACCCGAACACCTACTACGGTCCTCAGACGAACAAGCTGCAGTACAAGAAGATTCTCGAGTACGTCAAGAAGGGTTTGAGCGAGGGTGCCACGATCCTGACCGGTGGCAAGCCTGCCTCGGACAAGGGCTACTTCATCTCGCCGACGATCTTCACGAACGTCAAGAACACGGACACAATTGCCCGTGAGGAGATCTTCGGTCCTGTGCTCAGTGTCATCCAGTTCTCTACTGTCGAGGAGGCCGTGAAGCTCGCGAACGACAGCGACTACGGTCTGGCGTCGGGCGTGCACACGACAGACATCAACAAGGCGATCTACGTCGCGAACCACCTGAAGGCCGGCACCGTGTGGGTGAACACGTACAACGACATCCACTACCAGCTGCCGTTCGGTGGCTACGGCCACAGCGGTATCGGTCGTGAGTTGGGCGAGCAGGTTCTGGCCAACTACACGGAGACGAAGACCGTGCGTGTCGCGGGCATTATGAGCGCGAAGCAGGCCTAAGTCGACAGTATATCTCGATTTTGATCCATAGAATTATTTATAGCACAAAATCATCCGCATTCAATCTTTAGACTACATAGTTACTGCTGGGCACTTAGAAAGTGGAAGCCAGCTGCATCAGGTACTTAAATCGAGCAAATACAACGTTGAGTACTTAGAAAGTAAATGTATAAATTTGAGTACAAATTAGGCAATGTTGGGCACCTACATGTTAGGTATATGAAACCTTGTAACGTGCGACTTCCGCGTTCCGCATTTCAATTGTACCTTCATGAATACACTACATGCAACCTCCTATGTACATCTTAAATTAGTTTGATCCAATCGCGGTAAAACAGCATGGTATATGTTCAGCATTATAAGTAGCACCCAATTTCTTTATTTGAAGATATTCGATATGCATTAGATTCGCGCAACTTCATGCAGTTCCATCGTTTATAAATATAGAACACATCAAAGCTTAGCTTTTTATTCATCCAAATAAAGTGTTTAAAGGGTCATCCCATTCCTTACAAGGAATATTTAAATTCTACTTTCCAATTTGTATATTGATCCGTTGACTTCTTGCATTGTGATAAGAAAACGACGATTGGGCAAGGGCTCCTCACTCGGTAATTAAAAAATTGGTGGAACGCGTCGATCAGCGCTGATCAGATGGAAGATGACCCCCATCGCGCGACTCTCGAGGTAAGGCGGCTCTATTCGGAGTATGAGGAGGAATTGGCCCGAAAGCGCCGCAAATTAGAGGACCCGCACGAGGACCGGCGCTCGTTCGACGCAATGATCTCCCAAGTCCAGGATCTGTACGACGAGCACGTTGCGAACACGAAGAACGCGCGTATTGTTGACATGGACCAGCGAGCATTTCGCGAGACGTCGGAAGTCGTGCTCGAACGCATGCGCAATCAGCTGCGCGACGAGTTCAGCGATATGTCCGTCACCACGATGATCCATGCATTGCGCTCCTCTGCCACGGAAATGGGGTCCGGCACTACACTGCTGCGCAAAATGGGCAGTGTGCTGTTTCGAGGTAGCAGCTTTGCCTCTATTGCGCCTACACTGCCGACTCTGGGCAATGTGAACCGCCGTGAAATACATAGATCAGCCACTCGGCGCAATGACCGGCCATTGGGACCAGCAACGCACGCGCAGGAGTCCGAAGAGGCCGATCTCGAGTCGGAAGCGGACAAGATTTTCAAGCAAACGCAGGCGAAAATTCTGAGTGCGGTTCACCAGTTCGAACACGAACATTCATCGGACGGCCAGACGTTGCAGCTGTACCGACTCGTATTCGACAAATATAATTTTGTGCGAACTGTTGAGAACTTCTTCGCCGTGAGCGTGCTTGTGAAGGAACGCAAGCTCTGGCTGGATGCCGATAGTGCAGGACTGCCAATTGTAGGAATCAACCAGGAGTCTGAATCGAGCGAGAGCAGTGAGGGTCGGCACCAATTCAATCTTAATTTCAATGCCAATGTTTACGCACAACAGATGGCTGCATATGGCGACGAGGAGCCCATGATCCAGCGTACAGACTACGATAATGAGTAGTGCGATAATGAATAGAGTATTTATTTACACCACATCAGAAACTGAAAAATCGAGCAAATCAGGGTATTCATAATTGCCATGAAATGCCCAAATATTACTGATTCTTTTGAAAAGTTGCTCTGAAACTAGCAATCTAAAACTATCAATTAATGTCTCAAAAATTTTGTGAAATATTCTATAAACTGCCCATACTTTATTTTCATGCGCATTCAGATGAGGTTGGTCGTGCTTATATTTTGCTCACGAGGACAAGCGTCCACGCGAGACCGGATTAATTCCGCTTTTTGGGCTAAAGCCCGTGGCCTCTCGCTCTGCTCGCGATATTTCTTACACCGAGCACCCAGAACAGTGGACTGGGGTGTCCCACGTGACCCTCACGCTGGAGCTCGGATGACCAATCCGGACTTGGCAAAACTGCGATCCAACCCCTATCTCAGCATCTATCTACGGTCCAAACTCCAGTCAAAAAAAAGAACAAACCATGCTTGCCCGCTTCGCCCGTTCTCGCTCTGCCGCTTCTGCGCTCTCTATGCGTGTGTCCATGCCCGCTGTGCCCCGCATGACCGCCGTGCGATTCTACTCCGACGACAGCCTCAGTTACGAGGACTTTACAGCTAAGTACGAGAAGGAGTTCGATGAGGCCTACGATGTCTATGAGGTCCAGCGTGTCCTCAACAACGCCTTTTCCTACGATCTTGTGCCTGCTCCCACCGTCATTGAGCGTGCGTTGCTTGCTGCTCGCCGTGTGAACGACTACGCTACGGCCAGCCGTGTGTTTGAGGCCCTCAAATACAAGGTCGACACTAAAGAACAGTACCAGGCGTACCTTGACGAGCTCAAGGACACTCGTGAGGAGCTCGGCATCACCTTGCACGAGGAGCTGTTCGGCGAGCAGGATTAAAGTCTTCTAATCATCCTTTGATCCACTTTCCTCTCTAAAAAATGTACTAACTTAACTAACGAACTCTGCGAATCTAGATGGATCGATACTTCGAAATAGCAAGAATAGATCGCGAATAATTTATATGTACGGAATGTAATTTCTCCTGCTATTTGAAAACATTTCTTAGGATGTGCAGCTAATGGTTGCATGAACAATTGTCTAATTAAATTAACCACGTTATAACCACGTTATCAGCCATGGCTGAAAAATGTGGAGAGGTTTCTGGGTGTGGAGGCTGTTTGCGGAGGATTGTGTGCAGAAGAACGTTGGGACGTTTAATTTGCCCATCTGCTGGCCTCATCTATCTCAGCTGTCTCAGCCTGAGTTTAGCGCGATTGCGTCCGGCTTGCCGCCTCTGCCGTATCCCGTGCCCCATCCCAAATCAACCATCCAGATTCAAAAGAAATCCATTGCAGATCGACCTAAAGTAAACGATGGCTGGAGCTCTGCGTAAAGACCCTGCGATCGAGCAGTTCGCGCACATGCGCGCGAACTCTCAGGAGTACTTCCGCCTCACCCGCAAGGGCGGCCTTTTCCTCTTTGTCGTGGTCGGCCTGATCCCCGTCGGCCTTGGCTACGTCTCTTATCATACACACGGCCAGATCCAGCTCGCTGGCAATCGCCGAAACCAGCCCTTGATGCGCTCATGGCCCACTCCGAGCGGCCTCCTTCACCAAGGTGCCGCCGAGGAGGCCAAGGAGGAGTAAATGTGCCAAACCTATTTTGCATGTAAACTAGATGAGCGCTGATGCTGGCCAAGAAGCTTCGCATGAACTAGCTTCAGAAGTCGGCTAAGCCAGGAACTACATAGCTTATGATCATTAGAAAATTCGAAAACATTTGGGGCGCATGAGTACATATATAAACGTGCTAATATAAACATATATGCAAATAATTCCTGCCACCAAGTATGAAGACCAGATTATGCGCTTTCGTCATTTTGTATTTTCTTGTGTTCACTATCATGTATTTTTCTGCAGTTGCATCGAATTTGTATTGATTTTTTCTCTGCTGTATCAATTTGTATTATTTTGTATTATAACTATTTGTGTGATTTTGTTGTGCACAGATGTCTATGTGCGGAGGATTATTCATATTTGTTCTTTCAGTGTCTATTATTTTCCATGCTCAATTGCTGTGGCAAACCAATGTCAATTGTCGATTGTACATTATACGTTACGAACGTCTGCAGTTATTGTATATTATACGTTACAAACTCTTGTGGTGACTTCACTCCGCTGTAGCTGTCTCAAATATTTTTTTCTGTTATGTATGTATCTATGCCGTTGGCTGAATTAAGCACGGTAGCGTAACCACTATTACTGCGACCGTGGTTGGCCTGCCCGGCGCCCGCTCCCACTACCCATCTCGACGTCGATCCCTTCCCCAGACCAGAAATCCTTACCGTATCTTGGCTCGATCAACAAATCAAAGGGCTTTGAATTACCACTATTTTCAGTATGTTCACCACTGTCAGTAGATCTGCTGCGCGGTTCTCGGCCGTCGCTGGCCGCCGCCAGGGCCTCCGGTTTGCGTCGAGCCTGCAGACACGGCCGGCGATGCCCACAGACTACCCGCTGCCGTCGCAACAGACTCCACAGAACGCAGCCGACTATGCGCTGCTCGGCATGGACGCCATGGCGAACTGGGCCCGCCAGGGCTCGTTCTGGCCGGCCACGTTCGGTCTCGCCTGCTGCGCCGTAGAGATGATGCATGCCTCGGGCCCGCGATACGATAACGACCGCATTGGTCTGATCTTCCGAGCGAGTCCGCGTCAGTCCGACGTCCTGATTGCCGCCGGCACCCTTACAAATAAAATGAGTCCCGCATTCCGCCAGGTCTACGACCAGATGCCCGAGCCGCGCTGGGTCATCTCGATGGGCTCCTGTGCGAACGGCGGAGGCTACTACCACTACTCGTACTCTGTGGTCAGAGGTTGCGATCGCATTGTTCCCGTAGACGTGTACGTGCCGGGCTGCCCGCCGACGGCCGAGGCGCTGATGTACGGCGTGTTCCAGCTCATGCGCAAGCAGCGCGAACAGAAGATGGCTCGCATGTGGTACCGGAACTACTAATTATATATTGTCTATAGAAAAACTGAGATGACTTAGAGGTTGCACAATAAACACAAACACATACGAAAACGTATAAATAAAATGAAACAAGATAATGAAAGTACTTAGAATAAATCAATTGACTGCTGGGTATTTTGACAAAGATGAGATCTAATATGGGATTTCCCGATGTCAATTACTTCACAAGAGATGATCTATAGACCATAGTGAGTAGCTGCTACCAATTACTTCACAAAGATAAGATCTCGTATGACGGCTACAAGGGACAAATAGATCACTTGACTGTTAAGATTTACTAGATTGATAAATACGAGATCTGATATGAGGTTTATAAAGGGTAAAAAGATCAATTGACTGCTGAGTATCGACAAATATGGATCTAGTTTCTGAAGGCAACCATATCAATTGACTGCTAAGGTCTACATTGATGAGATCTAGTATGTATTACTTCGCAGAAGATGATCTATAGATCATAATGAGGAGTTGCTACCATTTACTTCACAAGTATGAGATCTATTATGACGACTAAGGGAATATCTGATTCTACACGAGAGATAATCTATCTATAAGATAGACGATGATGACTACCCACCATACAAAGATGAGATCTGATATGACGACTATAAAAGCGCTCTGGCGGTCTACGGAATTCGACAGATATGAGATCTACTCTGGCGGTTATGAATGCGAATCAAGTTTGGCTAGCTACCACTCAATTAAGGTTTGATTAGATTGCCAAACGACCGTCTGAATGTAGAATTAATGTCACGGAAATAAATATAGTATAAAATTAATGAGAGGATCGGCTCTCACATCGGCGTCTCCAATGCATCCATGAAGTCCCACTGCACGTCCAGGTCCAGGTCCGCGGGACCCCACTCATTATTGCTGATGAACTGCGAAATGAAGTCGTTGCTGAAACTCTGGTCCTGGTCTGCATTAAAGGCCGGCTGGTCCTCGTGCGTGGAGAGCTCCGTGCCCGCGAACACCATGGCGTCCATGGTGTCCGGCGGCGTCTGGTGATGCATAGATGCTTGCTGAGCCTGCTGAGCCTGCTGTTGATGGAGCTGGTGCTGTTGCTGCTGAAGCTGCTGTAGTATTTGCTGCTGCTGTTGTTGCGTCTGTTGTTGTTGCGTCTGCTGATGTTGCATCTGCTGATGTTGTCGCTGCTGCTGCTGCTGTTGCTGCTGTTGCTGAGACTGCTGCTGCTTCTGACCCAATTTCGCGTCTCTTTGCTGCGCGGTCACAGGCGAGCTCTGCGAAGGCTGCACGGAGCTCTCGCGCTTGCGCTGCGGCGGCGCCAGCGTCGGTTTCGGCACTTCGCGCGTGCTCATGTGCAGGGCGAGCTGGCGCTTCGGCCCCTTGATGGGCTGCGGCCGCGACGCCCAGACGTGCTGCACGGGCTCGCCCTGCGGCTGCACTTTGTTCAGCGCGATCTCGTCGCCCGAGCTGTGGAAGCTGCTGTTCTTGCCGCCCGGCCGCGCTGCGTCGAGTGATTTCTGCGTGCGCGGGCTCGGGAACGGCAGCACGGACTTTTCGAGGTGCGCCGGCATCGGCGGCATCGGCCCGAGCGGCGGCGGGATGTCCTGCAGCAAGTCGAGCGGCAGATCGCGCGACACGTCGTAGGACAGGTCCGTCGGCATGCTGTGCGACGTGTCTGTGAACGAGCGCGAGGCCGCGTACTTGCCCGTGTTTATGTTGCCGTTCAGGTTGCCGTTCATGCTGCCATTCATGCTGTTATTCATGCTGTTGTTCATGCGGCCCTCGTTTTGCGTCGATCCGAGTCCGTAGTGGCCTCCGGCGTTCGCCGGCGGCACGGAATGCAGGGACTGCCGCGACCGCATCAACGGCTGAGGCATGTCGGCCATCGATGGCGCCATTGGCGAGTCCGGAGTTATTGGTGACGTCCACTGCGACTGTTGTTGCTGTTGCTGCTGTTGCTGTTGTTGTTGTTGGTGTAGCTGGTGTTGCTGCTGCTTCAACTGATGCTGCTGCTGCTGGAGCTGCTGCTGCTGGAGCTGGAGCTGCTGCTGCTGGAGCCTCGCGTTGTGCCGGTGGTGGTGGATCGGCGCGCCGCTCGCCGACACGGTCATCGTCGTGGCCGGCGCCGGCATGGCCGACATCGGCCGGGCCTTCGCGGCGGCGGCAGCGAGCTCGCTGCTCGCGCGCGGAATGTGCGACGTATTCGCTGCTAATGCGCTATTTGCCAATGCGCTGCTTGCCAGGGTGCTGCTCGAGCTTGCGCTGCTCGCAATGCTGCTCGCAATGCTGCCGCGCTGCCACGCCGCCGCGCCCTCGTGCTCGGCGGCCGTGATCGACAGAAAGCCCTTGTGCTCGGACAGCCACGAGTGCGACGCGATCTCGGACATCTTCGCGCGGTTCTCGGGGTCGACGACGAGGATGCGCCGCAGCAGATCGCGCGCCTCGACGCCGATCCAGTCGGGGAACTTCAGCGGCGTCGTCGCGATGTACTGGTACAGCTTGAAGATGTTCTCGGAGTCGTGGTTGTTCGGATCGTCGTCGAACGGCAGGTACCCGGCGAGAAACGTGAACAGAATGACGCCGACGGACCAGACGTCGGCCTTTTTGCCGTCGTAGTGGTACTCGCTGTTCACGACCTCCGGTGCCGCGTAGCAGGGCGAGCCGCAGCTCGTCTTCATGAGCCGGATGCCGCTCGACGTGCGGAACGAGTTCGCGAAGCCGAAGTCCGAGATGAGGATGTTGTTGTTGCTGTCGAGCAGCAGGTTCTCGAGCTTCAGGTCGCGGTGCACAATGCCTTTCTGATGCAAGTAGCTCACGCCGCTCACGAGCTGCGCGAACAGCTTCTTCGCCGTGCGCTCGTCGGGGCGGCCGTTCTTGTAGATGTAGTTGAACATGTCGCCGCCGCTCGCGTAGTCGAGCACGATGCCGATGTAGCTCTCCGTGCGCATGAGGTGGCGCAGCCGGATGATGTGCGGGTGCGAGCACGACTTCAGCGAGTTGATCTCGTGCGTGACCTTGTTTTTTTGCGCCTCGTCGACGCCGCGCAGCTTGTCCTGGCGGATGAGCTTGATCGCGTACTGCTTCTTCACGCCGTTCGTCTCGGCCCACGCGAGCTTCACCTTGCCGAACTCGCCCTCGCCGAGCGTCTGCCCGAGAATAAACTGGCCGAGCCGGTTCTGCCGGTGCGGCCGGTGCTGCATCCGGCTAATTGAGCTCAGCCGCGAGCTCACGGAGCTCGACGACGGCATGGGCGCCTCCGGGGCCAGCATGTGCGAATTCGCGCCGCCGGACGGCGCCTGCACGGGCGACTGGTTCACGGGTTCCACAGCAGCCGGCGACATTTCGTTTGTCACTGTCTTTTTCTCTCTCTCGTTGGTGGGGTATATACGGTCAAACTGGGAGGGGAGAGGGAAGCTGCCAAGGAAAAAAAATCAATCCCCGCTGGAAACTGGCCTGGTTATAAGGAGAGACGGGGTCCTAAATGAAGGGAAAGCAGGTCAAATATGGTCGGAAGGCGGGCGCGGGTGCTTCTCTACTGGGACCGCCAGTAAAACAAAAACAAAGGTGTGGGTGTTTAGTGCGTGCGGGTAGGCGGTGTCTAGCTGTGTTGTTATGTTTACTTAAAAGAGAGGGAAGGAGGGAATGCATGCTTACATTAGCCCTGTCCCTAGGCTAATATCAATACCATTCCAAGCAGTGCGTGAAATGTATAAATTGGGAACTCGCTTATCTCATCAGCGCAGCGTTTTGGTAACCACCTTTTAGCTTGAGACGCACATTTCTGATAATCGCGGCTCTGGCTCGGTTGCGAGGTAGGAGGGATTAGGAAAGGAAAATGCCTTGAATTTATATGACCACAAATTGACACTAAAAAAATCTTTAGATTTATTTCTATTTATGAACATAGACTCGCACCAAGAGTGTTCCTGGATGCCCCACTCTTTTCTTGCACTGTCCACACGCGGGGTTATCGCTGGAATGCACACCGACGCGAACAATGCATGGGGGCTAGGGCGTGTTCATTTTTGGATGAGCCATCACCAAAAGAATCAGATCTCATGTGCACATCCCAGAGAATGACGTCGGCGGCCAGCCGTAGACGGCTCAGCGCACAAAACGGGAGTTCACCCGTATTCCGTATGTGCCGGACTCGACGCTGAACACGATCGCTGGCAGTGAGCGACCCTTATCGCCCGGCTTGAGGAACACTTGCTGCGTCTCCCCTAGATAATAATACCAGCTTATTTCCGACTTGCTCAGGACGGAAATGACAAACAACCTCAGCGTGTGGCTTAATTGTCAAAATTCCGTTGCGGGTACATTACCCTAACCATGTTGTTCTGAATTAGGCTTCCCAGCGGACCCACCAAAAGTTTCTAAAAATAAGCTGACTCGTGTGTGTGTAATTTACGATGTGCCTATTTAGACCAAATACACATCATTATTATCCACGTTAAACTAAAACTAGCTTTTCAGTGCTCGCGGACACTAGCACGCACGTATAACATTTATATTTAGAATTGTCCATGGCCGACCATGCAGTGTGTATAATTTCTCTTGTGATTTCCAGATTACAGGTGTGTACCTTTTTTGAGAAGGGAAGGGCTTATTTGAGAATTTCATGGAGTCCGAACTCAACAGAAGGGTTGTCTCGACGCGTATTTTGGTTGCAAATTCGTCAGTTCCTCCCAGGTACGATGGAAAAATATCGGATATTGTAGGGATCACACAGATAGCATGTGATAGGAATTCTTGGTAGCATGCATGACATAATCCAGGTAAAGTACGGATGTATATAGCCGCACCGGGAGTATCAAGAAAAGCGATATTCTGACATCGAGTCGTGCTCAGACGGCGTATAAGAATATCGAACTCCGTCGAATTGACAAAGTACTCAAAAGATAAGATTCGGCCGGTATAAACGGGCGTGGCTTCGACTCAACACAGAATAAGTTGTCAATATACATTATTATGTTGAATTAAGTATTTGTGACTCAATAACCCTCAATTATTTCTCCTTTTTTTCCATATTCTTTTTCAAATAATATCTAAAATCGCGGATATGGAGCTAGGATGATAAAACGACCTGAGCATGATGATAATGATGGAAAGAGCAGCCTGTTCCTAACCACGCAACGCCCCAAGTATTCTGGATCCACAACCGTGAGAACGACAATAGACCGACAGTAATTAAAATATTTCATTTGGTTATTTTTGGAATTAATTTTTGGAATTAATCCTTTTGCCAGTTTTTTTGTGGCCGACTGTCATACCTAATAGCTAAAACTGGGCCGTGCAACATGGACGAAGGATGCAGTCATAGCCGAGCCGCGGGTGAACCGCAGCTTGAGGCATTCGGCTATGCAGTCCGGCTTCAGCTCGCGCGAATCCTCCAGCAGTCTGAGTTCGATCCCATGTGCGAAAAGTGCAATAATACCAGTCTGCCCATGTGCTGTTTAGACTGCGATTATATTGGCTGTCCGCATCATTCCGATCATGAACATAACCTCGCTTGTTGTTTGGGCACTGATTACGAAGGGGTGTTGTGGTGCTTCAAATGCCGCGATGTCGTTGTTGATAAACGATTCGAGCACCAACGTATGAGAGAGGTGGAGCGAGCATTGGAAGTACCACAAAGCGTTCGTGATTCATTACATGGGACTACTAAATCCGATCTGGATAGCATGAGCACCGGTGCAGCGATGGCAAGTCTTCCTGCTCCGGAGGCCGGTCTCGAAGGTACGAAGCTACCTAGTTATCATGCACATCTGGGGTTACGCGGGCTCGTCAACCTCGGTGCAACCTGCTACGTGAGTGTAGTCCTTCAGTCTCTCGTTCACAACCCGCTCGTGCGAGCGTTCTTTTTAGGCGGTGGCCACCAAAGGGAACTGTGCTCGCGGACTAGCTGCTTAGCATGTTCCGTTGACCGGCTATACTCGGATTTTTTTGCATCCCCTAATGTGATGGGTTACGGTATCACGGACATGTTGATTTCTCTGGCTGAGAAAAAGCCCGTGATGGGAGCCGGATCCACGGAACAGGACGCGCACGAGTTTTACTTGATGCTGCTGAACGAGCTGCACAGTGCACACATTTCGTCGCCTCATTTAGGAAACAAGTCTGAGGATGTGACCAAATGCAACTGCGTTGCGCACCGCAATTTCGGCGGCACCGTTGAAAGCAAGCTTTCCTGTACATGCGGGCAAGTCACGAGAAGGTGGGAGCCGATTGTGGACCTTGGCCTCGATCTGAATCCCGATCCGCGTGCCGGCGTGACGACCATAAAGCAGGCGCTGCGGCGGTTTACGATGTCGGAGATGATTGCGAACTACACCTGTGAGAACTGCGGCCTTCAGAACACTACGGCTAAGCAGCTCAAGCTTTCCAAGCTGCCGCCCGTGCTGATGATACAGCTCAAGCGGTTCAAGCATTTGGGCGGGAAAGGATCGATCAAGGCAGACACGCCCGTGGACTTCGGGCTGCAGATCGATATGGGCCCCTACACATCCGTTGTGCCGCATGGCGGCCAGCCGAAGGCCAATGGTGCGAATGCGGATCAGAACGGTAAAGAGAACGGAGCCACGCAGAACGGGCATTCGCGACGGACGAGCGTCAATGCGGAAAGCGAGACGCACGCGCACGGCTCGCTGATCTACGAGCTCTACGGCGTGATCTGCCACACGGGCACGCTGGACACGGGCCACTACACCTGCATGATGAAACACAGTTCTGGCCAGTGGTACCACTTTGACGACGTGACGGTGACGCACATCGACGTGAACACGGTCCTCAAAGCGAAGGAAGCATACCTGCTGTTCTATGTGGTTAAATGGGCGATCTGACGAGCATACATATTTCATAGCACTGAAGCATATCTATTATAGACCAGCACTAACCATACAATCTATTATAGACCTATACAAAACAAAAAAATACATACAGTCAAGACATGAATCGCAATAATCGACACATATGTTGAATCGCATTAATTGACACATATGTTGAATCGCAATATTGACCATAGCATACAATTAGAACATCTATGATTTAAACCAATCCACATCTATGATTTCAAATCAATGATTTCAAATCAACAACATCGAAATCCGTCAAATAATTTTCTCACTTGTTCCTGCCATATTAGTTCGATCCATATTAGCTATTGTTATCATTTTGTGGTTCTAACCCACGCGAGGTCAAGGCAGGGGCAGAGGACGCACACCAGAATAACAACCCCAGGTCACTGCACAAAACCACACCTCCACCATCTTTTTTTTCTTCGGAACGAGATGCAGCAGTACTATTCGCGAGGAATCAAGAGCCTGGTGCTCCGCCACGGCCCGCCTTCGTACGACGAGTTCGACAGCCTCGTCTCGCCGAGCGAGCCCGCGCGGGTTGCGCTGTACAGCCCGAACGGCTCGGCGTTCGCCTTCTCGACCGTGAAGGAAACGAAGGTGCTCGACCCGGAGACGCGCAGCGAGATCTGCGTGATCCCCGAGGCCGCGGCGGACATGTACTTCAGCCCGCTCGGCAGCTATCTCGTGACGTGGACGCGGGCAAAGAAGGACGCGGCCACGGGCAACTGGGTCCCGAACCTCAAGATCTGGTCCGCGAAGAGCGGCGAGTTCCAGTCCGAGTACGTCCAGGTGAACCAGGGCAGCTTCCGCGGCGGCTGGCACGTCCAGTTCACAGCCGACGAGCAGTTCTGCGTCCAGCAGGTCGGCCAGAAGAACCTTGTGGTCACGGAGTGCAAGTCCGAGGGCGCCTTCAAGAACCAGAAGGCCCGCATCGGCTCGCTCAGCATCCCGAGCGGCATCGAGGAGTTCGGCGTCAGCCCCGGCCGCAACCCGTCCGTCTCCGTGTTCGTCGCGGCCTCCGGCAGCAAGCCGGCCTCGATTCGCGTGTACAAGCTGCCGAGCCTCGCGCACCCCGTTGCGCAGCGCACGTTGTTCAAGGCCGAGTCCGTGCTGTGCCGGTGGAACAAGCTCGGCACGGCCCTGCTGGTCGTGGCGCAGACGGACGTCGATTCGTCGAACAAGTCGTACTACGGTGAATCTACTCTGTACTTGCTGAGCGTGAACAGCGGCGCGGATCAGCGCATCATGCTCGCGAAAGAGGGCCCCGTCTACGACGTCGCTTGGTCGCCGGAGTCCGATCAGTTCGGCGTCGTCTACGGGCTCATGCCGGCGCGCACAAGCTTCTTTGACACGCGCGGAAACGAGACGCTCACGCTGCCGTTGGCGCCGCGCAACCACATCAAATACTCGCCGCAGGGCAAGCTCGTGATCGTCGCGGGCTTCGGCAATTTGCGCGGCAACATGGACATCTACGACCGCACGCAGAACTTCGCAAAAGTCGGCGAGATTCTGGCCACAAACTCGTCCTTCTACGACTGGAGCCCGTGCGGGAAGTTCATTCTCACGGCCACGACGTCGCCGCGGCTGCGCGTAGACAACGGCGTCAAGCTCTGGGACTACCAGGGCCGGCTCCTCTACGTGCACGAGGACGAGGAGCTGTACAGCGTCGGCTGGAAGCCCTGGGAGTCGGCCGAGGCCGCGGCGCGCGCGTCGGCGAAGATCGTCGCGGCCGCCGTCACGCCGCACGAGAGCGCGCTGAAGCAGCCCGAGGTCAAGGAGGAGGCCACGAAGGCCCAGGGCGCCTACGTGCCGCCGCACGCGCGCCAGTCCGGAGCAGCTCCGAGAGCCGTGCGGACGCTGTACGACGCAGCGCAGCACGCGCCGCCATCAGCGGGGTTCCGCAACAACCGCGCAGCGCCAGCGAGCAACGGCGCGGCGGCGGGCAACGGCAATGGCAATGGCAACGGCAAGCGGCCGGCCGGCAGCTGGCAGCAGGCACAGCAGGCGCAGCAGGGCGGCGCGCCACCAGCGGACGTGCCTGTGGGCGGAGCCCCGGCGGCGAAGCCCGAGGAGAAGCAGATCCGGTCGCTGGTGAAAAAGCTGCGGGCGATCGACGAGCTCAAGCAGAAGCAGGCAAACGGCATACAACTCGAGGTCACGCAGATGCAGAAAATAGACAGCGAGAAGGACGTGCTGGCAAAACTCGAGGCGTTGGGCTGGTCCAACGACGAGTAGTTTGTGCGTCCTTACTCTTCATAGCTTTGCATGTTGATGTGTTCGGATTTTTGTCTGTAAATAAATAACACTATATACATTAAGGCACATTAGGCAACATTCAGGCGAATACACATCAATACACATGCAAACCACATTAAAATACATTGATGCAAATACACTGCGCCCTTTTAATGATGAACTGTTGTGATGAACCGTTGACGTCACTAGTTTTCAACTGCCTTGGTGCGCAGATCGGTCGTGACAAGACTCGAGGCGATCTCCTGGTAGTGTCCCGGCCGTGACGCCGACTTGTACAGAGAGTCCGCGTTCTCATGCGGGTGGAAGCCCGTGAGTTTACACGAGCGAATCACGGGGATGCCGGGCGGATCCGTGAGCCGGAACGCCGCCCAGGAGGGCTCGTGCGCGGGTGCACACACAATGGCAATGGCTTCGGGCAGCATCAGCTGGTACGACGCATGCGTGTGCAGATCAACGCTCGACATGAAGCATGACTGCGAGGGGTGCGTGTGGATCCAGCCCAACAGAAACAGGTCTCTCTGGTCGACATACTCGAACAGCTCTTCCTCGTTCGTCGTCGCACACGTATCGGGCGTCGACACCTGGTGGGGAATGAGCAGATCCGTGACGAAAAACGCATTGCGCTCAAGCTTGCCGCACAGCATACCACACGTCTCTAAATTACTGCGCGTGTTCGGACCGGCGATTTTCAAGAACTCGTCCCGCAAAGTTTTGGGCACAAACACATGCCGCAGCGACTCGCCGCGCTCGTTCACGGCCGTGCTCGGAATGGATGCCGGTACTTTATCATTACTGAAAACTTCTGAGCTGGTGGGGACGGGGCTGGGTGATAAACTGGCGAGCCGACTTACGCGCTGCGAATCGAGGCTCGGGTACTGCGGAACGTCCACTAAGCTGGGAACCTGAATTGATCTGATGCTGCGCGGTGCGGCTATTGTGCCGGCCTGGATCGTGTTCGGATCAAACTGGACTTCTTTCTGTGGATCGTCCACGGCATTCGCATACAATTCAAGCTCCTCCTCCAATGTCAGGCTCTTTTTCGCATTAGGTGCCGCTTTAGTTGGGCTCGAGTCGGCTGATGGTATGAATTGCGGTGATTGACCGGAAACCTTTGCCGGGGCATTTTTTCGCCGCTCCAAGATGCGTTTCTTCAGCGACTCTGATCGCTCAATCGCAACCGGCAATTGGTTATATGCTCTTTTGTATTGTGTCTTATTTGTTGTAAATCCGGAATGGGTTCGCAGTTTGTTCAGTATAAGGTCGCAGAAGCGCAGGTACAGAACATAAGCTCTCTCTAGATCCTGGTCCTCGGCATCGTAGATGCGGGCCTCTCGAAGCAGCGTTTGGCTTACATGCAGCCACGATGCAAATGAAATACGTGTATTGAAGGTATACGCATTGGCCTCTGAGCTCAGATCGGCGATAGAGCTCATAGTGCCTGATCTATAGGCAGCTGAATTTCGGGCTTCCCAAAATACAGTTCTCACTGACGCACTTACCCTAGCACATCTGACATGCAGGCCTTGGCCATCTTGAGCATTCATCACGAAATTAACAAATTCTCATATAATTATAGAATAATAAATATCCGGATAGCATGAGTACGTTCACAATAAAAATAATTGATTCGTATTACTCGGGCTCAAAGGAGTGTGTACCAATTTATGTACGGGAATATCTCTTCTATGCTTACAGGGCCGACAATGAATAGAGACTTCTCCAATTTGTGAAGATTTCGAATTGTTGCCTGTCGCCACCATTTTTCTCCTTTTAACATGGGGACTTCGCTAGCGGAAAGGAGTCTTTTCTTTGTGCGAGGCCCAAGAACTCTGTAGCTCGGAAAATTAATAGCATCTTGTGAAGATATATGTTGAACAGAACTACCCTTTTCATCGCTGTCACGAACTTTGGTATAATCGTATTGCATCCGCTCAGTATTAGGTGTATCGTCACATGCCTTGTTAGAAGTTTTTCTTCTTACAGAGATGAATGCTCGATGGTAGTCAATGCCGCTTTTGAACAAGTCTCGGTAAAGCCACGGCAAACAAAATTTGAACTCACGACACTCGATCGGTATAAATTTACTCGAGCTCAATGTCCTGCTGAGTTGAAGCATCAGTTTTGTAACTGCATAAAGCTCGAGAGGCTGATGAAAACTCGAGAGTCTCAAGTTGACACACTCATGGCTGAGCTCCACGATCATTGGCTTGAACCGCGTAATATCATAGGATCCGATCCTTCTCAATGAAAGAAGAATTCTTTGGAATTTCGCCGCGACGGGATAGTTAACAGACTCATCGGTCCATCCGGCAAGACATAGGGGGACTTCTTCACTGTCTACTGCTTGGAGTATATCTGCACCGCCAATGTCAAACACCTTGTCATTCCATTTTTCCAGCATTTCGCGCAATTTCCTGCAAATTTCTTTGATTTTTGTGCCTTTAGGTACCTGCCTGCTCGCAATTATAAGGTCAATTAGCAGCTCAAAGTATTGTTCCTCAGAGTTGATGATTTTCTCAGAATAAATGCCCGAGAGGATCCACACACAATGCAAATAAACAAGGGAGTTGCCCACATATTTACTCATGAGCAGCTCCACGAGCCCATAAACACGCTGAGATGCTTCAAACTTCGAGACCTCTACTAAGACCTTGATAATTATTAGCCAGGACTCTTCCGTCTTGCTGGGAGTTATCTTTTTGGAAATTATGAGATCGACTGCATTGTCAAAAACTGGCTTGTGCCACCAAATGCGAGCCGCCTTGGCGAAATTTTCCAAGCCTTTAGCCGATGAGAAATCCAGCGTCCTTATGAGTGCATACAAGCCTTTAGACCTTCGAAAGCTCTTTATTCCTCGGAGAGCTGCATTTATATGACTAGGTTGCGCATTGTTCGTGATCAAACCTTGGAGAACTTTGACGAACCATTCTTCGTGTAGCGGTGGGTCGCAGAAATTTAGAGTTTTCAGTGAAAACTTGGAATCCATCATGAGAGTCCATGGGCTCTCGACATAACCGACCAGTGTTCGCTGGAAGTAATTTGCCGCTGTTGAAGCCATTTCCCTGTCTGCTTTCGAGCATAGTCTAGCGAGTTCTTTGAGTGCACCGGTTCTATAATCCTTTCTCACAACCGCGTAATCATGAATGGCATACTGCATAATATTTCGAACATGCTCCCAAGGTACGATGGATGCATTTTGCAGAAAATAATCTACCATTCCATGAAGGCAATAGTTACGAAGATGACTATTGGAATCACTCCATATGTTCTTGATGTAACTGTCATACAACAACTCTACCGTGTTTCTCACCGAATCCGTGGAGGGCATAACCTGTTCTGCATCAGCCAAATAATCCAAGCACTTTTCAAACAGCTTCATGAGCACAACCGTAAGAGCGAATCTTGGGGTTCGCGACTCCAGAAAAAGCAGCTCGAACGCCATTTCTAGAGCTCGCTGCGTCTCCGTAGCTCTATCATAGACTCCATTCACGCCTTTCTCTGCAAGCTGTGTTATCATGTCTTCATACACATCTTTATTAGCACGACGAAGAATTTTCAAGCGGTCTATCATCTCCACTTTGTCGAATTTGTCATCAATCGCTTCAACGCGCAAATCGACGACGGAAGTCATATCGATTCTCTCACTACATTCTGCGATACTCTCGATGGCGTTGATAATATGTTCGGGACTCAAGTTTCCGTTATCCATTGTTTGACTGAGGAGTTAAACGAGCTCCCGAATAAAAAGGTTTATAGTTTACAGAACCCTGGGACCTCTGCATGCATATACCACTCGCGTCAATCCTAATACGGTATATCAGTCAGTAGGAAAACCGCCCTTATTACATAATCACGCATACACTTTGAACAACCATGTGTATGATCATTTTTGTATTCAATAATAGTATTACCTTAAATATTGTTTTCGACTTATGTACTTAAGAAGTCTTTCTAGCTTACTCGGCGCTGACCTCCTGGCCTTCGAAGTCCTTCAGGCCAGCAGTAGCCTCCTCCCAGCTAACACCTTTAACCATCTTCTCCAGAGCAACAATGACGTCGTCAATGGGTCCACGCTTCTGCTGAGTCGAGTCACGCTCCCGCAATGTGATGGTGTTGTCCGCCACGGTCTGGAAGTCAATAGTCAAACCGAACGGCGTTCCAATCTCATCGTTGCGAGCATAGCGCTTGCCAATGGAGGCAGAAGAGTCGTCCACCTTTGTGCTGATTCCAGCGCTGCGCAGCTTGCGCGTCAGAGTCTTAACCAAGGGAGCGAACTTCGGGTTGGAAGACAAGGGAACCACCAAAACCTTGGTGGGCGCAACCGACGGCTTGAATGACAAGACCTTGCGGCTGCTGTCCTCGGGGCGGGCCCAGAACGCGTGCTCCATGAGCGCATACAAGCATCGGCCGACGCCAAATGAGGGCTCGATGACCTGGGGGGTGTATTCACGGACGTGCTCCGTGCGCTGGACCTTCGAGATCTTGACCAACGAGCTGTCGATCTCGAACTTGTCGCCGCCGATCGTGGCGTTGATGGCGCCCGTGCTGCCCAGCTCCTTGCTGAGGTTCTCGAGCTCGCACTGGGTCTGGGACTCGAGCCAGTTCGTGACCTTTCCGGCGTCCTTGCGGAACTTCGGTCCGAACTTCTTCTTCTCGATCTCGACCTCCCACTTCTCGACGGTGATGGGCGTGTCGAGCTTCTCGCGCACGACAAGCTTCTCGTTCGTGCGCGCAGAGTGCACGCTCAGATCGTAGGCACTGCGGTCGGCACAGCCAACGCACTCGATCCAGCCGTAGGACGTGTGGAGCTCGCAGTCCCAGCAGTCCGCCGCGTAGTGGGCCATCTCATTGGCCATGTGCTGGCGGAAGCGCATGCGGTCGTGGTCAATGCCGATCTTGTCCATGAACTTGTAGATGCGGCCAATGAAGTAACCCAAAGTCTCATTATCGACCATGCCCGTCTTGACGGCCTCACCGAGGGTGATCTTGACAATGGCCGTCGAACCGGCCTGCTGCACCTCCTTCGGCAACGCATTGATGACGACATCCGCAACCTCCTCGAAGCGCGGGTGGTTCTTGTTCTTCGGGTCCACAAAGTGCTCGATCTCGGCCATGAGGAACTCGCGCACACGCAGCAATCCGGCGCGCGGGCTGATCTCGTTGCGGAAACTCTTGCCGATCGAGGCCGACGCGAAGGGCATCTTGAGGTTGTTGTAGTCCAAAAGCTTGTTGAAGTTCAAAAACTGGCCCTGCGCCGTCTCGGGACGCAGGTAACCCTTCAGGTTGCCGCTGGGCCCGATCTGCGTCTCGAACATGAGGTTGAACTCGACGGGAGGAAGCAGGTCGCCGTTCGTAGCCGGGTTCTTGATGCTGTACTTCTTGATGATCTCGCCCAACTCAGCGCCCGTGAAGTTGTCGATCTGGGCCAGCACTTCTTCGTACTCCTTCACAACGGCGTCGTCGAGCTTGACGGCCTTGATCTCCTTGACCTTCTTCTTGCGCTTCTTCTTGTCCGCGTCCTCCTCGTCGTGGATCGACAGGTTTGCGATGCCGCGGGCCTCTTTGTCTCCCTTGAGACGGGCTTCGAGCACCTCCTCCACGAGGTGATCGGCCCGGAAAATCTCTCCCGTGGCCGGGTCCTTGCTCATCCAGTCGCTGAACTTGTCGACGTGGCCACTGGTCTTCAGCACCTCGGCCGGCGTGAGGGCAGTGCAGTCGACCTCGAGCATATCCTCCTCGAGAATGAAGTGCTTCTTCCACACGTCGAGCATGTTGGCCTGCAGGGCGCAGCCGGCCGGACCGTAGTCGTAGAGACCGGACACGCCGCCGTAGATCTCGAACGACGGGGCGTAGAAGAACCGACCGCGCATGACGCTGTCGAACTCCTCACGCGAGAACTCCTGGTTTGTGGGCCGCTCAGACATGGCAGTTCTAGTTTTGGGTCTTACTTGTGGGAAAGTTAAGAGTCTAGAAGCAGATTTGGGTGCGAGGAAACGGGACCGGAGCTGTTGAATCAACCAAATCGTGGTAATATTTCTCAGCAGTTACACCACTCTTTTGACAAGTTTAGTGATACAATATGGTGTGGTGCCGATCTGAGGTTTTGGGTCATACCCGTTACCAGCGTCGTGGCTTTATTAGTCATTTTATCCGCCGCGATCTGTAATCCCCATCATGTGCGTACCTGAAGGCGTAAGTATGCTGAATATGTGGGTTGCCAAAAAAAATTATAATAGTCCAAGTGGATCAGGCCAGAATTGTGAGTTTCCTCGTTAAGTGCCTTTTTTATTCAGTGGTAAAGCTCTCAATACGTAAGCAGCTTCTGGCCTAAATCAAAATCGGATCCGCCCTTGACTGGAAAAGTTCGCTTTTCTGATACCAGCAATCTATGGTCGGCAAGCGGCGCCCGCATAAGACCAAACCGCCCTATAAACGCATTGTTGGCACCGGAGTCCAGTCTGCAGATGAGTCGGCTGCTCAATTGATAGCAGAGATCTCGCTAGACTCGTCGCGCTCGAGCTCTGCTTCAGTGCAGAGCAAATCAGACAGCAATTCGGAGCAGGAAACCGAGGGCGATGCGTCGGCAGGAGAGCCGCCACTCACAAAGAATGGGAAGCCGTCGATGCATTTTCCATTAGAAATAATTGACATGATCTGTGAGTTTTGTCCCAAAAAATTCAATTTATTGCTCGTGGATAAACGATGGAGCATAATGGCCGTTCGGCATGTTTACGCCGAGCCGAAACTCACACCCGTGAATTTTCCGCTGTTTGTGACTGCAGTGAGCGAAGATCGCGAATTAGGCGGCTCCGTCAGATCGCTGGATCTGGCGAACATTTCGCAAGTCGGTCGGAACTCGATGGTGTCCCGGCTTCTACGGCGATGCTCACCGAAGTTGGAGATCTTTGTGGCGCCGCAGTCGCATTTCGGCTATGCGCCCATGATCTCGCTCGCAGCGTGCGAGCGGCTGAAGTACCTCGATCTGAGCCTCGTGTCTGAGAAGCTCGATCTTCCTCAGCTGTTTTCCACGATCCAAAAATTCCACGACCTCGAAGTTCTGTTTTTCCCGCGTTCTTCGATCCAATGCGAGGAGAACGCGGATATCACCTGGCCGCCGAACCTTCGCCAGCTCGGGCTCAGCGGCGGCTTCCCCGCCCGGTTCTTGGAACAGACCGAGTTTCCTGCATCGCTCACGAGTTTGCGCATTTCGAACTGCCCGTACCTCACGACGGGCTCCCTGAACAAGCTGCTCGACAAAGTCGGGCCGCAGCTTTTGCATCTCTCCCTCACATACCCCGTCCCGAATCTCAGTGCGACGGCCATCGATTTCGTGCTCATGCAGTGCCCCAAACTGGAGACGCTGCAGGTGAGCGTCGACTACATTTCGAGCGCCGCGCTGGACCCGGAGCTGATTCCGCGGAACCACCCGCTGCAGCAGCTCTCGATTCTGACCTCGGGGCTCATGGGCCACTCCGACAAAATCAAGCCGAGCCACATCCTGCTGGCCACGGACGAGCTCGTGCACCTGACGCGCGTCAGCGTGAGCATTCTGCTCGGGTGGAAGCCCGAGAGCTCGTCACTGAACGGGCTCGTGGAGACACTCAATGAACGCGGCGGCGGTGTGTGGCTCCTCTAACTGAACATAAACACAAAAGGACGTAAACACGAGCACCGTCCAGATTATTTATTTTGCTTACATATGTACCACTAGAATCTGCATTGATCCAATTTCCCATAAATTTACTCAAGCATGGAAAAGTCCGTTGGTAGCCTTAAATTGATCTCCCCCCTTCTACCTCCCAGTGCGCTCTGCACTTGGGCTACATATGATTAACCCGGCCATATGATTATGCGAGCCCTGACTCCGGCCATCTCCACACCCGCCGAAGTGTTCCATTTCCCTCGGCCCCCCGATCCGGCACTCACTTCCGATTGCGCCCAAGAGCTGGAACTAATTTCGTTGCGACGCAGACCATGCAACCCGACCGGCGGTCCAGCCAGTCCCCGCGGCCGTACCGCGAAGGCAGCCCGAAAATCGGGAGCATCAAGCGGAGCTCGTGGAACGCGGGCATGGCGGCGGACTTCGCGCAGATGGCGCCGCCCGGCTCGCCGGCCGCCTGGCACGAGCACCGCAAGAGCTACAACCGCGACCGGCTTGGCACCGGCGGCGCGCGCGAAGACGCCGCCGCCAAGTTTCCGCGCATCGCCGACGAGCTGCGCCGCGACGTGCACACGCCATTGCGCTCGCGCTCGCCCGTGAAACGGTGCCAGCAGACGCCGGGCCTCGAGTCGATCCGGTCCGTGAGCGGCTCGGCCACGATGCCCGGGATCCAGATCGACGACACGCCGATCAAGTCGGCCTTACGCAGCAGCACAAATAGCAGCAGCACAAATAGCAGCACCGACGGTAGCAGCGCGACCGACCTGCACCCGTTCAAGTTCACAAGCACGTACATCACGCCGAACGCCGCACGCCCGTCGCGAACGAGCGCCAGCAAGCGCCGCGGCCACCATTATAAGCATAGCAGCGTCTCGCTGAACTTCTTCCAGGAGCCAAAAGAGCGCGCGCCACTGGCGATCCCCGTGTCGCTGGCCGTGCCGACGCTCGCCGAGTACTGGCAGAGCGTCACGAAGCCGCAGGCCGCGAACCTCGCGTGGTGCGGCGCGAAGCTGTGCGTGGCGCTGGGCTGCTACTGGATGGACGGGCCCGTGCACTCCATGGCGCTGCTGTCGCACATGCTCGCGTACGAGACGGTCGTGAGCACGACGATCGCATTAGTGGCGATCCTCGCGAACTTCGAGGTCTGGAGCAAGAGCAGCCTGCGCCTGCCGTTCGCGCTGAAGCGCGTCGAGGTGCTCGTGGCGTTCGGGCTGTCCGTCGTGCTGCTCTTCATCGGCGGCGACGTGATCTCGCACATCATCCAGGACCTCGCGACGGGCGGCGACGCGCACCACCATAGCGATCATGCCCCCCACGACGGGTTCGTCAGCGTGCAGGGCGTCGGAATGAGCCACTACGTGCTCGTGTCGCTCGCCATCGGCATGACGCTGCCGACGGCGTGGCGCGAGGGCACGTCGAACGTGCTTGCGCTGAGCACCGTGCTGTTTGCGCTGCTCGTGCTCGTGATCCCGCTGTTCCCGCACCAGCTGTCGTCGGTCGTCGACACGGTGCTGCAGCCGGCGATCGTGGCGACGATGCTGTACGTCGGGTACACGTCCTCGAAGCTGTTCGGCGGCATGCTGGCCATGTCGTACGGCGGCCCGGACCGCAGCAAGACGATCAGCGCGCTCGTGATGAGCGACCCCTGCGTCGTGCAGGTCGAGGAGATCAGTCTGTGGCAGGTCCACTACGATCTCTGGCTCGCGACGATGCGCATCACGATGTCCGGCACCGTTGACGACGAGCGGCGCGTGCGGCTGCAGGCGTCGCGAGCCGTGCGCGAGGCCGTCGACGTGCAGGACGTCGACTGGGAGACGACCATCGAGATCCACCGCGCCGAGACGGACTACTTTTAACCCAAACACTTTTGATCACCGAAGTACAGCTCAAAATACGGCTCAAAAAAGACATTACTCTACTTCTGATCACCAAAATACGTGCTGAAAAACCAACACATGACATTATTCTTATACTTCTGATCACCAAAATACATGCTCACTTAACTTATACTTCAACTACCTAATCATTCTTATTACTTCCGAATTTCTTCGGATCATTCAGATTCTTAGATCATTAACATCATTCTTCAGATATTTCCCCACTGTTCTCAGATATTTCCTCATTGGTCTCAGATCATTTCATTGTTCAGTTCTCAGATATTTCATTGTTCAGTTCTCCGATATTTCATTGTTCAGTTCTCCGATATTTCATTTTTCAGTTCTCCGATATTTCCATTGCTACATAAATAATTAGTACCGCCTTCGCTCCGCCGCAATCTGTATGGCAATCGCGCGCCGCGTCGCCTCGTCGGCCTCCGCGTACACGGACGGGTCGATGCTGCTCAGGTTCGTGTGCACGGAGTGCATGTCCATGACGGTCGTGAACATGACGGCGCCGCGCGGTGCGCGTTTGCTGACCTTCTCTACGCGCGAGCGCCCGGGTTGTGTGATTTTCGACACGAATCGCACGCCCGTGTGCGGATCAACAATGCCCCCCGAGTATTTGCCGTTTGTAAGTGTATAGTTCGCACGGGCCATCGAGTCGATGCGGCCGCGGTTCAGGTGCGTGTTGAATTTCGACGCTGACAGGCTGCTCGCGTGCACGAGTTTTGCATCGGGCTTGTTGAACTCGGCATAGGAGCCAAGCTGCCCGGCATTCGCGCCTTGGCCGGCTCCTCCCGCACCGTAGATGCCATTAGACGTCTGCTGCTTCAGCACGGACTTCAGGTTGCTCTCGTAGATGGCCGCCGAGTCGACGTGCTGCGGCGCGTTATACCACGCACAGTACTGGTTCCGGTCGTAGCTGATGCCCTCGGGCGGCACGTAGTCGTCGGGATCGGCGATCTCGTTCGGCGTATGGCCCTCGGCAATCGCCTGCTCCTCGTAGTAGTCGTCGACGACGCGGCGGCCGCCGACAACGACGCGTGCCCCGAATTCGCGGAAGATCGATCGCGCCGTCACGACACCAAGCGTCCGGCCTTTGTATGAATGCGGAATGACCTCGCGGTCGATGAGGTCGAACTTCTCCTCCTCGGACAGCTTGACCTTCAGCAGCTTGCGGTGCCGCTGGAACAGCAGGTACGAGTCGCGGAAGCCGATGCAGCGCGCCGGTTCCGTCGCCAGCATGTATTGTCTCTGGCCCTTGCCGAGAATGTGGAATGTGCGCAGCCGGAACTCGCGGCCGCCTTTCAAGAACCCGAGCTTGTCGACCTTCTCCTCGCCTTTCGGGTCTTCGGGCAGCATCAGCTCGTCGCCCTCGATCGCGAAGGGCTTTCCATCGGCATCCAGCGGCACTTGCACGGGCTGAGTTCGGTTCGTTTTGGGCGGCTTTTTCTTGCCGGATCCGGGAGGCCGACCGCGCTTGCGTTTCACGGGCTTTTCTTCGGGAACGACTTCCTCTTCTTCGGGCTTCACGGGCTCTTCCGTCTCTTCCTCTTCTTCGTCGTCATCGTCGTCGTCATCGTCATCGTCCGGCGCCACATCATCGTCGTCCAGATCATTGCCGTTCTTCTGCTCCTCGAGATCCTCCTCCTCATGGTAATCCTCATCCTTGGAGTCCTGCTCCTCGATGTCCGGAATCTCGTCGTCGCTCATATTCAGTATGGGTGAAGGCAGACTCGTGGGACCTTACCCAAATATCAAGAATCCACAAAGGACCACACCTCGCGTCGATACCATCCATGATGAGTACATCAAAGAACAATAAACTACTCTAAGTTTTGCGTTCAGCGAAGATACATTCTGAACTAGCCAAGTTAGATGTGATGATCTCAATGAACCAGACATCAGGGGCATTAACTGCTGCATTCAACGTTTGATAGTCGTGTCGAAAGCACGTCTTTATAAAATAACAATATCGATTAGAATAATTTAAAATGACCAATATTCTGGTGCTGCATTCTTTATTTTTTTGTAATGGTCCTTGTTTTTCTTTTCTTTCTTTTTATGCTTTTCTATGTTGCTAGTTCTAAGTTGGGAAACCATCGTGATGCAGAAAGTTATTTTGTTTTATGTACATTATCAACGCCCGTCTGCACAATGCTAATGTGGGCGACGGCTTTTCTGCGTTTGGGACGGTGGTGCGGTGCGGTGAGATAGGGATGTGTGGTGGTTACATGGGTATGCGCATCATGGAAATCGCCAGGCCGTTTGACCGGGTACGCAAAGCCTTAGTTAGTAACGCGAGATCGGCGGATCCTTTACCCCGACACATCTATCTTCACGCACACGCCGAAATACCGCTGAATGGCACCCAAGAAAATTTGGGTTGATGGATGCTTCGATTTCTTTCATCATGGCCACGCCGGCGCTCTGAACCAGGCGCGCGCGTTGGGCGATGAATTGATCGTCGGCATCCACACAGACGAGGCCATTCTCGCAAACAAGGGCCCCGTTGTGATGAACCTCGACGAGCGTGCGTTCGCCGTGGATGCGTGCCGCTGGACCACGGCAGAGGTGTGTGATGCCCCGTACGTGACCAGTTTCAAAGTGATGGACGCAAATGGATGCGAGTTTGTGGCCCACGGCGACGACATCACGACGGACGCCAATGGTAACGATTGCTACCAGGAGGCCAAAGATGCTGGCCGCTTCATTGTGTTCAAACGCACACCGAACATCTCGACCACAGATCTGATCAACCGCATGCTTATACGAACCACAAACCATCATGAGGAGGCCAACACGGCTTTCCTAGAGAGCGACGAGGCGCAGTCCCGGTTCCGCATGTATGCAAAGGCTGCTGATGCGCGCACGCAGTATGCTGGCGTTTTTAACGTGAAAAATGGCAAGATTGTCGAGTATGTGCACCCGCAGTGGAAGGCCACGAACATTGTGTACACCGAGGGCACGTTTGATCTGTTCCACTCGGGCCACATTGAGTTCCTGAAAAACATCTACGAATGGGTCAAAAGCCGAAATAAGGAGTACAAGGTCGTCGTAGGCCTGAGATCTGACGAAGAGGCTAATAAGATCCTGAGCGACGGCCGGCCGATCATGAATATATTTGAGCGGGCGCTTTGCCTGCTGCAGTGCAAGTACGTCGATGCCGTAATTCTGAACCAGCCGTTCGCTGCTGATGGCGAGGCTCGCATCCAGGCCGTCGAGCAGGCGTTTGGTTCGCATATTGTGAAAATCGCACGGGGCTGCAAACGAGAAAACGCGAAGGACAAGCTCGTTCAATGGGCACGCGAACATGGCATGCTGCTTGACATTCCACCAGGCAAGTATGCAAAACTCGACACAGAGACCATCATACAGCGCGTGCTCGGGAATCGCGCACAGTACGAAGAGCGGCAGCGGAAAAAGGGAGTCAAGGCCATTAATGAGCGAAATATGGAGCAGGAGGAACGGTCCAGGAACGCCAGCAAAGCGGCATAATTCACATTTCACTTAAAAAACATATATACATCATAATACATTCGGAAATTTTTCACAGCATTTGCAAATTAGATCGACTCAGAGATTCTATAACATAAACTAAAGGCATTAGCCGAAATCTAGAAAAAAAAACTAAGATCAGATCTACCCTAGTACTGGATTCGTACTGGTCGCTCCGATGAACGATCAGATCTGGTTAGAGATTTCTTTTTGAAGAAGAATGTTGGCCAACCGCGACTGACGTAGTATATTTCACGACCTTAGGGCAACGTCAGAAGTCGAGTTTTCCGCGCTTAAGCCCTGGACTTACCCTAGTTATGTAGTGTGGAAGCACTCCGAGAGAGGCATGTGTCTGAAAAGAGGCACGCATTGGGACGTTTCGACGGTCCCGTTCCCCGTTTTCTATGCAAGCCAGCACACCACGAGAGTGCTAACCACCACCATCTTTCCCTGGAGCGGGCGGAACTATAAGGGTGTCTCGCTTACAGAGTTCTCAATTCCCACCCCCCTCGACCACCACCACTCCATACCGCCGGCCCACACAGAAGCAGTAGCACATCACTAGGTAGACGCAGCTCTCACCAAACATCACCCACTGTAAAAAGCAAAGCTCGTAGCGCCCGACTTAAGTGGTAGAACTCCGTGCACCTGAGCTGTACGCCACTCGTGTACCTAAAAACATCTTTTGGAGCCACGGCAACGTTGAGGAACTAAATCAGCTACGCTCCTACGGAAGTAGACTCCCCCAAAAGGCGTTTCTTTGTTTTTTTTAGACCTCTGTGTTTTTCAAACCCCTCCTCACCGGACCTTGTATTTTACGGCAAGAATTGTATCTTTTTTTCTGCAATTTTTGAGGTATATCCACCCCATTTCCTCTTTTTCGCCTGCCACGAAGTCGCAGCTTGATTGCTTACCTTTCTTAATTTCAATATGCCTGAGGGACATTTCGACGAAACGCCACAGCCGACGGCGCGCAAGAACTCGATCCTTGTGAAGGACGAGAACAGCGCCAGCAAGGTCAACATGAACGCCGCGCACCCGCACTTTGTCGAGCAGATCCTGCCCCACCGCTCGCCGTCCGGATCGGACGCCGCGCCGCCGCTGCCCAGCTCGGGGGCAAACAGCTCGAGCTCCAGCATCTCGGGCGTCACCACGGCGCAGGACCGGCTCAACAACTTCCACTTTGGCGGCGGCGCTCCGTCCGGCGCAGCGCTGGCCCAGGCCCAGGGCGAGGCCCAGACTTCGCAGCCTCATGCGCAGCCGAGCGTCCCCGGATCCGCGCCGAGCAGCTCGCGCAACCGCCAGTACCCGCCGCCGTTCCCTGGCCTCTCCTCGGGCCCGACTTCTTCTGCTGGCAGTGAAAACCGGCCGTCCTCCCCGGCTTTGCATGCCTCTGACGACGCGGCATCCACGGGCAACAGCAACGGCCAGACGCCGTATGCGGGCCGCGCGACGTCGAAGCAGCCGAGCGATCCGCGGATCCCGATGGACGACGGCAAGATCCACATCCTGATCGGCGTCACGGGCTCGCTGCACGTGTCGAGCGTGAAGTCGATCATTTTGAAGCTGCAGTCGATCTACGGCGAGCGCGTGGCCATCCAGATCATCGTGACGCCAGCGGTCGAGAAGATCGTCGCGTCCTCGTCAAAGGAACACGCCGCGCATCCGCCGCAGCAGCCTCAGCAGCAATCCCAGCAGCCAAATGCGGCCGGTGCGAGCTCTCCTACTACATATCACGACGCGGTGGCGTCACCAAAGACCACTACACCACCTCCACAGGGACAGTCACAGGCACAGGGACCAACTACGCCGCAATCGCAGCCACAGCAGCAGCCGCAATCGCAGCCAGCTACCTTCAAGGAGAAGCTTTCGCACCAGAACATCCGCGTGTGGCACGACAGCGACGAGTGGGACACTTGGCACGGCCGGAACGACCCGATCATCCACATTGAGCTGCGGCGCTGGGCGGACATTCTGCTCATTGCGCCGCTGAGCGCAAACACGCTCGGCAAGATCGCGATGGGCCTGTGCGACAACCTGCTGACGAACGTCGTGCGCGCGTGGAACTCGCAGTATCCCATCCTCATTGCGCCCGCCATGGTGACGTACGCCTACAACCACCCGGCGACAAAGCGGCAGCTGCAGCTGATCCGCGAGGAAATGAAGTGGATCGAGATTCTGCGGCCCACCGAGAAGGTCGTCGGCTCGACGGGCGGCATTGGGATGGGCGGCATGATGCCGTGGAACGAGATCGTCGATCGCGTTGTTCAAAAGCTGGGCGGGTACCCAGACGAGGACGAAGACGACGAGGATGACGAGGACGAGAACGAAAATGCCACGACCATGGACGAGCGTCGCGAGCAGGCGAACCGAAGTAGCGCGAACGGAGACGACGATGACGATGACGACGACGACGAGGAAGACGACGACGATGAAGATGATAATATTCTGAAAGATGTGGAGCATACACGCGTAGAGTTGTCGCCTCACGGTTCTCCGATATGATAGAGAGACCCCGAAGATCGTCTATATAAATTTAGCATGAATACTCTTTGACCCTTATTTAAGATCCAACAAACAAGTGCGGCATCACACACAATGCATTAACTCTACTAAAATGCAATTCGTAGGCATGACTGTTTTGCCTGTTGCTCGTGCTCATAATCCCAAGGCGACACACCCAAGGCCACATAAATGGCCCATGTTCAATTAATAGCCGAGCTTGCTGCAGCATAAGGCATAAGGCATAAACCAAAAATACAATTAAAATATCTATACACACATTGGCCTCACAAAACCAAGGCCACGTTAATGACCCGCGGTCGGCCTTGGTGTGTCATTGCGAGGCCCCTCAATAACGGCAACGCTATGGTGCTCAATTTATTGGCAATATCGTCCGCCACATCCAGACTGTTCCAGCTGAACTTCGTCGAGCGTGACTTGCGAACATACGCCTGATTTGCAAAGATCAGCGAGACGCGTGCCGTACTCGCTATGTATTCCCACGACAACGTCTCATCGTCGTACCAGTCTATGGCTGCTTGTTGCAGCACTTCGCTCGCTAGGCGCCTCACTTCCGCTTCCCAGTCCTTCTCTGGGCAAAACGTCGCAAACGACTCCTCCATGCTGATCTGCTGCGGTCTCACGTATCCCTGTATCTGCTGACCAACTAGATCATTGCCTAGCAGTAACAAGTATAAATTCGCTGCATTTTCTTTGCCTATAACTGTTGATAAACAAGACTCAAATGCAGCTTCATCATACTTTTCTAAAATCTCTTGAACTTTTGTGTCCTTTTCAGCATTCAATGCTAGACGACACGCTCTCCCTAGTCCCGGAACTTTCGCCGCATTTCGAGTTTTCATGAATTCCGCCTCGAATCCGGGCATAAGAACAGTTACTCCACGGGGTTTGTGTACTGCACCGACCATCTTTGCCAGATCTTTGGAAGCCGCGACGCCAATTGAGCACGAATACCCCAAATCCAACCAGATCCGGTCTCTTATATATGCCGCTATGTGGCCGCCAATATATGCAGAAATCGAGGAGCACGTCTCGAGAAAACTACGTATGTCATTATGATGTTCAGGCCAAGTCTCACCATCGAACTTGAAATAGAAATCGGGGATTTCGACTTGAGAATCGCCCAGTCTCAAAACTGTGCCGAGTCCACCAACATCATCCATGAAATCGTCGTCATCAAGCCACTGTAATAACTGGGCCGGTGGTGGAAACGCTTTACACATTTCTGAAATGACATCGGTCAAATCGAACCTCATTTCCTCTAAGCCCAATCTTTCGACAGGAAGGCCACCAATTAACGTCTGGACAAATGAAAAGATCTCTTTCCCGGCCAAGCGATACTTCGAAAGGCTTTCCCCATTAATCAATTGCATGTTGGGATACTGCTGCAGCACGGTGCGAACATTGCTAAGTTTCGGGATCCCAAGTTTTCTGGCTTCATAGCTGAGCGTGGCAACGACTTCTTTTTGGATCACACAAAACGGTGTGTCTCTCAATGACGGGTCGAACTTTTCTTCGACCCCACAATAAAACGCGTCAAGATCAATGGCAATGAACATAATGACTTCTCCAATGGTCCCGCGTTGCACTGAGTCCGATTCGACCTTTTACTAGCTGTCCCAATTGTAATCAATTATTTTTTTTTTAATTTCCTCAAAAAGCCAGCGTTGGAGAGATTTCGGAATATTGGTTTGTGACAGCTAGATCTGATCCATTCCGTGGTGCATATATGCATCGACGGTTTCCCAGTTGAAGGCGACCGCTGAATCGTGAAAAGGGTTCCCACTCAAGGGCACACACATCATTAGCGGCTTTACGTGCTTTTTCAACGGTCGTCCAGTTATCGCCAAGGGCAAGGAACCGCACAGATTGTCCTAAACTAATCATCTCCCCGCCCTGGCGAATCCTTTTTCCATTGAAGCAAGGCGGTAATGGGCGGAGACGAATATTACGCGGAGCAGTCTGCGGACGAGATCTTCAGCGGTCCGACGCACGAGCTAGTTCCGTCCTCCTATTCGTCCTTCCACCGGCACCATTGGCCTCACCATGAGGATGAATCCGAGAGTGCACCGCATCCTCCGTCGAGCCAGTATACGTCACATGCACCGGAACGCGATCACCGCGATTCGATATGGTCCAATGCCGGAAGCCGCCGCAACAGTTTCGCGAGCGTTCTTGATGAGGAATCTGATCAGTTTCATTTCTTCAGCAGAGACGAGATCACGCACGCCGAAGGTGCCAGCACCGTGATCGGTGATGATGACAGTGTACATGAATCCTTCATGGGCAGCGAGACGAATTCCATAGCCGCTTCGTTCGAAGACGACCATTCGCATTCTGATGAAGAAGACCATCATCGACCTCTGCTGTTAGGAAGTGACAGCACGAGCATAAGCATCAACAGCGAAAACGGAACGACGTTTGGAGCCGGCGGAGGCCATTCGCATGTCACAGCAGAATACCCGAGTAAGCGATTGCAGCAGCGCTACTACATTGCTGAGGAAGACATGCGAATTGTGTGTGCTGGGTACTCAATTGTTCAGTGGAAATTGAGGCTGTACCAACTGGGATGTTGTCTCACATTGGGTTTGTTGTTCATAATAGCTCGATGGTTCCCACGACCAAGACTCTGGATGATCGCCCGAGAAAAACCGCTCGGACAGTGCGATCTCGTCGTCATTGAGAACCAATGGGGCGAGCTCGAACAAATTCCTGTGCAGGTACAGAGATACAGTCACGCCCTGTCAACTATTTTCAATCTCGTGAACATCGAGAAGTCCAATGAGCATACGCATGGTGAGAATGTCTACAGTGATACAGTTCCGGTTGCTGACGAGAGACGAAGCACCAATGCTAGTGGCCCGGAACGCACCTCATCGTCGCGAAGATCGAGCACCTCGTCATATGTTGATAATGACCCAAATGTGCCGTATCTTCGCTACATTACATATCGCTACATCCGATTCATTTATAACCCCGTGAACGATATGTTTTTCACGAACATGGACTGGGTCAACACTGCTTGGGAGACGGTAGAAAAGGCAAGTGAGGGTCTTGATGGTGATGTGCAAGAAAGAAGAGAGCAGGTTTTCGGACCGAACAGTCTGGAGATTGCCCAACCGCCTATCTCAAAATTATTGATGGATGAAGTGCTGCATCCGTTTTATATTTTCCAGGTCTTCAGCATCATTCTTTGGTCCGTGGACGAGTACCTATACTATGCTGCAGCCATTTTCATCATTTCGGTTTTTTCGATCGCAGAAGCCCTCGTCGAAACTAAACAAAGCATGCGGCGATTGGCTGATATCGCTCATTCCAATTCCGAGATTGAAATCACCGTTCTCAGATCCGGTTATTGGATCACCATCTCTTCCAAAGATCTCGTACCGGGAGACGTATATGAGCTCAGCGACCCGACGTTGACGATGATCCCAGTAGATAGTGTTCTGTTGAGTGGAGACTGCATTGTCAACGAGAGTATCTTAACTGGTGAGAGCGTGCCAGTATCAAAGTTGGCAGCGAATGACAACGTGATGCGTACACTCGTTGCGGAAGGAGCTGGTAACACATCTATCAGTCGTAGCATGCTATATGCGGGTACGAAGATTATCCGCGTGCGCAAGCCACCAGCTGAAGGAGACGACTTTCAACCGGCCCTTGCGATGGCTGTTCGTACAGGCTTTAACACAACTAAAGGTGCTCTGGTTCGCTCAATGATCTTCCCCAAACCGAGCAGCTTTAGCTTCTACCGAGACTCGTTCCGTTACATTGCAGTGATGGCCGTGGTGGCTTTACTCGGATTCTCAATCTCAGCAATCAACTTTGTACGATTGGGAATGGATACGTCTTTGATTGTGCTGCGTGCCCTCGATATAATCACTGTGGTCGTACCACCGGCACTACCGGCAACTCTGACGATCGGAACAAATTTCAGCTTGCAGCGTATGCGACGTAAAAACATTTTTTGCATTACCCCCTCGCGGGTTAACATCGGAGGACGCGTTAACCTCGTCGCCTTTGATAAAACGGGCACTCTTACTGAAGAAGGCTTGGACGTCTTGGGAGTTCATCTTGTCCGCAATTCAGATGGACGACTGAAATTTGGTTCGCTGCTAAAAGACGCAGACACATTGGCCGAGAATGAAGATACGTCGCTTCTAGATACACTTGTGACCTGTCATGAGCTTAAGAATGTTGATGATGAGCTTATGGGCGATCCGCTAGATCTCAAAATGTTCCAATTCACGGATTGGATTTATGAAGAAGACCATAAACGCTTCTTGAGCCCGGATACCAAGGAAAGATCTTCGTCATCTTCATCATCAAACCCACCTCGACCTCATGGATTCAGAGAGCTTCAAGTTTACAAACATTTCGAATTCGTTTCTCAACTGCGTCGAATGAGTGTGGTGGCAAGTGGTAGTTCTTCCAAGTCCAATAAGGCTCGTGTGTTAGCTAAAGGAGCTCCTGAGATCATGAGGCAGATTTGCAAGCCTGAGACTCTACCGATGAATTTTGATTCAGTGCTTCATCAGTATACACATCGTGGCTACCGTGTGATCGCATGTGCCTGGCGTGAAGTGGGGGAGATCAGCGATTACAACCGCGACGAACTAGAGTCGGATCTTACATTTGCGGGTCTCATTGTTTTCGAAAATAAGCTGAAACCTGAGAGCAAGCCTGCTATCAACAAACTGAATGTTGCCAATATCAGAACGCTGATGTGCACAGGCGATAATATGCTCACGGCAGTGAGTGTCGGCCGAGAATGTGGAATTTTGTCACACCATCGCACTGTATATGCTGGGCATTTTGATGACACAGATGGATCGCTGCGCTGGGAGGGCATAGATAATCCACGCTTCAAGCTTGATCCAATCACGTTACGACCAACTCGCGAAGAACACCGTAGTGATTATGTTCTGGCTGTTACAGGCGATGTATTCTCTCATATCGTAGAGCAGGGCTCTTTCGATGCACTGGACCAAATGCTCTTGAAAGGTGTCATTTTTGCTCGTATGTCGCCAGATGAGAAGCATGAATTGATTACGAAGCTACAACAAATTGACTACACGACCTGCTTTTGTGGTGATGGCGCTAACGATTGCGGTGCCTTGAAGGAGGCTGACGTTGGCATTTCACTGAGTGAGGCTGAAGCGAGCGTTGCTGCACCTTTCACATCTCGTCGCTTCGATATTTCGTGCGTTCTCGATGTTCTCGCTGAGGGAAGATGTGCGCTGACAACAAGCTTCGGATGCTTCAAGTATATGAGCATGTATAGCGCGATCCAGTTTGTTTCCGTGACAATTCTTTACATGTTTGGCACGAATATTGGGGATTTCCAGTTTTTATGGATTGATCTCTTCTTGATTGTGCCAATTGCTGCATTCATGGCTTGGAGTGGGCCTTGCCAGACTTTAGCTAAAAAGCGACCTGGCGCTGAATTAGTGAGTCGGAAGGTGCTAGTTCCCTTATTATCATACATGTTCATTAACGGGCTTATTCAATTTATTGCTTGGGGAATTGGACGTCGCCAGCCCTGGTTCATTACGCCTGTTCCAGGCGATAATGATAACTTGAAAAATACAGACAATACAACTCTATTTTTTATCGCATCATTCCAATATATTATGGCGGGTTGGATATTTTGCGACGGACCGCCATTTCGAGTTCCGTTTTATGAAAACAGACCCTTCCTTGCTGTTATGTTTACCACACTTGCGGCTACATTACTCTTCATGATGCTAAATCCGAATTCATGGTTAGGAGAACTCATGGATATTACATGGACGTCAGCTATATTTGATTTTGAAATCATTGGTTTAGCAATAATCAATTTGGTTGCGATGCTCTGCGTGGAGCACTATCTCGCAAAGCCCGTATGCCATCTGATAATGAGGATCAAATTCTGGATGGGCTCGACTGAACCACGACCACGATACAAGGAAATTAGTGATGAGAACATAATGGTCGTGTAAAATAGCGGTTTACTGCATATATGCATTTGTGTATATAGACATATAAACAATTAAAGAAATTCAAATTCAAGCAACATTTCAGTTAGATGATTTCTTCTGGCTTGACGGCGATAAATGGCAGGTATGCCTAAATCAGCATCGTCAGCCAGGAATGATAAATAGAAATGCTGCTGCTAATGTTGACGTTTTAAAGCAAAGCATTGATGGTTTATTCATGCTTCAAAGTTTCGCGATTCAATGCTCCCAGGGCTTTCTCCAACCTAACAGAACAGGTCCCTCTTCTCTTAGTCTGTACATAATCCAGAACCACATTGTAGCACCGAGCGCCTTGGGAACGATACGCTGCATCAAATTCAAGCGAGGGAATGGCACAGCACCAGGCTTGGCCGAGTAGTGCGGTCCGTGTCCATGAGCACCCATTATTGTGAAACGAATGATTGGATAAGTATTAGTAACTATCCTATGATGGCCTCTACGTCCCTAGTGTGTGATGGGAGTACAGCCAACATCAGGTAGGAAACGTGTTGTTAACAGTATATAGTAACTTCGCACTGAGATTCGGAGCGGCCACTAGGAAGGATAAAGTAGTTATGCTGCCTATCAAGGGGAAGGAAATTGAAATCATCTTCAGTTTAGCTAGTTTACGGAATAAAATATTGGATCGGAGAATCTTATTCAACATTTTTCCTCTGTTTTTATTCTTTTCATTACATTTAAAAATATTTTTCGATTCCGCATGCTATATTATTCGGCCGACGGTATAATCGTTATAAGCCCGATAATGGATGGGACGCCATGCAGATGCAGAAACGGTCCGTGTCAGATGTTTTCTCGGTTCATATAGATAAAGACGTTAAACTAGATTAGCAAAGTGAAAAATCAATGTTACTAATTTTTTTTTCTTTTTTTGAGGAATATCAGGAAAGGGTTTAAATACATAACCATGGAACTTGTATAGGACCTATATAGAGTAGACCTTCTTAACATATCAAACACTCATTAGAAACATTCCCAATCTCATTGAATCGAGTGTTAGATTATAATGGCAGTTAGTTCTTCGAAGGCAAAGCGTGAAGCTAAGCGCGCAGAAAAAGTTAAGGCCAAGAAGGTCGAAAAGGGCGAACCTGTCGAGGAAGACAAGGATGTCGACAAGAATGCCGAACTCATGCAGCAGCTTAAGCTTCAACAGGACAAGCACGGTATCTCCGACCGTGTTGTTACTGGTGTTCTTGCAAGCATGGTCAGCTCTCGCGATGTTAAATTGGAGCAGGTTTCCTTGGTGTTCCACGGTAAAGTGTTGTTGACCGATTCTACGTTGGAATTGAACTACGGACAGCGTTACGGTCTTCTAGGTGAGAACGGCTGTGGTAAATCCACTTTCATGCGTGCACTTGCTGCCTACGAATACCCCATTCCTGAGTCCATTGACGTCTATCTTTTGAACGAGCCGGCTGAGCCTAGTGAATACTCTGCTTTGGAGTGGGTCATCAACGAAGCCAACAAGAAATTAGAGACGTTGGAGCGTAGAGTTGAGGAAATCCTAGAGGAGGAGGGTCCCGAGTCCGAGTTGCTTGAGAACCTCAATGAGCAGATCGACGAAATGGATGCTTCTACTTTCGAGGTAAGAGCTGCTCAGATCTTGACTGGTCTCGGTTTTGATGCCAAGACCATTCACAAGAAGACCAAGGACATGAGTGGTGGTTGGAAGATGCGTGTGGCGTTGGCCAAGGCTCTTTTCGTCAAGCCCACCCTTTTGTTGCTCGATGATCCCACAGCTCATTTGGATCTTGCCGCCTGTGTGTGGTTGGAAGAGTATCTCAAGAAATGGGACCGTACCTTGGTGTTGGTCTCTCACTCCCAGGATTTCCTGAACGGTGTGTGCACTCAGATGATTGACATGCGCATGAAGAAGATCATGATGTACGGTGGTAACTACGACACCTATGTCAAGACTCGTGCTGAATTGGAAGTCAACCAGATGAAGCAATACAAGAAGCAGCAAGAAGAAATTGCTCACCACAAGAAGTTCATTGCCAGTGCTGGTACGTATGCTAACTTGGTGCGTCAGGCTAAATCTCGTCAAAAGATTTTGGATAAGATGGAGGCCGATGGGTTGATTGAACCCGTGGCTATGGAGAAGGTGTTCTCATTCCGCTTCCCTGATGTTGATAAGTTGCCTCCTCCGGTCCTGTCTTTCGACAACGTATCCTTCTCTTACTCCGGTAAACCTGAGGACAACTTGTATGACGACTTGGACTTCGGCGTCGATATGGACTCCCGTATTGCCCTTGTTGGTCCCAATGGTATTGGCAAGTCTACATTGCTTAAACTAATGACCGGCGCTCTCAGCCCCACAGGTGGCTCTATCTCACGCCACTCTCACTTGAAGATCGGCGTCTACTCTCAGCACTCCGCCGATCAATTAGATCTTACAAAATCCGCTTTGGAGTTCGTCAGAGACAAGTTCTCCAACGTCTCCACTGACTGGCAGTACTGGCGTGGTCAGCTCGGCCGCTACGGTCTTACCGGTGAAGGTCAAACCGCTTTGATGGGAACTCTTTCTGAGGGCCAGCGATCCCGTGTTGTTTTCGCTCTGTTGGCCATGGACGCTCCTAACGTGATTTTGCTTGATGAGCCTACTAACGGATTGGATATCCCTACCATTGACTCATTGGGCGAGGCTATTAACGCATACAGTGGTGGTGTTGTTGTGGTTTCCCACGACTTCCGATTGCTTGATAATGTTGCCCGAGATATCTTTGTTATTGAAGATAAGAAGGCACACAAATGGGATGGCTCCATCTTGGATTACAAGAAGAAGCTTGCTTCCCAGATTGTTGTGTAGACTAAGTAGCTAATAATTTATATTGAGTCTTGAACTTCAGCCGTGAAAGGAGTAGTAGATGCAAAAATATATGTACAGTAGCAATTCAACGGCCTATGGTTTTATCCAAAAGTGCCTGGCTAGCACGAAGCTTATCTTCATTCCATTTAAATGATTTCGGCGGATTCACAGCTAGGTCTGCAACGGGCTGCTCTTTCTCATCAGATGATTCTGCACTGTCCAGATTATCCATGAAATCCTCAAAATCCGAGTCGCTATCCAGATCTACGTCGGAATGCTTTTTCGTAAATCGTTTCACCTGAGAGTTGAGTTTCGACCTCGCAGCACCGGCTTGCGCGCGCTCAAACATGTCTTTCGACCCAACTTGGATATGTGACTTTTCCGGCAGATGCGTATTCTGGTTTGTATGCTGTTGTTGCTCGAATTGCTCCTTCAGGCGGCGACGAAGTGATTGCATTTCCTCATCATCTCCTTCATCCACATCTGGAAATGCATTATCTATCTCAATTCCCTGTTCTAAATTTGAAAGCTCATCAGTGCCTTCTGTAGCTGTGCCAGATGGATTTGTTGATGCTGCAGCCGCATCGGCCTTATCAGCGGCCTTTTCGTGACCATTGATATTCTTAGACTGATCGTTCGGATTGCGCTCCTCGCCCTTCAGAGGCAACCCATGCTTTTTCAAATATCGGGTTTTTGCCCGACGGTCCCATTTGCTATTATGCAAGACCATCGAAACAGTACGCCGAGAAACCGGTGAATCTGAATTCTCTATGCGTCTAAAAAAACACACTAATAGAAATAGAAGCACTACGTAATGCACTGAGAAGGGAGAGGGTACAGTACGGGACGAAGCGCTGCTGCATGTGGCAGTGCGTACCAATAATTAATAAGATGTCAAATGTATACCAATGACCTCATGCAAACATGTGTGTCATACTGATTTGTTTTCCGGAAAGTACCATAATTTGGTTATACAATTCTTTGCGATAACATTGGTTCATTAGATTCAGACCTGAAACTCGCAATTCTTTTTTGAGTGTTGATTTTAGTGTTTTTTTATTTAGTTTTAGTTCCAAATCTCGCAATATTAACTGAAACACATATGCTAGGTTCCCAAATGTGACAAGCCATCGAGCGGTAGCGTCTATTGGAGAGGCTGTGTGCTGCATTGCTCCCTGGGAGTAACGGGAGGAGATAAAGTCAGGGCACGTGACTCAGTATGTAGGTTGCCACCGTGTTGATAGCCGGAATCTGACAGAAGGGGCACGTTTACCCTGGTCCGACGCACATCATCTGATTATGATATAACGGCTCATTTTTCCCAATCAAAACCAAACTTCAAACCAATATTCAATTCACAGATAATCAGATGAGAACAGAAGTGATAACAAACTACAGTCACAACAGTAAATACTCATATGACCAAGCAATCGAGACCCTCTAACAATAAGCAATCCTTTGAGCGAGCATCGTCGAAACCGAAGCAGGCCGCACACCACGTGAAACCTCCAATCAAACAGCCTCAGCAGCACTCGAAGCAAGCAATTAACGCTAACCAATTGCAGAAGAGCCCGTCATTCTCGGGTACCTCTTCCTCCCATGGCGTAGCGCTGAGAGGATCGTCGGCCAGGGTCACTAGACCGAGCAAAACATCTCATCACGACACTGAACTAAATAGTGGTAAACAGAACAAGCAGACTCGGAAGGCAATCCCTGTGACGGATGTGAGTAAAAGGGCTCCGCCCAAGTCTCCCAAAGCAAAGCCGGAGGCGACCGCCGTCAGTGATAAATGGAGTGGAAGCACATTCCATTCCTCGCCGAACGCCGCTAGCCTGCCGAGACCTCCATTTGCCCGCACATCGCCGCCCCTTGCCAATCAGCAGCTCAACCAGTCACCGGCCGTGCCTCCTCCGTTCGAACAGCTCAACTCCGGAACCCCCGTTCAAAGACAATTTCAACAACCGGCGGGATTCCCCACGGTGGGCCCTCAAGTTACCCCTCAACCACAACAACCCAATGGACCAATGGGATTCAACCAGACATCGTCGCCCTTCATGCACTGTCCGCCCGCCCCGGCACAGGCTGCGGCTCCATACCCAATGTTCAACAACACTATGATGCCGCAAGGCTATATGGCTTCTGGAATGCCCGTGGGTTTCAGAGGCCCCCACTGCGGTATGAGCAACCATCCCATGGCGTTCAACCCAATGTTTTTGGCACCGCCGATCATGCCGATGCCCCATTCCGGTAAAGCGGAACACTAAGTCTTCACCGTGGGGCATTGAATTTTTCTATCTTGATTTCCTTCTTCAAAGTAATTCGAAAGGAAAAGCTCTGCCTCTGCTACGCATTACGCGATGATGTTTTTTGGAAGTTATCTGTTCAAACCTGTGCACTGTGTTTTGTAAACAAACAATGCAGGCACAGCCTAGCACACCTTTCTGGCCTTCTGGTATTTTTCATCATTGTTTTTTTTTTTTTTGAAATCCCACTTTTTTTTCTTTTTTTGGAATCAAATCATGAAACTTTGATAATATGACTTTACATAAATTATTTATTTTGATGATCTTACTGAGGAATTCAAGCTTAGCTCAAAATTATTTATTTCGTTTTATTTTATTCTATTCTATTCTAGAATAGGAAACACTGAAGACGAGGTGCTCAGATGAGATTTGGCTCTCTTTGGTGTGGTTTCGTTGAAAAACGTTATCACTGAATCCTCCCGCGTCACCTTTTGAGACAGCTGACGGTGCATGGATCCTGAGGATTTTGTACGTTCCATTGGAGGCGAGTCATCATGACGCTCTATAGGAATCTGGTTGGCTTCGGCAATCAGGTCAGCAAACATGTCGGCCTCTTCGAGGTGACTGAGATCCTCTAGATCGTCATCTGCATCCCAATCTATATCATTATACAGTTCACTTTCACCGCTTATGATGGACGAGCGGCTTAGGAACGAATTGTTCAAATATGAAGAAACATCGGCGGCCAGTGCCGAAGTTTCGGGTTTGTAGTACTTCACGGAGTTGACCCGGGAAAATGAGTATTGTGAGGAATTGTCACTGGATTCTCCACGCTCAATGATGTTCGAATTGTCATTTGAGTTTCGGCTAGATTCCCGTGTAATGGTTTCAAAATTACTGTCACTATCTGCGTCATTGCTGGAAGTTTCTCGGTGCAGATCATGCATAGATCCATGATCACCTTGCAGCTGTTCACCGGATTGATGCCCATCGCAACTGGAATCCTGATTTAATTCAGCCGATTGCACGGCATCCTTCAAGAGTACTTTTTCCGAAGATAATTCCAATGGAGGTCCTAACGAGGCTGTTTGTGTTTCGTTAGAAGTTTGATTGCTTACCTCGCGATTTCCGTCTAAAAAGGCCGGATTTTGTCTTTTTTTCTTGGGACTTTCCGTCGCAATAACGAAAAATTCGGGGCTACGCGTTGGAGAAGATGAGAGATCGCTAGCTTTCCCGAATTTCGACCGGAAATTGTGCCATGAGCTCTTTGTCAATGCTGATATTGGACTATTTTTTTTTCGTCGCAGCTGCTCCCTGGGGGATTGCGACTCCGGCGTCTTCGGCGATCTCGGCGGCTTCACTTGTTTGGGTGTGTCCACAGAAGCGGTTGTCATATCGACAATGATGAATCCGGTGGAGCAATTGCTTGATTTAATACTAAAATTTTCCTTAAATCAACTTTTGTTCAATCTTATGCTTCGCTGCTACTAACTGGCCTGAAGTGCACACGTTATCGTACTGCAAGTTTGGGGCGTTAGGTTACTGTGGGTCCAGTCACGGGACTGGCCCCCTTCTGCATATATGATGTCAACTAGAAACCGATCATACGAGAAAACGGCTAAGACAATTTTCCTTCATTGATATTTCAAGATGTCATTGGCTGATATTCAGTACTTGATATGTACCACAGTGTTGCCCGTGGGCCAAAGGTGCAAAACACTCCACATGAGGAATTAGATACAACAAAAGAGACTTTTCATTATCAGATAGATAGGGTTGTACACATGCTAAATTCGACGTCATGGCGGGAGTGCAGTACTTTGTAATAAAGAACCGAAACTGTTTTCCCACAGCAATTGGTGCTACTATGCATCACAAGCCACTACAGGAAGGGCATGGATATTGGCGGTCTGACGAGACCACGCGGTCGTGAAGTACGCCAAAATCACGCGTATGTATTAAATGCGTTTTCTAAATAAATTACGTCATGAGCAAAGCAGTCAGAATGTGAGATGCTCAAGTTGTTTGGAAAGTAAAGCACCTTTTTCTTCGGGTTCCGCGGAATGAATGTTTACTTGGGGCCTACTCGCATTGAGACCATTCAAGAGTGTGCAAGCCTTGCAGATAGCGTTTGAAGATATATAACCGCATTGTGTGCACTGAGTCGGCTTAGCATGTCTTTTCTTCGTTTTCTGTGTAAGCTTAAATGACTCACCGGAGTGGATCACGTCTATAATTGCGCTTGGTTTGACAGCCTCAAGGTTCTTGATAAGTGCCCGAGCGGTTCCTCGGAAAGCCTCCGGGGAATATGTACATTCTGTAGTGAAATAGTCGAGCTGCTTGTAATGCGCGTATAGCACGATCTCTTTTTCATAACAGTACTTCAACGGCTTCGAACGCTTTACAGGACTGTCTCCACCATCCTCTCCTGTCATGATATCACAGCAGCGTTCGAGTCGTTGCATGTCTCCGCGCATAAGATTCATGAGAACGGTTTCAGCAACATCATCGGCATTGTGTCCGGTAACTACGTGGTTGATTCCCAATTCCACACACCCACGATCCAGCGCTTGCCGGCGGAAAACGCCGCAATATGTGCAGTTGTTTTTGCTTCCGATCTGTGCTACAATCTGATCCATGGTCCAGCCATAAAGATCGCCGTAGCTGACAATTGAAAGCGGCATCTCGTATTGATCTTTGTTACGCTTCACTGTTTCCAACGAATCGTCGCGATAACCTTTAATGCCCTCGTCGACACTCAAAAGAATGAAATGCACACCGTAATTGTATCTCTCATTCAAAGTCTTGAGAACCGAGGCCAAAACAGTTGAATCCTTGCCTCCACTAGCACCAATACCAACTTTCTCACCAGGATAAAACAGATTATTATTCACAATGGTCTCATGGATTTCCGTTTCGAAGAGATCGAAGAAGCATGTTTTGCATACTTTCATACCATTTCGAGGACGTTTAAGGTTGGCTGGATTTTTTTCACACTGTTCACATAGAATTCGTTGTGGTCTTAATGGTACAGATGCCATCTGGATGTAATTGACGCAATGAGATGCAACCAATAATTTTTTATCTCTAGATGTAATATACCGGCCTTCTCTGTCGTCGAAAAGTAAGTTTTCTGCTTTCGGTTGAAAAAGTATGTTAGGGTTCGAAAAAATTAGGTCCTGAAATATAATGTAGATTCCTAGTCTTTCTTTTTAGATGATAATAATTTATCAAAACGCTATAAATGCTCTTTATCATTGAATAAGATTGTAAATTCAATTTGTTATTAAATTTCGTGATTGTGGATAATGATAGCTCCGTGTATGCATGGTTCCACCCTCAACGGCAGGCAAATGGCGCTGTTATCTCCGCGTTACTCCCAACTAAGGCGTGGGGGAGAGGATGTGGATGTGGTCAGTGATGATGACGGGAGCAGCGATTATGGTGGGTATAGTGAAGTGAAGGGTGAGGAAGAGAATATTATTACAAACCACCACACCAACTGAAAATTTCTTAAACTGCAAATGTCCAAGTTTTTTCAAGCAGGTGGAGACGACAGCTCCTCTGGACTGTCGTCAAGTGACGAAGAAAGCTTGTATGGAAGCTCTGGATCCGAGGATTTGAGCGACAGCGGCGCAGAGAGCTCGGACTTGAGTGCATCGGAAGAAAGCGAATCCGAGGAGTCCGGATCCGAGGCGAGTGAGGCCGACGAGGCCGACGACCAGCCCCGCAACCAGTACCTGCGTAACCAGTTCCTTAAAGGCCAAGGCGACAGTGATAGCGACAGTGATGACGAGAAGGTCGTGGTGAAGAGTGCAAAGGATAAAGCTCTGGATGAGGTCATTTCGAACGCGACGACTTTGGAGCGCATGGTCAGCAGCGACGACTGGGTGTCGGCGCTCACGACGTTCGACAAGCTCGTCAAGACCCAGGACAAGGCCAATAAGCAGTACAGCACTGTGCCAGTTGAGTTTGTGCGATCGTTGACGACGTTGGAGGAACGATTGAATGACAAGTCTAACGGCGGAAAGAAGCTCAGTCCGAGCATGTCCAAGGCCCAGAACACGTTGAAGCAGCGTATCAAGAAGGCGAACCGCGAATACAGCCAGCGTCTCGAGTCGTACAAGGCCGACCCTACAAACTACGTTCCTGGCGTTGTTTCCGTGACAGAGCTTGAGAAGCAGGCAGCTGCGCGCAAGAGCGCTGCTGGTGGTGAGATCGGTGGTAAGAAGCAGCCCGAGGCTCGCACGACCCTCGCGACAGGTGCGGTGGTCGACGAGTCTGAGCTGTCCGAGGCCACCGTCTTCCGTACAATCATCAGCGTTGCCGAGAGCCGTGGCCGTAAGAACACGGACCGCCAAGAACAGCTCACGCTGCTTGAGCACCAGTTCCAGTTCGCCACGACTGCGTACCAGAAGATCAGCATTTTGCTCATGCTCATTCCGCTCCGATTCGAGCTGAACGCGAGCAACATCACGAGCAACGCAAATTCGCACTCGCTGTATGCTGGTACTGACTTCGGTCCCTGGGAGCAGATCGAGAAGGACATCCGCGTGCTGTTCGAGGCCGTCGAGAGCCAGAGCGAGTATGCTGTGTACGAGAATGCCAGTGAACCCGAGGACATCGAGCAGGGTCCTCAGGCCACACCGGCGACTCACGGTCTTAAGCTGATCCCCGGTAGCCTGACGACCTTTGTCGAGAGACTCGACGACGAACATGCGCGTATTTTGGCGACCTACGACCCCCATACCACAGAGTACATTGAGCGTTTGCGCGACGAGATCAAATTGGGCGATCTCATTTTGAGGGCTCAGTGCCACCAGGAGAAGACCCTGAAGACGCTGGGTGTGAAGCTCACAGACTCCGAGACATTCTGCCGCTTGCTATCTCGTCGCATTGACCACATCTACTACAAGCCCGCCGTTGTGATTGCAGCCACAGAAGTGGCGGCGTGGCAGCGCGTGCCCGAGCAGCTCAACACCTCGATTGGTCCCCGCGTTACCTCCGCATCCGACGTGGACTCCGTGGAACTCATCAGCCAGCTCTGCCGAGTCCTGTACAAGCAGCACAACGCGTCCTTGCGCGCGCGGGCTATGCTGAGCCTGATCTATCAGTACGCTTTATGCGATGACTACTACCAGGCGCGTGATCTCATGCTCATGTCCCACTTGCAGTCCCAGATCCACGCCGCTGAGCCGTCGAGCCAGGTGCTTTTCAACCGTGCTTTGGTGCAGGTCGGTCTTTGTGCATTCCGAGCGGGTCTCATTAACGACTCTCTTCAGAGCCTGCAGGAGATTTGCGGGTCCTCGCGAATTAAGGAGCTGCTTGGCCAGGGCCAGGCTCGCCAGTCCGACGCAAATAATGCTAACAACGCAAACAACGCGAGCAGCGGCGTGAACGGCACGCCTGATCTGCTTCCCTATCACATGCACATCAACTTGGAGTTGGTTGAGTGCGTGTACCTGACCGCCTCTATGCTCACGGAGGTTCCATACCTCGCGAACATTGCCGGTATGCGCAGTGCCCAGCTCGATCTCAAGCGACGCGCACAGAACCGCCCATTCCGAAGAATGTTGGAACAGCATGACCGCCAGGTGTTTAACGGTCCTAGCGAAACCACTCGTGACTACGTCATCCAGGCTGCTAAGAGTCTGCAGACTGGTGACTGGCGCAACGCTTATACTTTATTGAACCAGATCAAGGTATGGAGCCTGCTCAGCTTGGTTACCGACTCGCGATCTAAGGTCATGGCTATGCTGGAACATAAGCTGAAGATTGAGGGTATGCGTACTTATCTTCTGATGTACGGTGCACAGGCCTACCATGCTGTGTCTTTGGATTTCCTCATTCGCGAATTCGAGCTCAATGAGCGTGATGTGAAACAATTGGCAATCAAGATGATCTCCGGTGACGAGATCTCGGCCTTGTTGGACTCCACCTCGAAGCACCTCTTGTTCAGACCCGAAGGTGATGTGTCTCGTCTGCAGACGCTTGCTCTTGCTTTGGCTGATAAGGCTACGTCTTTGGCTGAGCGTAATGAGAGATTAGCAGCCGATGGACACATTCCTGATCAGACACCTAAGCGCCCGCTTCGTGCCCGAGCATAATTGGCGTCTGTTACGAATAAATTCTATACATTTGAATGAGAATAAATATAAAAAAAATAGCTTTTTAATTATTTTATGATAAATAATGATTGCAAACGAAGAGATCTTAAAGTTTAGAATAAATTAATGTCAATCATGCCTATATGTATAAGTTAGTTAGTGAGTTAGTTAGTTAATTAGTTAAATTCAGAAATGTCAAAAAATTGGCGTGCCACCGCTGTAAGAACCCAGCGTTTTTCATTGCGCTTTTTGCCGACGCGCTCCATACATATATCAAACACCTGTCGAATTTCTGAAGCCAGCGCCTGCGGAAATCGCTGCTTTAGTAGCTCGACAATTAACGTCTTAGTGCCGGTGCTGTTGTTATGAGACAGGAGCGATGCTTTCAAATCTTCGCGCCCGACTTTTGTGCAAACTAGAATCAAGACCTCAAAGGAGGTTTGTTTGTTGTGGTTCTGGCTGTCTGTTTGAGAACCTGAATCAGAAACAGTAACAGAAGATATGATTCCGAGGCTTTCGCCAGTCTCGGATGAATTCTGTGATACTTTAGACTCTGTCGTATCTATTAAAGAAATATTTCCAAGAAGCTGAACTGCAAACTGCGACAAATCATGTTCAGGGCCAAACAAAACAACAGGATTGAGAGGGCCTACCAGTTTGTGCCTCTCTGTACTTGGTGTGTGCGACGTGGCGCCGTTGCTATCGTCATCACTTGACAGGAATTCACGCAATTCCTCCTGATCCTCCATTTCGTCGTCAGAGTCATCCCCATCATCATCGCGGAGATCTTCACCTTCGTCATTAGCATCCCATTCAACCTCACTATCATATTCATAGTATAAGTTCGGGTCCAAATCTGTCCGGAAAGGCATCCGGCTTAAAAGTATGCCGCCATCACCGGAGAGATCATGTGTGGTGCCTACATACGGTGGCCGGTATTCTTCATTAATTGGAACTAATGACGACGGATCTGCGATATATCTCTGGCTTAGATGCGAAAACTGCAGTCTTCGCAAACGCAGTTTCGTAAGAAGTTCAGCAATCTGTGCAGACTCATGCGCTAGCGCTAGCTGCAGCTGAAACTGTTTAGTTCCAAGTTTCTCGGTTTTTAATGGTTCTCTATTTGCGTTTCTCTTGCTCAGCCATGCTAAAGGATCCATGGCTTGTTCTTCTGAACCTTGATTTGAGATGTTGCAAATACTGCTGAAAAGTTGTCCACCAGCTTTGGCATGGAAAGGCAATATGTGTTGTTGGTAATCTCCTGAAACTGCAGAATCCTGACTATTGTCTATACTTTCTCTTGAGTTTTGACTCATCGGCTGATCCACCTCTTGGCCGTTTTGATTGGCAGCGTCCTTCTTTGGAGATGCAGCAGCTGGTGTTGATTTGAAGAATAGATTAATCCTTGGTTGTGCACGAAGACGCTCAGCTTCTTTCTTTTGCTTCTCTGCTTGCTTTTCTGCTTCACGCTGTTGCTTCTCTAATTCTTTCTGCTGTCTTTCGGCTTCCCTGCGCTCCTTCTGAGCTCGTTTCTCGGCTTCTTTACGCTCTACTTCAAGCTGCTTCTCAGCCTCTTTCTTCAATCGCTCTGCTTCTTTGGCTTCCTTTTTGGCCTGTTTTTCTTGCAGTTTACGTTGTTTTTCAGCCTCCCGCTCAGCGAGCTTTCGCTGCTTCTCAGCTTCCTTAGCTGCATCTCTTAAAGCCTTGAGTCTTCTTCTCTCAATGTCCTGTTTTTCGCGATCTGTGAGATCCCTTGGTACGTTTAGAGGTGGTTGTTCTGCTTGAATAGTACCCTCTTTGTGCCGTTTAGCTGAATTCTCAGTGTTAGCTACAATTGATGGGAGTTGTGCATCATCCTCGGATCGCTTCAAATCATTCCTTTGCTCTAGAGGTATTGATTCGTTTATGGTAAACATGGTCTCCATGTTGTAAAAACAGTGGACCAATATGACCTGTTTTGGAATATCGTGCGCGTCCAAACGCGTTTTCTTAATTGAATAAATTCTACCTTACCCACATATGTACCGTATCCGCAGAAGCTCATTCGGATCACCTGTGATATGACAACATCACGACAGTGTCAGTCCAATCAATTTCACATTTTTCAAAACGAGATTCGAATGCTACACGTAGTTTATAATATCACAAGTTAGAAAAATACGAATAAATATGTGCCCTTTTTAAAAAAAAAGATTAAAAGAGATTTCTTGCTTCTTTCAGACAACTGATGCAATATGCTGAAATTTCAGAACTAACTGTTTCATTCAGTAACGGCAGGGTTCCTCGTACGTGCGAACACATAGTAGCCTCATCGATCAACCAATTGCGATACACGTGTTGAAGAGCTTCGAGCTCTTTTTGATTAAGGACACTCAACATAGTAAGCATATCATTACGTTTAACCGCAAATTCCAATCGAGTATCGCTAATTGTCTTCAATATTGATTGCACCCTAGGTTCAAACTGATATAAGGTACCATATTCGGGGGCCCATAAAGATAGTGCGGCAATTTCAGCAAATTTTGCTGCACAGCCACTATGATTGGAGCCCATCAGAGGTGACGAAGAGCCCTGGTGTGAACTCAAACTGAGATTTGTCTCATCCGCAGGCACGCGCCATAATGACCCAGAAGCCAGAAGGTCGTCTAAGTCTTTTGTATAGATTGCACGCTTGAACAGAGACTGTTGTGTGGGTGACAATTTCAAGGCATCGATTATGGAATTAGTCTCTTGTCGATCCAACACTGTGTTCCAATATTGATGACTGTAGCGATTGTACAAAACAACATTTGCCATCAAAGACGACATTAAAACAACAATCAAAAACAGCACGGGATTAGAGACACACGCAAGCCACCATGTAATGAAGTGCCATATTTTCTGACAGTTCACTGACATCGTCATGGGCGCTTTTATGAACAACATAAGTAGATTCCTTGTCGACACACGTGTGACATGTTCATCCTCCTTCCGCGTTGTTGTGGTTGGCGAGTTCACAACCTTCGTGGCTTTAACTGATCCGTACAGCTTGCGAGCTTCATCGACATTTTGGACGCGATTAGCAGCATTGCGAATGTTCAGTAAGATTGCTTGAGCGACCATTCTCATCCCCTGCTCGATAGTGTGTTCAGGCTTAGCGCCACTCGTCTCAGATGTCCAAACAGTGCGCGACCAAATCTGTAAATGGCATCCTCTGTTGGTTGAATAAATCACGTACTTCATCACAGTATAGAACTGATCTCCTGTGGGCATTTCCCACGGTGAGCGTCGCTCAGAAACCACATATAGATCTGTTCGCTGCTGCTCGATGCGCTGGATATTGTACCGTTTCTCTCCTTTTTTTCCAAAACTGGAGAATCGCTCCTGAATACGCCTTTCGATACGCTTTCCCTTGCGATACCAGCTACCAACCTCACAATCACTCTCTAAAATACCTCTCTGTACTCCTGAAAAAACTGGTGAGCGTGAGCCAAAGACCGCTAAAAATAGAGCGTCTGCCTTTATAGGGAATGTATCTTCCCCAAGCTTCATCTTCATTCCCTTGCCAAGATCCATCGCATCTTCTTCTCCACGATGACTGCCTTCACCTACAACGCTTTCGAGAAGCCATGTTGCGAATCTGTTGTTTTCAGATTTCGGAACGTCTATCTCATTTTTGTTCTCTGCTGTTGGACCGCCTTTAGAAGATTGTGGACGCGGTCTCCAACGGAGATCATGTAAAGTTTTAGCTTCGTGTCGTTTAAGATTCTCGGCATGCTCCATAGAAATGACGGCTAGCTGTCCTAGGACGTCACGACTTGAAAGAGGCGAAGCACTACGCCCATTTTCCTTCACATAATCAAGCTTGCGCTTGGCCAACACAGATGAATCAATGAACAATTTGAAATCCAGCTGAGTCGTATCTAGCACAGCGGCCTCACCTCCTTGTTCATCTACCTTACGAGATTTGAGCTCATCTTTTTGCAATGTAATCCTCAAAGTGCTAAAATCAATTCCATGAGAAGTCTCAATGTCTAAAACATTCTCAACAGGTGCCGATTTCACTGATACAATGCCTCTCCATGCACTATACACGAGAATTCGGTAATTTGTGACATAAAGTCTCGCCGGAACATCTTTATGATTCACAATGGCTACTGTACGAAGAACGAACAGCATAATTTCATCCGGCATCATCTGCTCATCACTAGGTAGCTGAGCAACGATACATCGCATATCCATATCTTGCACAACTAAGCTACGAGCATAGTTGTCGGGGTACTCGGGGAATGAATGGTGCTGCCTGGCCACAGAATCGTTTGTCATATCAGTTAAATGTAAGCCAGTCGAACCCCATAGGTTTGCGGTTATAGCGTTGCATGTAAACTCCGGTCGGAAGAAGCTGTTTGCAACCACGGCTTCGAATTGAACAGATGTTGGGAGAGGCTTTATACTAGGTACTTTCATATCGAAGTCCATAGCGCCTTGACTGGTCAGTGTGCTATCATATTTAAGCCACTTCAAGCTTTGAATATCGTGCCTAAGATCTTCAATTTTGGCTACTACTGCCTCTGAATCAGGAGACTCTTGATCAGAAAGACCAGGAATTGCGAATGATCGATTCCATGGCTGCAGATCCTTGGGTGACCACATCGAAGATATGGACAGCGACCGAGGTTGCTGAGATCTGTTCGCATTTGATTCTCCGTTGGAAGGATTACCATGCGAAGATCCATGACGACTCAGAGTTTGAGATGATACATGAGAATGGAAACTCATCAATGTGTTTGAGCGCCTCATGCCTGGTGATCTTTGTGGCGAAACCTTTGGACTGATCACAGATGACAGATCTAGTGAAGCTGAAGCAGTCATAAATGCTTGCTGCCAATGTTCCAGATCATGCTTTCCGGTGGCCTGAACGTTGACGTAAATCCCCTCAGCGTTTCGTACCCTGAAAAGACATCGCTTATCATTGTCCTTAATTACATCGAATTGGGAGCTTGCTGCAATGAACCGATTAGATTCAATAACAGCTGTCTTGTTCTTGCTTAAACCAAGGAAACCAAATAAGCCATGCTGCATATAAGCCCACAAAATTTCCCACTTTCCTGGAGCAGTCTCAACATTGACCCAGCCAAATCGTACTGGTGCTTTTGGTGCTGTGGATAGATCTTCATCGGGTTCAGTGGCTGCAGTTTTGTTCTTGTTTTTGAGTAAAACGTTGTGTCGTAATGTTTTCAATTCAAGTGCAAGATGCGGTAGTGACTTACGCAAAGCAGCAGCGGCTGATTGAAGACGATGAAACTCAATACTGATAGCAATTCTTTGTTGATCGTAAGCAAGGAATCCATTGTCTGGTGACATGAAATGTCGACTTAGTGTCTCTAAAAGAGAAACGCTGGTCTCCGACTCAACTTCAGAAATTACAAGTACAAGTTTGGTTGACGATTTCAAAAATCGTCGGCGAGCCACATGTAAGTGATGTATAGCATCACGCTGAGCTCCCGGTTCGGCATTATTCGGAAGTCTGAATAGATCTGCTAAACAGGCGTCATGGCGTTGTAAAGCAGTGACATATTCCTGACGTGCATGGTGATACTTCACGAAGGTAGTAGCTCGCAATCTTCTTACCATAGTGACCACATCATTCGCATTGCGTGCAGCATGGACAAATAAGTCTGTCCAGAAAATCTGTTCAGCTTCAGTGTAACGTCCGAAGAGTAAGGTTGTATAATCCTGAGCAAGAATGGAACAGTGTGTTACATTAGGCATGAACAGACCAATTACATCGTTGACACTGTTCTTTACATTGCTTAGTTGTGCCACTACGTGCAGGTTCTTGGCAGAAAGGTTTTCAAGCCATTGTTCTAGATCTGTAAACATGATGTGCAGATACTCGGCACTGGCACGAAAACTTGGAGTGTCTTCACATGCTTCGTTAAGCATCACACTAAACTCCATCGATCCGTCATTGTTACTTGCTATTTTCATTGCAGTGCCCCCATCGTCGAGAAAGTCATCATCGCTATCGCTACCGTCAAAAAGTTGGGAATTGCGCTTACTGTCGTCATTAGGAGTACGGCTGCGAACTGGCTGTGTTGGGATCGGGTTTTCTGGTGATCCAATGTGCTTATCGCTAGCGAATCCATTGGGGTTTTTCGGTGTGATCAGTAGTGGTTTGATCTCACTCAATATCTGAGAATGAGCCGAGGAAGCTGTGCCCTGTCTTGAAATGCCTGGAGCCTCAATACGACCGGAGCGCCGCTGAGCACTCAGTGGCGTTGAATGATCCGACTGTGGCTCTGTTGAACCAAGGGAAATGGTGCTGGTATTTTCAAGCGAGCTCTCTGCGTTTACACTATGGTTACTGTGGCCATTGTGGTGACCTAACTTCTTCGTAATCTCGCTAAAGATCCTACTTTTGCGATTTTTGCCGGATTCATTTCCCATTGTATGGATTTCACTTGATTCTATGCCTTGGCAGTAACCGCCTCTGAGCAAAGGGTCTAATTAATATCGGATGGCAGGTTTCCGAAATACATGCATTAGGGTACAATATCTGAAGACCGCACAGGAACAAGCATGTAGGTAAGAACAAGTTGGCGACTGCAGTCGTTGGCATGCGCCCACATATATAAATTAAAAACAACACCGCTAACTTAATGAGATATACCTTATTGCTACATTAGATGCTTATGTCTTCTGTAAATGGAAGCTGTAATTCCTGAACATGGCATGTATAAATATATTATACCTAGGATGCAAATAGGAGGGGGGGTTTGGGAGAGTGGAGGTTCGGTCAGCCGCCCCGGAATCGCGAGGAAGCCAAATATCCGCTCCATGGCTGGAAGATTCACAATACAAGTGATATTGCTTATTCTATCTGAAGTGGTATTGGTTTTGGTATTGTACGTGCTACCGCTATCAATTAGTAATTCATTCGATGACTATATAATTTGTTTCTAACTTTTGAAAATGGTAAGTCAATGCATATTTCCTGATTGCTAGAAGGCCACCATATAGTCAGTGCGTTCCTCTTTCTGGGGAAGTTAGGTAAGAAAGAGATCAATCGCTTGAACAGACGCGCATGAAATATTACCTGTCTTATATGTGCGGGTTAGGTAGCGAACGTACTATATTCAAAAGACACCAACGCATCACATCCAAATTAATTTCAAGCGACAAGACATGTCACTATCCATATTTCTTTTGTGCTTGGCACCATGTGCAGCCCAATTTGGCTCCTTTTTTGACCAAGTTTTTGGTGAACATCAATTTCAACAGCAGCAACGGGACCAAGGCGATGAACCCGAAACGAATAACAATCTCGTAGAAAACACGTATATTGACAAAGAGTGTCATGGATATCTTTGTGAAGACACTCTGATCTGCGTGAATAAACCACAAGAATGCCCCTGTCCATTCCCAGACTCTCAGCTTAAATGTGAGTTTCCTGACAAGGATGGTTACGTGTGCATATCGGCTCCATCTAATGACGAAGGTCCTGGATGTGACTTTGTAAGAAAGGCTTGGCAAGGACTGATATGATAAAACACACACAAGTAAGATGCATTAATGTGCTAGTAGCAAATTGAATGCAAAATGCACAAAGTAATTGTCACCAATGGCATTAATATTTACATATATATAGACTTAGTCAATCGTAGATTGTTTTAGACACAATTATCGAGAGCTTCCAAAAAGCGTGGTAAATCGTCTCGTGCTACTTCAATGATTGCAGAATCAAATGCATCCACGCGTATTTTTGCATTGATTTCAACAGCAGTCTCTTGAAATTGTCGTCCAAAGTGATTATATTTCATAGCTTGATCTCCTACTGTTTGTTCAGATCCAGATCGAGTTTTTCTTGGTGCCATACCGAATACGAAGTAGACATCAGTTGACTCATTGAGCACTGCCATGACCAAAGGAGTTGCACTATCGTGCAGTTCAGCACAGCTTTCCGAAATCCATACAGCAAGGCGTTGCAAGGACAACGGGTTCAGAAACACATCGATATCAGGTGCCTCCTGCACAATTACCATGCGAAAGCTATGCAAATCTTTCGGTAGATTTTTATCGAAAATGAAGTTTGCAGTTGAAACAACTGCCTTCTGAAGAAGCTTTGCCTGCTCAATTCCAGCGAAAAGTCGATCATAATCGTCTACCGAGTCCCATGCTTTCCAAAAGTTTCTTACCCAAAGCTCTTGTTTGTTATTATTCTGTGTGGAATCTTTGTCCGTATTAAGATTTTCATTTAAAGAGAAACATCCGGTTTCCAAAAAAGCTGCCAAACTCTCCACGCAGTCACCGGCACTCATAACACCATTAAGTCCAAATTGCCGCACAGCCCCCTCACGTATTATACCATCGAGACCGTATATGGATTGCACGCTGCTTAGCTTGGAACGGAGCTCTCGCTTTAATTGAGGACTGGTGTGAATCCATGACTCTTTTGAATCTTGCAGAGTAACACCCATGCGAGCCAGAAGCTTGTGGAGTTTGCGGCGACCATCCTCTCGCCATAAGAAAAGTTTTGCAGATACATATGAAGAGTGAATCATGCTCTCGTAAAGGCTCCATTGCCTAAGTAGGAATAAGGAATAATCAGATTCTGCGTGAAATTTGATTGCTCGAGAACCTAGGTCACCCTTAGTCGAGCTTGAGGATGCAAAATTAGTTGAAGAAGATGATGCTGGGCCTGATCCCATATGAAGATCATTATATGAATTGAGTCGCATCATTTCATCTCGTAGGCTTGGTAAGAGCTGCCTGTAAAGCTCCGGATGCTGCGCCTCTGCAGCGGTTAGCCCAAGTACAGCGAGCCAAAGAGCTGGCGCTGATGTCTCACCTATTAAGGTAAGCAATGTGTAAACTTGGATCGCATTAGTAACTGTCAAATGAGATCCCTGCCGATAATATTCCTCGAGCAAAGTAATGTTTTTCTTCCTCTGGCTTATCTTATGCTTTTTTGCCTTTTCAGATACAGGATCTGCAGGGATTTCATCTTCTTGAGTACCATCTGATCTGTCATCATCTGTATCTCGATCATTATTCTCTTCGTCGTCATCATCATTAACCACTCGTCGTTTTTTTGGCTGGGGATTATTCGTTAGACCTATGTTAGCTTCATCCTCTTCATCGCTTGAACTTATAATATCCTCCAGGTTTGTGTTTTGAAGTTCGTTCTCTTCCAAATCTGAAGCTAAGAATTGATATGCCAGGCGGTATGGTTCGAGCTCTTCAGCATTTCCGTCATCATAGCAAAAAATATCTTCACTCCCGAATAAATTGTTCAGATTCCAGGGCCTGATGCTATCAAATATATGAATTTTGGGACGAAGTCCGCTATTATCATCTGTTGCACTCAATTCAAATAACTCGTCAAGATCAACATTTGCTCCGCATCCAATGAGAAAAACATTCCTCACACTCGAATCAAGTCGTTTGTATCCCTCACTCAAACTCTTGTAACCTACTACGGGTTTCATTTTGTGTAAGATCAGATGTTTCTTTAATAAAGATCCAAGCATGCGTGCTGCTGCGAAAGCATCAACATTCATACATGCCACAAACACAACGACCCGATAGGTCGAGTGCGACATGCTTTCCTGTTTAACCTGCTGCCATACTTGTTGATAGCCTTCAAGCGGCACAAGCATTCGATGGTCGAGAACGCGTCGCGAAGGTGAAATTATTACCCTAATAAATTCATATAAACTGCAATGTGCGTGATTTCAAAAGTGGTGTGGCTTCCCGCTGCCGTACCCTTTGAATAACCACTTTTGGGAAGTTTCCAAAGGGTGGGCGTGCATTAACTTGACTTGATTTTATTATCGATTTGGCCACCTGCGATATCTCAGGGTGAAAAGAGGTGATACGGAAAATAAAAACCAGGTTTCGTACATATTTTTAGAAAGCAATGCCGCTGAATTTCCTGGCAACTGTCTACGTTGAAGGCGCTCGCCAGACTATTCCCTTCTATGACCAACTCAAATATATAGTTCCCGCTGCTGCTGTTACTTGGGGTGTCAAATCTTACTTTGCTGGCCCCAGGAACACTTGGGAGCGTGATATGCATGGAAAAGTTGTTTTGATCACAGGTGGTACTTCGGGATTGGGTGCGTATACAACTCGAGAGTTGGCAGTACGCGGTGCTCAAATCGTCTTGCTAGTACGTACTTTACAGGATGGATGGCTTACTGAGTACATCGACGACTTACGAGAGTCCACAGGTAATCCGCTTATCTTCGCTGAGGAATGCGACTTGGCCGATCTCCATAGTGTGCGCAAGTTTGCTACAAGCTGGATCGACAACTTGCCTCCACGCCGGTTAGATGCAGTTGTATGTTGTGCTGCAGTTGCCGAGCCTCCCACGGCGCCTCGAAAAATAACTATAGATGGACTGGAACCCCAATTCCAGATAAATTATTTGTCGCATTATCTTCTTCTGACAGTACTAGCACCAGCATTGCGAGGTCAGCCAGCAGATCGCGAGGTCCGTGTGGTATTGACAAGCTGTGTCGCTGCTTTAATGGGCGACTTCAATCTGTCAGATTTGGGCTTCACTGCACGCAAGTATCCACAGAATGCTCCATATAAGGTTCTTGGGGAATCAAAATTGTATTTATCTCTACTCGGATACGAATTGCAGCGACAGTTTGATTCTTACGAGCGCAAGGATGGTGCACCACCCAATGTGCACGTAGCAATTGTTGATCCAGGGATGATGCGATCTCCGAGCTTCAAGAGATTCATTACTTTGGGCCGTGTATGGATGCTTTTGCTGTATGTGCTTTTGTGGCCGTTTTGGTGGCTTTTCCTAAAGTCCAGTGTGGATGGAGGTCAATCCATCCTTCATGCTCTCATGTCCCCCGAGGTCGAAAAGAATCCAGAGGCAGTTTACGTTTCTCAAGCCCAGGTACGCAGAGCACCGCCACGGACAGAATTTCACAGTGAAGAAAAGCAGCACATGCTCTTTGAGGAAACGGCGAAACTTCTTGAGAGTACTGAAAAATCATCTGCTATTCAGAGGAACCGACTGAGCAATACCGCTCGGGCCAAAAAAGGAACAGGGTCTAAAAAGGCGGCTACAAAACAAAGTGATAAAGCAACGAAGGCAAGTTCAACCCAATCTTCAGAGAAAACACGCAAGCGGAAAGTGTAACGATGGTAATCATAATATATAATACTCATATCACACTAATGTTTCTATCAATGATTATGAATACTAAAGTGTTAATATCAAATGTTAATCCATTCAATAATAATTGGAATCTCGAAATTGAGCAAGAATTGGTTATGGGATCAAAAAGAATGCATATATGTCAAAAGAAGAAAAACAATATTCTTAGTGAAATGGACCCAGCGGGAATCGAACCCGCGACCTTAGCTTAAATCGTAGTTGCGAAAGCTACGTCATACCCCTAGACCATAGGCCCCACAGTATGGCGCTCGTTGAGCAGCTGCGTATCAACCAAGGCGAACTTTCAATGATTGATAAGTGTAGTTCGCGCTCATGTTCAATTATGAAAACAGATCTTTTTATTCTAACATGAGAGTTGCATTAAAGGGTATATATAGATTACAACTAATTTCAATTTTTACGGCCAGCTGAGATATCTTGCCTCTTACAAATAGAGAGAAGCAGCACTTACCAAATCACGTTGAAGTAGTGCAAGCGCTTTATCCATCTTTTGAGCGAGTTCTTCATTACCAATAGTGTTGGCGGCGGAGCTCATTTGACGAAGCAATTCCTCCAGACGACGGAAGATTCTAATTAATGATCCCTCAAAGACATCTGTTTGTTTGACAATTTCTGCGAAAGTTGCGCCCTTCGCCCATTGGTAGACTACATCCATGAGCTCCGGTTTGAATTGCTGTACGTATTCATCTTCAACCAGGGGAAGCTTTGCCTCCACACTAACCTTAGCAATTTGACGAGCCATTGTCTGAACAACTCGGAAGGGATCCATCAATTCGTTGGATGTCTTGTTATTACGATTCTCGACACGCTCGTCAAAAACGAAACAACTGAGCAACGCAGCGGTTTGTTCAGGGGTCAGGTTTGTAAAAGTGCCATTGAAAATCAATTCAGTTAAAAGAAGTTCATCTCCACTTGAGATCTCGCAAGCAACACGGCCTTTCAGCTCAACGACATCACCTGATGTACAGAAACCGAGTTTCCGAAGAACCCGTTTTCGAGCCTTTAGTTCATCCATTTGCAAAATGGATTTCGCATCGTGAATCTTCTGCTGAATTTTCTCTGCTTTGGCAAATAATTCTTGCTTTTCTCCGTATTGTTGATACAAAGATGTGAGCTTTTCATGGTCATGAACAAGAGGATTTTCTGCTGCTTTGGCTTCCAAGACTTCGGTTCTACGTATAAGGTTGAGGAAATGGTCGTCCTTAATCTTCATGTCCTCAATTGGATCCAATAAGGGAAGCCCCGCTTCACCAAATTTGGTGATAGCCTTCCGAACGTTAGCAATAACAGTGCGACGGTGTTTCGCATCATCAAGCTTGTCGGGGACATTCACACGTAATGCTGAAATTTCTCTAATACTGTCCAAAGTAAAAGGCAATATGACGGACTTTGCAGTCGACTTATTATCCTTCGGTGCAGGGATCACACCAGGGACAAATATCGGATCAAATTTCCGGACTAAGTGTGTAGGAGTTGTTGAAGCAACTTCAACGATTACACTCAAAATGTATCGTTGATGGTCCGTCCATTCCGTATTTGAATGACGCTTGGGCTTCGGTCGATTGGCACAGCTTGCAACAACACCCCAGCCAAAGTCCAACTCTTCGTCATCAGCGGATGGACCTTTGTAAACAATGTGCACAAGGCGGCCGGGCTTCATGAAAGGTAATGAGTTGGAAGGATGAGAGACAACCTTTGCCATGTCCATACCGTATTCAGTGATCTTGTGACGCACATTCCAGTAACTTGCAACTTCTTCTTCACTCTCTACTTCGATTTGATCAGCCTTCTCAAGCAGCTCACGACGTTCTAGATCAAGTTGAGGGACTTTCTGTGCATTCTGAAATTGATAGAAGCATCGTTCAAGCATATACTCAGGACTGATGCCCTCAACACGGAGCAAATTCAAAATCATATTGTAACCTAGATGGAAAGCTGAGTCCAATCTGTCGGCAACACCTTTTACCATTCCTTTTGCGACTGCAGGTTCCATTTGTTCGTTAATCATCATGATGACAATTCCTCGATCATCGAGACCACGACGTCCGGCGCGGCCGCTCATTTGAATGTATTCACCACCACTAACCCAGCGCATGGATTTACCATCAAATTTACGTACGCTCGTGAACACAACAGTTTTAGCAGGCATGTTCAGACCAATTGAGAAAGTCTCTGTGGCAAAAAGAACTTTGAGAAGTCCTTCCTGGAACAAAAGCTCAATGACTTCTTTGAGAATAGGCAATAATCCTGAATGATGCACACCAATGCCATTCTTGAGCAATGGCAGGATCGCCTGAATCTGTTGGAGCTGTCTATCAGCGGGAGATAACTGCTCCATGGCATTCTTGAACACTTTAGACACCATATCATGTTCTTCGGCTGTATTAAAGTTGTTCTTGGACAATTTCATGGCAAGATTTTCACACTCTCGTTTCGAAAAACTAAAAACAATAACAGGGTTGAAATTTTTCAGCATGATCATTTTGATAATACGGCCTATATCAGAGCCGCTGTCCTTTTTGTTCGACTTTTTCATTTCCTTGTTATTTCCAGCTTCTTTGTTCGCACCTTCTTTATCACTGATAGTACCCATGGCCTTGTGGAAGTTTTCTTCTCGGAATTGACCTCGCTCGTCTACAACAAGCAAGATGCCGCTTCCACCTTCAGGGAAGAGGTAGTGCTGCAGAGGTGTTGGACGATAATTCGTGTACACAACATGGCAAGGTTGGCCATGGATATCACAGATCCACTCAGCAAACTCCATTGCATTTGGAATAGTGGCACTTAAGAAAACGTAATGGACATTATCCGGAAGAAGAATGATGGTTTCTTCCCATACGACACCACGCTCTTTGTCGCGCATGTAGTGAATTTCGTCAAAAATAACCCAAGCAACTTCACGCATAACCTCAGAACCACGGTACAACATGCTTCTCAAGATTTCTGTAGTCATTACCAAACAGCTTGCATCCGGATTGATAGTGACGTCTCCTGTCATCAAACCTACGTCACCGAAGTCTGCTAAAAGCTCTCGATATTTCTGGTTACTCAAAGCTTTGATGGGTGAAGTGTAGATGACACGTTGCTTGTCTCTCAAACTCTGCGCAATTGCGTACTCGGCAACAACAGTTTTTCCAGCAGAAGTATGTGCAGAAACCAATACAGACTCACCTCGCTCAATTGCATTCACACTAATCTGTTGAAACGGGTCCAAAGTAAACGGATAAGTTCTTGCAGGATGCTCACTCGGTTTATGTTGCGCAATGGGCGTATAGTCATAGTTAGGGGGTAGCGCCACATCGTGGCGGACTTGATGGCGCAGTTGCAGCACGGATTGGTCTTCCTCCTTATAGTTTTGAGTGGTCTCGACTTCCATGCTGTCTGTGACCTTTGGAGCTCTGACGAGTTCCTCGGGCTCTTTCATAGGTTCATCTATATCATCGTTCGATTTTTCGGACTTTTTAGTTTTCGGCTTTTTCGGCTTTTTCTGCTCAGGCTGCGACTCAGACTCACTTCCGCTGTTAGGTGACGGAGAGGCCGAATGCAGCCGTTTAACCGGTGGGCTAGAGTCCTGCGCTTCCGCGGGTGTCTCTTCAAAAACTTTGAAAAGATCCATTTCAATTGCGAATGACAATTGAAGTCTCTGTAAACGACAAAAAAAAATGTTATCGAGCTATTATGAAATTTATTCTGTGGTTTGGTGAATTATGCATTGGGACAAATACCTGTATCATCAAGACAATCTTTCAGACACAGGATGTGAGATGTGCTCATGCATTACTTAAGTAGGCATCATAAGCCAAGACAATCTGCAGATCTTGGCCAGGGGGGTCATGGATAAATTTAGACGTTGGAAATTATGTGACCTATATTTAGCTAAAAAGTCAAGGTTATAATACGATGCTTGGCATTATAGGTTGAGGCATTAAATGAATTACTTATTCGCAAAAATGTATAAATCCAAATCTAGTTAATTTCTGTAACTACTTTGATCAAGACTTAGAACCATGGTTTCTTGATTTGATCGCACGCTCCAAATCGTATTGTGAGAATGTTTCTCGAGATGTTTCGAGTATTATTGGACGTGGTTCGTCTTTCTGAAAGCCTGCCGCATTGATCTTGCGATTGTATTCTGAAGCAGGGAAAATATGGCCAGTTACCTGTGAGGATCCTGAAACAGACCTACTCTCTCCACTGCTATCATTGGGAATAATCATGAAGCTTTTGGGAATGTCTTGGTCAATCCCCATCAAGCCAACTGGATGTGGAAACCCGTCCATACTTTGAACGGTCCCAGAGCCATGTAATCCATGCAGATGGGAACCGTGACCATTGGAAGACCCAGGGATTGGAGGGAACAACCCACTCGATGAGGCCGCATGTGGCGATGCAACTTGGGGTGAGACACTATTGAGCTTTCGGCTCAAGCGACTTGACTCTCGTTTTAAGCTAAATGAAGACTTGAGATTGACTTTTAGCGGCGATTTCGGGCTCTTTGGGCTATGATTTTCATTATCTTTGTGTTTAGGAGACAGAGATAAGTTATTCGGGAATGTATTGGATAATGTGAGTGATTTCAGCAATTTTTTCTTTGGAGAATTTTGCTTTGATGGTGATATGTGTTCAGACTCATGGTGATTGTTCTGTGTTTTTGTTGTTGTGCCATTTCGAATATCGAGTGCCGATTGTAACGAAGTGAATGATGATGTGCGTCTAGGGGATGGGCCAACAGACGGCCAAGACAGACGAGGTGATAGTTGTGGTGATAGTTGAGGCATGTTTGTCGATACCACCGGAATGTCCAAAGGCGATCCGAGATCAATAAATGAGTTCATGGCCTGGGGCTTCTGCCAAACTACTGGCTCGCCATCGCCTTTTGTGCTTGTAGAACTCCCTTTGGTGGAGGATGTTCCTCTGCCACTCTCCAGATCCTCCAGATCACTACCGATCACCAGCATTTCTCCACCAGCATATGCTGTCACTGCAGTGGAAATGAGCAGAGAAAGTAGCCACAACACAATGAAGGCCAGCTCCAGGTTGCGATGCGCTGTCATCTTGGGTGACGACGGTGCTTGTGATATTCGCTCCGATATGTAATACAAACCCGAACCAGCGAGTATGAGTGTGAATATGGCATTTGTTGCCAGCAACATCGGCCTATATGCCCAAGGGATATTGAGTAATTGAGCTATCGTTAGCACCAAAGCAGAAGCAGAAGTGAAGTAACACGGGATCATGACATGCCTGCCGTCATGATACCCGTGAACACTCAATACAAATCCTACAGAAGTGCAAGCTGCCGACAATAGTGCCGAAATTAATGACAGCAACGAAATTGTTGCCATACGAATTTGGATTTCTATCATGGTAAAGCGAAAGGCTTGATCAGCTCTTTCGTGTACCTTCGAAGTGATCAATTAATCGATCGTGTGTGATCACCGATCAGCGTTCGTTTTTGGTTCTGAGTTCGCAAGGCAGAGAGACGCCTGCTAAATGTAAACAACAGGCTTAGGGGAACGTATACATGGCGCTTGATGAGGTTGGCTTGCTAGCAATATCAAGTAACAGAGGCAGCTGTTTCAGGCGTGCTTGATATACACATTACACATAGTCGAACTACACACGTTGCGGCCTATATCATTTCTTCGCTATGAGAACCCTTAGTGGCTCTAATAAGAATCCACAACGTGCCGTGACTGCGACTAATCTTCGAGGAAGCCCACATATATTTATTACCTGCTCAAACATGACATCAGTCCCTTGATACGTTCATACATATGAATCCCCGGTGAAAACAAACCCTTTCAATCAGCAGCACGTTTCTAGCATGGCAACGAAGCATTCGAGTCCATTATTGTCAGATGCTTGAACACGTCAGGCACGACGATGGTTGTGAGAATGTTACACAGATCTCAGCTACCGCTAAGCGTTTTCGTATTGGAGAGATATTCACTTATTAGAAATTGTACGTATATATTTTGATAGTCATAGACGCTTTTTGTATACTAATATAACTGGTCATGCGCAGGGCAATACGTTTAGCTTGAATCATTTTTATTATGAGTTAGACAGCCCTGTCTAGGGGCAGCCCCATATTTCTGACGTAGTCCGGTTAATATCACTACGTCATTCTGCAGCAAGCATGACGTGGGGTATACAGCATGACGTGAACAGATCCTATCCTAGACATCCCTGCTAAACCATCAACCAGCACACCGTTGATGCGTGCGAATATTACAAAATGACGATAAGAGTATTATGCAGCCTCAAATTCTAGATTTCCATCGAATATCTTATCAACGACCCTTAACACAAACCGCGCCCTTATCCTTATCCCAGCTTACAACACAAACCCTGCGCATTTCGCCTCTCCTCCTAGTGTGCCTGAAGTAACCCGCTGCCCCGGTCACGTTCATATGGGACATCTTCGGCATAATTTGTTTTTAGCGCCTGATCTAAGGTCACAAGGGCGTCGCCGACACTATCTTTCTATCCGTAGCCCTCGGCCCACGCGCACACCCTTATGCCAATCTCCCAATCTATAGCCACACAGATTGCACCCATAACAATCAACCGAGCGGCTTCTTTAACTCCCAAACTTCGTTAGATCAGGACAGTGTACGAGAGCTTTCGCGCCAAGTACAATTGGATTGACAAGAGAATCAGTGAAAATTGATTCGATAACAGGATTGATAAAAATAAAGGATTTCAGGATCGCCCATTGAACCGCCTAGGCTTTGATTGATAAGCTTCGGGCTAGAGTGTTTCCAGACTTCGATCTAAGCCGATAAGTTGAAGGAACGTATAGAACATGTCACTCGACTTTAAAAAACGCGATTATAGCTCGGACGCTATAAGTAGAGGCTCGACGCCTCCAGCGGCCGGCAAAGAGTCCGTGCTCTCATTGCTTTTGGAGAAATCCAAGGGATCGAGCGATAAGAGCTCCGATCTTTCATCGCCGTCCTCACCGGACGGCTCTTTGACTCAACCAGCATCGCCTGCAGTGGATCGCCGGGGAAACATCCTTTTCGACAGCGGTGAGCGGTCCCCCACGACCCCGAGCTCTCCGTCGGTTGCTACCCCGCGTTTTTCATCCCCGCAGTCACAACTATCTCAAAACACCGCATCGACTGCATCAACCCAGCAGTCTACATCGGCTACATCGCGGTTATCGAGTCGACTCAATGGGTCGACATCCGATGCCGCGGGAAGCGTGCGCATACCCTCGTCATCATACCGACGTAGCTCGAATGTGCAGAGCTCATTGCAACAGCAGCGAGACCGAGCTCGCACAGGCGACAGCGTCTACACAAATACCCCAACGTCCAGCATCCTCGGAACTTCCGCTGGCTACGGTCCGCTGTTTGGAGCTGGAGAGATTGGGAGTGTCAGCAGTCCTCGGCACTATTCCACGCCGATCACGCGGGAGAAATTCGATCCCGGCAGTGTGGAAGAACGGTTCGTCGTGAACATCCCGTCGCGCAATGCTAGTATTAGTGGCAACCTCGTGAATGGAAATGCTGTTGCTCCGTCCAATGCCTCGACTATTTCTAGATCTCTTTCAAAGGTCTCGTTGTCCCGCAGCAGTTCGCGGTCTTCTGTGTCGAGTCTGCGACGGTTCATGGAAAAACCGTGGAAACAGGAGGAACAGAGCATGGCCGGTTCTCCGGATTCTTCTGCGATCTCATTCAGCGGTGTGTCTCCTCCGGGCCACCCGGTTTCACGCAGTCGTAAAAACTCTATCGCGTCCTCGTATGTAAGCAGCGACGAGGACATCAACGGCAATGTTGTGAACAACAACAGCAACAACAATCTGACGAGCCTCAGTAGTTCTTACGGCGCTAGTGCGAGCAGTAACGCAACGCTGAGCCAATTGGACCAGCAGTATGCTAGCAGCTATCATCGCCAGAACTCACTGCATCAGAAGATGAAGAAGAGTCTTAAAGCATATGGCAAGATCGGCAAAACTCTAGGCGAAGGTGCAGGCGGCCATGTCAAAATCATCAAAAGCAACATCGATAATCAGATCTATGCTGTGAAGGAGTTCCGAGCTCGCCACCCGACAGAAACTTTGCGCGAGTACAACAAAAAGGTCGGTGCGGAGTACTGCTTGGGATTGACGCTCAAGCATCCGAACATCGTGAATACGATTGATATTATTTATGAAACGGACAAGGTTTATCAAGTGATGGAGTACGCGGCCTACGACCTTTTCGCCATTGTGATGTCCGGAAAAATGTCGCAGGCAGAAATTTATTGTGATTTCCGACAACTCATGGAAGGCGTAAGATACCTTCATCACTCAGGCTTGGCACATCGTGATTTCAAACTGGACAATTGCGTCGTCACTGACAAAGGTATCGTAAAGATCATCGACTTCGGATCAAGTGTCGTTTACAAGTACCCTGAGAGCGATAAAATCTACGACTGTGATGGAGTCGTCGGAAGTGACCCGTACTTGGCGCCTGAGGCCGCTGGCAGATCGCGGTATAATCCTACGCCGACAGATATCTGGAGTAGTGCGATCGTACTATGTTGCATGCTGATGCGCAAGTTCCCGTGGAAGTCTCCAAGAATGAGTGATTCCTCATTCAAAGCCTTTGTCGTTGAAGAAGAGGACGGAAATCGCCCTGGCTTGAAAAAATTGTTAGCATCACTCCCGGAGGAAACCCATCCTTTGCTGGCAGGCATGCTTGACCTTAATCCTGAAACAAGATTCACAATCGATCAATGTTGGAACGACGAATTCCTTACAAAAGATCCACATTGTACTGTTGAGAACGATCATGTTGTGGCCGCACCTGGTCACACACACACTTCTGTCTCCTTTGAGGAAGCGCATATTGCGATGCTAGAGAAAAAGAATCGCAAAGCGAGAAAAGCTGAGAAGATGTGGTAAAATTGCATATTTTATAATACATATACATGTAACTACACCAATATATATCACACAGGACGATATTGGAAAAAAAAGTTTTTGTATTTTTTTTCAGGTCAATTTTTTGCCAATGCATTATAAAAGCTATTGTGACCTGTACGTTCCATATCTCAACACTAAAAAAATGATAAAGAATAGTTTATCTAAATACAATGCTATGTACAATCAGGGAACAACCTTGATACCGCAGCTCTTCGCCACGCCTAAAATGCTTTTGCAGATCCCTTCCAAATGTCGGTTTTTATGTCTGTCATCCATCTTCTTCACTTTGGCAATTTCATAGATATGCTTGAGAGAGACCTCACCTACGGTGCTTTTGCCATCTGGAGCACCTTTTTCAACGCCAGCAGCCTGCATAAGTAACCAAGTAGTCGGTGGCGATTTCATTTCGTAGACAAAAGAGCGGTCTGGTCTTACAGTAACTCTCACCGGGATGGGTGTACCTGGAATATAATGTGCTGTGCGTGCATTAAAGTCCTTGGCAAAGTCCATGGCTTTGACACCTTTACTACCAAGAGCAGGACCAACCGGCGGCTGCGGAGTCGCTTGGCCTGCGCCGACAATTAGCTTGACCAGCGAGTTCAGATTCTTCGGCTTAGCCATATATGAAAATGATGATTCGCTTACTAAATTTTAAGGCTGTACTGCTTTAAGCGAGATGAGGTATGATGTTGGTGGGTAAAGGCAGTGGTACAAGTGGTAAATAGGGGGACGGTCAGTCATCCAACATCGTCATACATCGAAAACCACACGAGATGTGTTATACCGCCATTACTCACATCCTGAAGAAGGTAGACCTACAGTAAATTATGACAATGTTTCAAAATTAATGAGAATTTTCAAACTAAAACCAAAAAAATGATGTTGAAGCTCACCGTTACTATTATGTAAGTTATATATGCACATGGGGATGAGTCAATCATCTCTCTGACTGAATTTGTTTTTCATTATATTGAAATATGCAGCATCATCAACTTTTATGTAGGGTTTTATTTCAACAAAAGCTGGCGATTGGGATTTTGACGCTAAGTTTCTCAGCATCCGCATTTAACTCTAACATCGCCTCTCAAATACGCCCGTTCAACGTTTTTTTTCACATCAGAGAGACTCACGTGAGTCATTTGTGGCATTGGGTTTTAGGAATTTCAATGATCACACAACCTGCTGTGATATATTAGGTACCATTTTCCAACACGTACGTTGTAATTACCAAAAATGCTTCGCATATCTCGTTTCAATCGAGCTTCCGTCCAAGCTTCTGCGCGGCTTATCTCATCGCGTGCTATACTGAGTGACCATGTTGACGTTGTCGACAAAGAAATGGCTGCTATCTTGGGTCGTGAGAGGCGGCGTCAGAAGGAGAGTATCACGTTGATCCCCAGTGAGAACTTCACCTCCAAGTCTGTGATGGACTGCTTGGGCAGTGAAATGCAGAACAAATATTCTGAGGGCTATCCTGGAAATCGTTATTATGGTGGTAACGAATTCATTGACGAGTCCGAGCGCCTCTGTCAGCGCCGTGCCCTTGACGCTTTCCGTCTTGACCCTGAGCAGTGGGGAGTCAATGTGCAAAGCTTGAGTGGAGCCCCTGCTAACCTCTATGTCTACTCTGCACTCATGGAGGTCGGAGATCGTCTTATGGGTCTCGATCTGCCCCATGGAGGACACCTCAGTCATGGTTATCAGACACCGAGCAAGAAGATTTCCTACATCTCCAAGTATTTCCAGACTATGCCATACCGTCTTGATGAGAAAACGGGCATCATCGACTATGACATGCTCGCCAAAACCGCTCCGTTGTTCCGCCCGAAGATCATCGTTGCTGGTGCCTCTGCGTATTCCCGTCTGATTGATTACGAGCGCATGCGGGAGATTGCCGACTCCTGCGGTGCCTACTTGATGAGCGACATGGCTCACATTGCTGGTCTTGTTGCTGCTGGTGTCATTCCCAGCCCCTTCGACAAGAGTGACATCGTCACTACCACGTCGCACAAATCCTTGCGTGGACCTCGTGGTGCCCTGATCTTCTACCGTAAGGGCGTTCGCAGCCACAACAAGAGGGGAGAGCCGATCAACTACGATTTGGACTCGAAGATCAACTTCTCCGTTTTCCCTGGCCACCAGGGTGGTCCCCACAATCACACCATCTCTGCTCTTGCCGTTGCTTTGGGCCAGGCTCAGACTCCCGCCTTCGTGGAGTACCAGCAGGCTGTTTTGGATAATGCTAAGGCGTTGTCGAAGGCTTTGCAAGACCGTGGATACGATTTGGTCAGCAATGGCACTGACAACCACTTGATCCTCATCGATCTGCACTCTAAGAAGATCGACGGTGCCCGCACTGAGTACGTGCTTGACCTGATCAACATCGCTGCCAATAAGAACACTGTCCCCGGTGACAAGAGTGCACTTGTGCCCGGTGGATTGCGTATCGGTACTCCTGCTATGACCACGCGTGAGTTCACTCCGAAGGACTTCGAGAGAGTTGCTGAGTTCATTGACAGAGCTGTCAAGATTTCTCAGCGTATCAAGAGCGAGGTTGCTCAGAAGGTTGCGAAGCCCAAGATTGCTGACTTCAAGGCTGCTGCCCAAGAAGATGCTGAGATCAAGACGATTAAGCAGGAGGTTATTGACTGGGTTAAGGAGTTCCCTGTTCCTGGTGAGAAATAAAGCGGAGACCCCAGTTAAGTCTCAGACATTGTCTGTTTTTTATTTTTGCTTTTTTTTAGACAGATCCTAATGACTTAAACATTGAAAAAAAATCGAAAGAGCATATAAAACCTGTTTAGTATATAAGGAAAAAACATTTAGTATAATTAATATTCATCTGTAGACGACTCTAGAGTCATATCTTTTGACATTAACACCAAAGAAAATATTGAGGAAAGTGGGAAATTGGGTGGTTTGGGCACCCTCACGAGTTTTTCATCAGCCTTAACTTTTGGGCATTAGCAGAAAAATGGCTGAGAACGACTCGAAGCCTGTCGAGGCTAAAACTGCAGAGCCGCAAGCTGGAACTAAACCAGCAGCTAAACCACGGGCTGAATTCCGTCATCCTGTCCTTAAGATGATGGGAATCTCTCGCCTTCGTGTTCCTAGTCGGAACTGGCTCATCTTTTGGTCAATAACAGGTTCACTGGTTGCTGGCTACTATTGGGATCGCAGTGAGCGTAAGAAGATCCGTAACTACTGGGTGGATCGTGTAGCTTATCTCGGCGAGCAGCCGATCTCGCCTCATGATGTTGCAAGAAAGGTCAAAGTTTATATGGCGCCGCCTCCAAATGACTTTATTGATGCTACTCTGCAGCATTTCCGCAATTTCATAAAGCCAGTTTTGACTGCTGCTGCTGTCGATCATGAAATCATCTTCGAAGAGCGACAGGGATACATCAGATCAAAGGTGGCTGAAGAAGTCCGGAAGCTCCGACGAGATCTGCAGAACACGAGCACAAATAAGAAAACCGCGAACGATGTATGGAATCGTGATCTTACCGGTGGTACTATGATCATTGGCCGAGGTGCCTACAAGGAGTACATGGCTGGCCTTCAAGAGGGATGGTTAGGTCCGCTAGAAAGACCGGCTGAAGTTCAAGCTATTCTTGACAAAGAGGCCGAGGATGAAGAAGAGAGGCTGAAGAAGCGACGAGAGGAGAAGGCTGCTGCTACTGATGGTGAAAACCAAATGGACTATAATGATCAATGGGAGTACGAGGAAGATCGAAAGGCCACATTGAATCGCAAATGGCCGGTGGTTCCTGCATACATGTCGCTCTCAGACCTGGCAGAGCAAGATCTCCCTGCTGAGTACTCACAGCATGCCCCTGAGCCGTTGTCAGTTTTCCGTCTACCGCATCTGCTCGGATTCCTGATGACGCCGATTCGTATATATCGATGGCTCAATCAGCGCCACCTTGCAGAGGAAATGGGTAGACAAGCTGCTGGCGTTGTATTTGCTCACACTCGCGAATTTAAGCTCCCAGAAGATGAGCAGTTAGCCGCGACAGACGAAGAGGACTGGCCTAATAAATTCAAGCAGAAGGGCTTTGACAACAACTCCGAATGGATGCGTGAGTTTATGATTGACAAACGAATTGCTAAGCCCATGCGAGTATACTTAAATGCTGAGCGTGCTAATGACGCTCAGAATTCTGGCAGCATTGAGGGTGAAACAAAGGCATGATACAGCCTTTGTTTCCGCCACTCACGTTTCTTTATAGAATGTATATACGATGAACTACGAGTCAACACCTGAAACTTAATGCTTGAAATGGTACATTAAATAAGCTTGTCATGATTAATTAACCGGTTTTTTGGCGCTTGGTTGCGAAAATCTCATCGATAATGCTATTAGATGCAGCTCGCGATTTTGTTTTAGAATTCTTTGCATCTGACTGGTTTCTAGACAGAAGTTTTGGTGACTTTTTAGGTTCTTTCTTTTCCAATTTTAGCGCTTTATTCGGTGGATTATTGGCTTTGGCCTGCTTAGATTTGCGTGACGATGATGATGGTGATGATCTTTTTGAAGCCTTTTCTCTAGAGTTTGGTACTTTTTCTACCTGCTTATTTTTCACAGCGGTCTTCGATGTGGGTTTCTCCATTAGTCGAGAATAAATCAAAATATAAGCAGAAGGATGACTTTGGACAAATGATTCTGGTACTTTTTGCACAGATTCATCGTCATACATCATCCACTCATTATTAGGTTGACGTGTCATTGCAATGTAATGACCGGAAGAAACAGTGCGTCCCTCATGTATGATCACGGAAACAAGCTTGTAATGCAGCGGCACCTTGTTAGCGTTGTCCTTCTCGTATCGAGTCATGCTCATTTCGATGGGATATTCCATGACGTCTTTTACTTTTTTGGAGACAGATCCGTCCATCTTGAATCTTTTTATATGTACAGTGAGATACTCAGGAGCTTCATCAATGGCAATTTGCTTCACTGCAGATGTTTGCTGCTTGCAACGTTCACACTGATAGCCACCTGTGAGCTCTTCTGATTTCCCACTCTCTTTTGAAGCTTTATGAGGCGCAATGACTTCAGGCTTGAAAAAGTCATGCATGCTCTTCTGGAGAGTGTAATGATCTCGCGACTGACTGGCCGAGAAACTCACAGGCAGATCATAGAAATCTTGGGTCGTTGTGCTAACGGTGTGGCATCGCTGACACGTAACTTTTTGCTCTACAGAACCACCAAATATATCATGGATGATACTACTTCGCAGCTTTTCACCTTTGGGCACACTGTCTTCTTGGAGGCGTCCTACGAGTGACATGAAATATTCATGTGAGTCTTCCTGCTGCCACTCGTCAAGCATCGGGTTTATATCTTCCAACCTCCGCAAGAGACGTGACGGGAACATCGCCGACTTTCGTTCCATCAGCTTCTTAAAAAGGTTTGCGAGTTCGTAAGTCACAGAGTTCGGACTCACCTTTGGATATTCACCTTTGAGCACGTCCAGTAGGTAACGGCCAAATGCAGGTAAGTGTATTAATGCTTGAACGGCGGCATTTTGATAGCATGTAACGCCCCTGTTCTCAAGACCGACCGGTGAGCGTGCAGTGGCGTGCCAAGACTTGTAGATCCTATTCGGTTGACGATGACCGCGATCATTGGGAAGTTCATTAATATCATAGAATTCGAATTCTCGGTCATCATGCCCATTCTCCACGACATCAACATTCGCGTCACTGCTTTCAGCCATTGACTTCCTCTTTACAGCACTTCTGTTCCCAGGCGCAGAATACCCTGGATCGTCACTATCCGAGCTGTCATCATCATCTTCACTACTCTCCGAGCTTTCAGTATCTGACCTCTCCGAGTCCTCCATCGATTCATCATCGGTGTCACTCGTGGAGGGAGCCTTTGCATCATCACTAAAAGGTTCAAAGTCGCTTCCGTCTTCATCATAGCTGCTTCCTGATTCAGACGAAGACGGAGACGATCGTCTGAGGACAGGTCCTAGAGCCTTTCCATCTTTTTGGCCTGCTTTTCTGGGATTGTTAGCAGGTTTGGGGTGGATAGTTTTGTACCTCAATGGTGACGACCGGACCGCCTCCTGGTGACGAGCAGGGACAAATTCTAATCTAACCCCGGACGCCATTATGCACGCGCGACTGAATTAAATTTATTTATTTGACCCTCGTCAGCCAGACGCGAACGAATCTTTTTCAATCACAAGAATTTCATTTTTTTGGGATCAGGGCATTAATGTCTGGCACGTGACAAACGTCGGTATAGGACGCGTCATAACTTCACTGGTAGACTTGTGAACCATATACTTTATGTTTATTTATCAATACCAACTAAATAGAAGTTACTGTGGATACTTCAACAAATACTTATAATCTTTATGTCTGTCAGAAATGTTTGGGTGAGAAAAGCTTATACAACCTGTCAAGATACGTGCAACAAATGATAAAATAATGGATTCAAAGTCACTTGAAATGCAGATATTACATGCGATAAATCATACTTCAAAATTTTCTGAAAAATAAGAAATAAATATAAAACGGCAAAAGGTTTATCACGTACCAGGCATACTGAGCCTTCAACCGCCTTTATTATATTTGACAGTGTCCTTGCCCTGAAAGATTACATGATTTTTTTATTTTCACCTCGAAAAATTAAATGTTATATAGTCGCTTAACCATTACGGTTATATAGATAAACCATGGGAAAATCAGAAAAGAAGCATGGTAAGGGCCGTTTGGACCATTACTATCGTTTGGCCAAAGAAAAAGGCTATCGTGCGCGATCCAGTTTTAAAATCATTCAATTAAATCAGAAGTATGGCTTCTTTACGCCCCCGAAGAAAGGAAAGCCGATGTGCGTAGTGGATCTGTGTGCAGCTCCAGGAAGTTGGTGTCAAGTTGCCACTCAATGCCTTCCCGTTAATTCACTTATCGTGGGTGTAGATCTTGATCCAATCAAGCCATTGCCTAATGTCATCACCTTCCAGTCTGATATTACAACTGACCATTGCCGATCGCAATTGCGTGGATATCTGAAAACTTGGAAGGCTGATGTCATTATGCATGATGGTGCCCCGAATGTTGGTATGGCATGGGCTCAAGATGCGTTTACTCAAAGTGAATTGGTGTTGCAATCTCTCAAACTCGCTGTTGAATTCCTTGGACCGGGTGGATGGTTCGTTACCAAGGTCTTCAGATCAAAAGATTACAATAAGCTCATGTGGGTGTTTAACCAATTCTTCGAAAAGTGTGAAGCCACCAAACCACCCTCAAGTCGTAACGTTAGTGCTGAGATTTTCGTTGTCTGTCGTGGATTCAAAGCGCCCTCTAAGGTAGATCCTAAACTACTTGATCCATTGTATGTGTTCGAGGAACTCCAAGAAGGTCCACAGAATAGCGAGCAGAAGGTTTATAATCCAGAAAAGAAAATGAGGAGGCGTCAAGGTTATGAAAATGACGATGGAAAACTTCTACTTCTTCAACGAAGTAAGGCCATTGATTTTATCAAGACCGACGAACCCATTAAGATGCTCGCAGAAAACAATGAACTTATTTGGGACAAGTCAGATCCTGAGTTGCAAGAAGTTCGAAAGCTTCCTCAGACGACAAAGGAGTTACTCGAGTACTTCAAGGACTTGAAAGTATTGGGTAAAAAGGATTTCCGTGTCATAATTAGATGGAGAAACGCAGCACGCAAACTCCTGAAGTTGGACGAACCTGAAGAGGAGGAAAAAGAAGAGGAACATCTGACTACTGAGGAGTTGATTGAGCGTGAAATGAGCCAATTGACAGAGGCTCAACAAAAACGCTTGAAGCGCGAGCGTAGAAAACGTAATGAAATGAAGCAGAAGGAGATTTTGCGTATGCAGATGCAGAATGGATCAACTGCTGATATTATCGCAGAAGCAAATGTTGGAAATCAGGATGGCCTCTTCAACTTGCAAAAAGTCAGAAAATCTGGCCAAGCTGAGGCTATGATCAAGGGTAAGCAATCTGCGCCGGTCTTGACAAGCCGCGGAGAGAATGACATTGTTCTTGAGGATGATGATATGGCTCTGGACGAGAGGCCTGAGGCCAGTGACAGTGATGATAGTAACGAAGAAGAAGCGGAAGCCGAAGAACTTTCTGATGATGAAGCTAACGAACGCCTCGCAGAAGAGTTGGATAGCATGTACAGTGCCTTTAAAGAACAGCAAACGAAGTCTGCGGAAGCGCGTGCCTTGCGCAAACGTGAGACTGAATGGCACGGAATTGAGAGTGCAGACGAAGATTCTGATGCTATGTCAGATGATGACAATGAAGCAACAAGCGATGCACAAGGTCATCTCAGTAACCGAGCGTCGATGTTTTTTGAAGACCCTGTATTTAAGAAGATGGAAGTGGCTTCTGATTCTGAGGAAAATGACACTGAAAGCGAGAGCGACAGTGATTTGGACTCAGGTCCCGATGGCGCAACTGATGACACCAGTGCAGCAGAGAATGAAGAGCAGAAGGACGAGAGTGATGGTGAGCAGCGTAAATCATCGTCACAAGTGTATGCTGAAGGCAAGAAGAACATGACTGATGAAGCTATTCGCATGACGTTGGCTCAACAGCTCGCACTTGGTCAAATCACCAAGCACGACTTGGTCAACGAAGGTTATAACAAAACAGCATTCCGTGATCGTGAGGAGCTACCTGAATGGTTTTTGGAAGATGAAGCCAAGCATACACGTTATATAAAACCCATCACCAAGGAGGCTGCCTTGGCTGCCCGAGAAGCTGAGAAGGCTCTGAATGCTCGTCCTATTAAGAAGGTTGCTGAAGCAAGGGCTCGTAAACAAATGCGGGCTCAGCGTCGTCTGGAGAAGATCCGTAAGAAGAGCGATCTGATCAGCGAAGACTCCACTATGAATGAGAGAGAAAAGAGCGAAGAAATTGCCAAGCTTATGCGTAGAGCGAGCAAGAAGACGACTAAACCTAAGGTTACAGTTGTTCGTGCTGCACATCAGAATCGTGGTCTACAAGGTAGACCTCGTGGCGTTAAAGGCAAGTACAAGATGGTTGACGGTACCATGAAGAAGGAACAGCGTGCACTCAAGAGGATTGCGAAGAAACGCAAGTAAACGTCACAAATAATTTATTTTATCTAATTTATATTCAAAATATTTCTTATGACAGTGTGATATCATACCGCTGATAACACAGCCTTTCGATGCATGAAAAGTATTAGTAATCCTACTATTAATATAAAAATAGTCAGAATCATATTTCAAACAGCCGATTTTCAGAGTATATACTTGAAATCCATGTACCGGGTATTTACTGTTGAAATAATATCATATTATACCAAAAACGAAGAGATATTTTCGTTCGCAAGATGAATGATCAATATTGGTCTAGACTCTATCTTATTTTTTCATCAAAAATTCAATTGTCGCAGCCGGGAAGTACTCATAGTCCGCAGTATACCTGACCCTCCGAAGATTTGTAAAGCCGTGCGTCAGCTGTCGATGCACTCAAAGATCCACCAATTGTTGCATGTGACGGCATTTTTTTCAAGCATATCTAATCCATCTGATAGCAGTAGGGTTTCTTGATGTCTGCAGATGATGCTGCACGGTTCCGTTGGCTTAAGTGATGCAGAAGTACCAAGCCGACTGATAACTGCAGCTTATACAAGCAATCGATCCGTTTCATTCGTATAAATTGTAATTGCCTTAGATATAAATTGGACTCCTGTTTCGTGGGCAATTATATTGTCATACTACGTGCGATAAAGGAAAGCCCGCACCTAGATAAAGAGATAAGGTTATTATGGATTCGAGATCTAGCTCAGACAGTGAGAAGCAAGCCATTCATCATGAAATCCGTGATGTTAACGAGACAGAGGAAACCTCTGTCAGTTACACGAAATTCAGTGACCAGGATATTCTTTCAATTCTTCCTGGATCGGAGGATGATGAAGATATGCCAGCTTGCACGTTGAGAATGTGGATTCTAACTATGGTTGTGGGAACTGTGGTATCAGCAGTAGACTCCTTCTTCAACATGCGTTTCCCTTCTGTATCCATTTCTGTCATTGTAATCTTGATGGTAACTTGGCCATTGGGTCACCTGCTTCATCTTCTACTTCCGAATTGGACGATAAGACTTCCGTTCAATCAGTCTATTGCATTGAATCCCGGTCCTTTTAACTATAAAGAACATGCGTGTATCTTCATATTTACGAACACTACGACTGAAGCCTTTGTGCATCTTATTATTGAGGATACCGCCTTCTTCAAAGCCCGGACTGGAATTGGACGTCAGATTCTTATAACAATGAGCATGTACATCATCTCGTTTTCAAGTATGGGCTTGGCACGCAATATTCTAGTGACACCAGACGATCAAGTATGGCCCGGTTTATTGAGCAGGATTGCCTTGCTGAAAAGTTTCCATTCCAAAGATAATCCTGTCGCTAATGGTTGGACTATAAGCAGAATGAGCTTTTTCTGGCTAGTGTTTGCGGGCTCATTTACCTGGTATTGGGTGCCGGATTTGCTAATGCCGTTTACGTCGACTATAGGCGCCTGGATAAGTTGGATTAAACCAGATAGCCCCGTCCTGGGACAAGTGTTTGGAGTAAAAAACGGGCTGGGATTGTTTCCGTTTACATTAGATTGGACTCAAATCACCACGATCAACAATCCCCTGACGACCCCATTCTGGGCGGTTGCATGCATATTCTTATCATTTGTCTTTTGGATCTGGATCGTAATGCCCGGGTTATATTACCAAAATCATTGGAACACTGCACACTTGCCAATAATGACCAACAAAGTGTTCACCTACAAGAAAAAGAACTATGACTTTGAAAAGGTTGTGAACAAGAACTGGACTTTGGATCCCGAAAAGTTCGCCCGTTATTCTCCCGCTATCTTACCAATTGCATTTTTGATCAATTTGTCTCTCGGTATTGGTTCATTTGCTGCAGTAGTCGTACATTTCTTGTTAACCTGCAAGCAACAGGTGATCGAGCCATTGAAGCAGCGTGATAAACAATCTGATCGCTTCGGCCGTGTAATGACTTCAGCCAGACCCTTCCCAACATGGGTATATCTGATTTCTATGGCCGCTGGTCTTGGCATGGGCTTTGGCTTCTCAGCTGGCTGGGACGATGCACCTATGAAAGCCGACGAGTTCATCGTCTCGATTGTCATTGGGGTCGCCCTCTTTGTCCCGCTGTCCCTAGTGGAAGCGCGTGCTAACATAACGATTTCCATCGATGTCTTTTTCTACATAGTTGGATCAAATTGGTTCAACGGCAATCCGTTGCACCTATTGTACTTTCGCAGCATTGGATTTGGGGCCCTCCAGCATGCCATGCGCATGACGCAAAGTGCGAAGTTTGGCCATTACATGCGGATCAAGCCGACAATATACATGCCCATTATCTTCCTCTCTGGTATATGGGCGTCTCTGGTGGGTCCTGCAGTTTGTTGGTATCTCCTGAACCATATCGACGGCATCTGCACGGAGGATGCGGAGAATAACATGACTTGTCGCAAGCAAAAGACCTCATTCAACACGCAAGGGATCTGGGGTCTCTTCGGCGATCATTTATTCGCACCCGGCGGACGGTATGTGTGGGTGCTCTGGTTTTTCCTGGCCGGAGCACTTGTACCCATCTTTCAATTTCTTATTGTTAGATGGAAACCCAAATCGATACTCGCACAAGTCGATCCCGTGCTGTTCTTTGGCGGTGCCGAACGCATTCCCGGAGTCACTGGATTTAATTATTCGACGTGGTTCGTCACTGCGTTTATATTCAACTGGGTCATTCACAAAAAGTTCACAGCTTGGTGGCGCAAATACAATCTCGTAACCTCAATTGGCCTAGACTGTGGAGTGGCCATTACGATCATAATTGTTTACTTTGCTGTTGTATATACCGGAGCATCGAAACACCTTACGTGGTGGGGCAGCGAGGTGGACCGGAAAGGATGTGATGCAAAAGGATGTCCGTACCTCTCAGGCCCAATTCCTCGACCAACCAGCTATTGATCGGGATATCCCACACGGCTCGAAGAGAGAGAGGGCGTGCGGCAAAATTCAATCTGCGGCTTTTTTTTACGCACACATGCTTGACGGCTATGGATGTCGCTACATAGATATAGATATATATTCATTTCAGTTTAGGATAGCGCCGATGTGGTTATGAGGTTTTGTGATCTGGTGCGTGCTGCGTGCTGCGTGCTGCGTGCTGGACGGTGGACAGTGGTCGGTGGACAGTGGTCGGTGAACGGTGGTCTGTGGTCGGTGGACGGGCACGCAAGATAAGAGCGTTGTGACTGCAGTTCGATAGCGTCACCGATAGCGATAGCGGCAGAGGGTCGCACCCACCAGACAGAGGTAGAGGAGAGGTAGAGGTAGCGGTACGGAAGACCTAGTGGTATGGAAGCGGTACGGTTAGTGGTAGGGACATGGTGATAGTCGTCGGTTTCCAGCGTTTAGGTCTGAAATGGTGCGGCAGGGCACTGAAACGGCAAAACTACTTAGGCAGTAGCCTCGGGTACGGAGAGGAGAGGGGTTCCAGCCGTGTTTAGGGGCTCCCTATCCAATATCGTTGAACGGCGGGAGCAGGGTGATGGGGGAAGAGGAGCAGGGCTAGTAATGGTGGACGAAGGGGAAGGGAGCGGGGAGGGGACGGAACTCGGTGGTGGAACGGGAACGGTCCACGCGGGCCACTAGAAGGGTTTGCGGTTGGGCGGCGGCGTATGTGTGGGCAGATGTACGGTCGCCGTGATGGGTGCTACGGATTACGGCGACGCCACCGTGATGGGAAACGTCTCTGGGCTTACGGGACGTTCGCAAAAACGCTGATAATCACGCAAAACGATGCCCGTAACGTGTAGTTTCATCAGCGTCTCCACTAAAAATTTTCTCCGATTAAGCCCTGATTGAGTCATGTCTTAGGTAATATCATCAAATGCCAGCACTAGATCACAATTTAACACGACACATCTCACTTTCTCCCTCTTCCATCACCCTTTTCCTACCCTTCAGAAGAAGCCCCTTGCCACGGTCCTAGCCTTTACCCAAACCGCGCGCCAAAGGAATAGAATCGGCAGCGAAAGCAAAAAGCGAAAAGAAAGCCAGACACTGCAAGCTGCCTCTTAGATCTCACGAGCGAAGTGGTTTGATCTCCTCTCCCCTTGTTTCCAGAAGCAAACCATCCTCTCCACCAGTTCATCCCCATGGAAGTCTCCGGCATTGATCCCGAAATCGTCGGCGGCCCTCAATCCGCCGTCTCGAATGCCACCAGCGGCCAGCAGGTCGGCCAAGCCTCCGCAAACTCCGCCGTCGCGAACCCGAAGGCCGAGCTGGGCGCCGGTGTCGACGGCACGGCCGCGGGCGGCGCCGGCTCTGCGACGGACAGCAGTGCCGTC